>OY728151.1:1913857948-1914482948 GCA_963277665.1 Viscum album
GTAGTGAAAGGGATGCTAATTTTGGATTATAATCATGGAATGATTATACCAAATTGATTACTTGATTTGTATAATTGTAAAAGAGATAGGAAACATGATGTGATTGTTTTTGTGTGAGTACGATTCCAAAATGAATTTGAATGGGAAAGGGTATTATGTTACTTGTGTGTGGGTTGTTTTGTGCTTATGTGATGGGGATGTTGTATCTTTAGGTGAAAATTATATTTCAAGGCCATTGGAACTTGTTTGACAAAATTGGTGAAAACCTAGGTATTTAGGTTGGTTGACAGGTACTAGTATGCTACTAATCCTATGGGGTTTGGCCCCTATTTCACATAGAAAGTTTGACTATGAAAACACTTACTAAAAAATGTTGATGATGATGTTGATATTGGGGAGCCATTAGGGTATGTGTTTTTCCCCACTAGTGGGTCATTCTCATTAGAACAAATATTTGTATGGTCACTTTCATTAGGATACATGTTACCCAGGACCCACAGTGAGCCAGTGCCTGAAGTTTACATTCCCATTGCATCTCCTCATTAGAAATTTTTTCATAACATCTTAATATTTTATGTTTGGATGGAAAATTCATTAGATTTGGAATTCTATTTTAGAAGTTATTATTCTATAAATTATCCCACTTTAAAACTATTTTAATTTAATGTTACAACTCTTTAATTTTCATAATAGCTTCTCATGTTTATATAAACAATCATGCTTATCATCTTTGAATGTTTATCACATGTAATCCATTAGTTGTGTCATACTAATAATTATTGTCTCACACCCTACCTAAATCATTATGTTTAATTATACATGGTTATTTTTGTCCTAGGGTTTGTTATACATTTTGTGCAGATGGTTTGGGTTTTTAGTGGTCCTTCATTTTGCAGTGTTGTGGAGAAGGCTTAAGGGTGGTGCCTATTTCCTTGAGGAGGATCATGGGATGTCCATTTTTGGATTCTTAATTTGTTATAATCATTGAGAAATGTTTTAAATTATTTAATTCAATTATGATTTTCTGGAAAAGATGGTTTGGTTTAAAAAACCATGATTTTTTAAATTAAACTGGTTTGCTGTTTTATTGTGTATAATCTAGGTTAAATGATTCCCAAATTTCATTTTATGCTGCACGAGAACATGTATATCTTATGGGGATCAGGAATTCCCTTCGGGCCTTATTGCATACCATGTCGGGTGCTGTTATTGATGGAAACTGGATTCAGTTAAGGGAAAATTCTAATTAATCTAAAATTGGGTTTTAATAAATAAATTCATTGAAAATTCAAACAACATTAAATTTATGGATTAATTAAATAACATATCCTTAAAGTAACAACATTCCACTGTCAAAAAAAAATAAATCATCACTTTTTGTAGGATCAAAAAGTTGAAAAAATGGTGATAGAGATCAATATATCATTCCTTGAATTTAGAACAATTTAAATTATTTTTAAATCCATCAATATATATATGATCATACACACTGTATAGATAAGATAAATGGAGAGCTACGGAAGACATGGGGTAGAGGATTCAATTAACTTGATGGGATTGAACTTGATCCATCAGGCTTCCATACCAAAATTAATGGGTCTGAAGGATTCCATATCATATCTTAAGAGACTCCAAATTATATGAATTCAATTTAGGTCTATTTTTGTTTAGTAGGAGTTTACGTCATGGATCTCATGAGTTATAAATAGATTTTTATAATAATTTATTACAACATTATATGATAATTTTAAAGGGATGCATTGTTTGACTAACCATGTGAACATACCTTGAATTCCTATATTTATGATTCGTTATTTCTAATAGGTAGTTTTATAGTTTTTCAAAATGTGAATCAATGATGAAAGACACACTATATATGGTTAAATGGTTAGAATTTTTTCTGTTGAACAGTTTTGGAAAATAGTGCATCGACCTTGTACAACAATGAAAACCTCAAAAAAATTTAAAATATTATTCTAATGCACCCCCAAAAATATCCAACCATATTGAAAAAAATCATTTTTCAGGGAGTACTTAATATCTTGTAATAATATATTAAAGTATTCATGTAAATGTTTCCAAAATTTTTTTTGATCATATCATGATATGTTTATAATTACCTTCACCCAATAAGAATTATTATGGGAATGTTATCTCCTTATTAAATATTTTCAATATAGAACATCCTAATTTTCCCATTATTGTGTTGATAAATATTACGAGAGTAACTACTATAATTGACCAAAAATGAGAGTTGATTATTTATCAAATTCGATCCTATAAATTCAAAAAATGTAATTCATGTTATCTAATTAAATACAAATAATTGGACGTAATTAATTTTACTGTATGTTTTAAGTATTGTACTAAATTTTAATTTTGGTAAATACATTTTTAACCATAAAAAAATATTTATTATTATTTTATGACTTAAAATATTTTTTTAATGTTTTAAAACAATTCATCTAAATTAAATATATATTTCATTAAATTTATTTATGAATATAGATTATTCTATTAGTTAAAAAAATTGTACATTTCAAGCATAGAATCTTTAGAGGAGAATAATTTTTATTTGTTTTTTTTATTATAATGTGATAACTAGTATATTAATTTAATAAATAAAAAACAACTATATTTCATAGTTTAGATATTTATTTATATAGAATTCAATCTAGAATTAATTTGATGATTTTAATATAAATTTAAAATATTTTAATATAAATCATTGTTTGTTTATATGTGGTGACACATAAACCATCATATGTCAAAAGAAACTAAATTTTTTAAAGAGAATTATTTCATAAAAATTTCAAGGTGTTATTTGATACCACATTAAAATTAATTTCTCCATTGATATTGAAAAATGTAGTGAAAGCATTGGATTCCACTGCCACATCACATCCATCGGTTCAAACATGGATTCATTAAATTGGTTGATTCACCCCAAAATATTTTCTAGTTGAGGGGTTCTGATTTAGAGAACTTTTTTCTATATTCAATAATTTAAACTAACTGTTATCCATAAGAAGGATCCTTATCTAGTGGTATGAACACTGAGTTTTTTATGTGTGATGAATCAAGTATGTTCGTTATCAAGGGTGACACATGGATCCCATCATTAAAATGATAGATATTTGGTAGAAGATAATGTTGATAAGATATCACATGGATTAAATCAGTAATTTCATAAGGAATGATATAAATTGGGATTATCTTTTCCTTAATTATTAACACTTTTAACCCAATTTGAGGAATATATTCAACGGATTACCTTGTCACCAATTACAAATTCCTGATATTTCATATGAATTTCATCATATTTTCTATGTTTTAGAAGATATTTTGTGTTGCCCAAGGGAACAATCCGTACATATTGTTTCTTATTCTAGATCATGTCCAAATTCAATTCTTCGAGAAATTCATTCCAATATGTTGTAGTTATTCACTTTTAAACCAAGGGGTTTCATAAAGATCCATCTAGAAGTTGTACTAAATGATATTGTTGTAAGAAAATTCCACAAATAGATGATGTTGATATAAACATCCATTAAAATATATATTGAAGGCTCTGATAATCTATTCTTCTGTATTGATGGTCATATTAGACAAAACATATATTTTCATTTGATATGTAGTGATGAATCATAATTGTGTATCAAGTGGCATTCAATGAATACCTAAAAACATCAAGGTAAACAATTAATCCTTAATAGATACCATTGATATTATTACACCATGAAATTTTACCACATTCCTTACGTATTATTGTATACATTGATCATGAGATAAATATTCTCTAATGGAAATTTTGTGTGGTGAATTACTAACAAGATTGAAAAAAATGTAAATAAAATTATTCCCTTAATGTATTGGGGGAGTCTGATGAAAAAAACATGGTGTTGTTTTCCCACTTCCATTCTTGTATTTTTAATGTTTGTAGGACCTCCTATGAGTTATATCTATCATCCTTAACATAAACATATTCCACAAACTATGAAACATACTGTATAATATATCTGTTCATTCCATCCCACATGAAATAATATTTTAAATATTTATACATCTTCAAAATTATATGGTGAATAGAGTGTAATGAACTATGAGAATCATCCATCATCTCTTTAATAGTAGATATTATATCATCATAATAGATGTTCAATATTGTAAAATTTATTACATTATATTATAGTAGAACATCTCACTTATGTCACCCTTTAATCAATATATGGATCTATGGTTAATAAATTTATTTAGAATAATATTTTTTATCCTAAACCATCAATATAGAAAATATATACTTTTTATGTCTAGAAATATTGGGCATTTAGTGATTATAATCATTGATATGCTATCTCGATAATTTCAACGTAAAACATTTAGTAGTATTTTCACTTTCCTAGGGATATAATGTATAGGGGAGTCATAATCATTAAATATCTCCTACAATAATATGTAGAAAATATAATTTTCTATTTGAGTAATTGTAGATAGAAATTGGTAGTGGTAAATATATAAGTCACACTATTATCCAAAGATATTAATCTTCCACAACAGTAATGAGACAATTACCGTAGAAAACTTGAAACCCTGAGATGGGTATTTTTTTATGGGTTATTAATTTTCGTGATGTATAATATATAACCACATTAATCTAAATTACTTGAAATCATTTTTCCTTCTTTGATGACTTAATATATATAGTGAACCCATATGCACTATTGGGATCTGTATGTATAGGTGAACTAACTAGCCGTCTTTTCTAATATAAAAAACATTCCTTGCAATATTCCACCCAATGGAACATGGATCCTTTAAGATATATATGTGGAAGTGAATTTAATAATTTTTAAAAATTATCCTCAAAGAACCAATAATATTGATCCCAACAATGAAAAAATATAGATCTCAATCATAGTGGTTTTTTAGGGTCATTTATCTGAAACATTTTTCATTGAATAATCTATTAATATACAATCACTTGAGATTATGTTACTAAAGAATGAAACATTGAAAATCCAAAATTCACAATTGCTAAATTATCAGGAATCATATCTATTTTAATGGAATTAATCACAAATCATCATCGTATATTCACTTATTTAATTACCCATTTAATAAATAAATATATCATATATAATGACTACAAAAAACAGATCAAAATTATTAATAAACACTCTATTCATTGAAATAATGAATATAATGTAGAAATTTATAATAAAAAATGGAACAACATTAAATTATTATTATCCATACCTTATTTGGATCATTTTTTTCTACATATCCAAATTCATGAACATAATATTATTATATCCATAATGAAGTTCAATAATGGAAATGTATCGATCTCTTTAGGGTTATTCAAAACAAGTAATTAACACTGGGTAGGGAGGGAATGGATTCTTATATTTTGAACTAGATATGATATTGAAAAATGATTTATATTCACAATGATAATTTATTATTCAAAAAAAATGATATCAATTCATTACCAATATGTTGAACTAGGACTAATTAATCTCTTTTTTTGTATTACAATTTAGTTTGTCTTCAATTCTAATAAATTATTCTAGTTTCTTCAATATGGAGTCTAGAGAATGGTGTTTCACCATGTATGAGTTCTATTGATAAACAAAAATCATGATTTAATGGAAAACTATGATTCACTTCCTCAAATTAATAAATAATACATTAAAATTATGAATGTATTCAATTTGATGTTTCTCCTTAATAATAAAAGATAAATGACATTTTTAATAAGAATCAGGACCCTTACGGTGGATGTAATTTCCATGGAATGTTCATCTTTTCATCACACTAATATGATATCATAGAAGGATTTATAATATAAAATATAGAATCCATTCCTTGGAAATTTAATTGCGATTTATATAATGAAATCCAATCCATTCAAAAAACTACATCGAATTATAATAGTTGATTATTGGTAACTTTTTCCCAAAACACAATCCCATAAATATCAAACGTAGATAAACAATATACAAGGGATAAAATAATCATACCATTGGGGGTTTTTAAAAGTAAATAAACATAATATGTTTTATATGGTACAATGATATCCTTGATATTTATTGAAAAATAGTAATATCCATAGATTTATGAATCAAATAAGACATTAAATGTTCTATATTGGATGGTAATTGTATCTTTCGCCACATCATTAATATATGCCTCATGAAAAATAGTGGCCACCGTTGATTTAACATTAACTATGGGTATAATAGGTTTTTAAAATCAATAATAATCCTTAAAATATTCACTATTAATGGTGATCATAATTTAGATAATCCCTTCATTTAAAACACTTGTGTTACAGTGGTTTATTCTGTAGCGATTTCATAATATTCAGATAATAATATAACATTTTCACAACCCATAAATATTTGATTTCATAATAACCTTCCTTTTCAAAATTAAATATTTTATCAGATGCATGAAGTAAAGTTTCCCAATTTTCTATTCCAAACTTATACCATAATGCATATCTCTTATTCATGTCTCTATAATTTTTAAGACAGCCTTCTATCACCATTTATATTTTATTATAAAAACCATATAATTTTTGAATAATTCCAATCTCTATCTCTACCTTAAAATAACATGAAATAATTTCATTATAGATTCTAATTTTCTAAACAGATAATAACATTTGGATATTAGGTTTTAATTTAATTATTAATCAATTAATGTTACATTTAGTGGGGCTGATAATTCCAGAAGTATACGATTCAAGTGTTAAAAAATTTACTTCATATATTCAGAAAAAATTCATCATACATTATCTTTATCTCAGGCAATTAGTTCCATAATTTTATAAGATCTATATGAGGAAATATCTTATTTTGAAATAATATTTTAAATTACACCATATAGCTAGATTTAATTTATTTTTTTCACCATGTGTTCTAGGTAAGACTGAACCCTTGATCTGATTTTCATTACAAATGATAAACATCCATAATAACATTATCTTGTTTCAATTCAAAAATAATATAAAATAAATTTTTAGTGGTATTGATTTGTTTAATATATAATAGTTTATCATTTGAACCACTTAAATGAGTCAGATGTTGACTCGTGATGGCATCAATAGAATTTTTTCTATCCTTTTTTAATTTTTAAAATCAACATTATTCAAATATTTAAAAATTATTGTTATAATATAAAAATTAATTTTTATTCCATATACAATCAAAATAAGTTTCTCATAAGGGAAATCATTTTATTTTCCATCGCATTCAGAATTAAAACAATTATGTTGTGTTCCAAACACTGACCCAAAAAAATTGTACAGTGAGTAAAAATTATCATAGTGGCAAATCAATTTATCATTAAAAATTTATTTTATATCTATATCATAAAACCTTCCAATATGTAACCTTAGGATCATCATATTTTATATCATTACTGAATATTTAGAATTTTATACAATATATGGAACTATCCAAACAGTTCTTATAAATGTTTTCTTATCATAGTATCAAAACCCTGTAATACTACATGAAAATGGGGGTTCAAAACCCATTGGGCGCATGGTATTGTAGAAGTACTGTAGCGGTACTGTAGCAGCGGCAGTACTGTTGATCGGCGGGTACTGTAGCGGCGGCAGGGCACTATAGCGGCGGCGGTACTGTAGCAGCCGGGTTACTATTCACAGAATAGGAATTTGGGCAAAAATTTGGGCCTACGGGCTAAGTAATGGGCTACTAGCACATTGGGCCTTCGGGCTATGTAATGGGTCTCCCTCTACCCAGTTAAAAGAGGTCTTTGCTTTGTTTATTAATAAAAATGAGGCTTCGGCCCCAACCATTAAAAAAATAGTATCAAAATTTAATCAAACCATTTCTATGATATCTACAATATGAACCCATAATTTTAAAATATGGACATGGAATATTTATTGGTTAATATTTAGTGCATAAATTTCAAATCCATGCTAGAATAATTTTGTAACATTATCATTGGAAAATTATAAAAATAATCATCTACCTCTTAAAATATATACATAATCTCCAACTAATAACTATTAACTAGAACCCTTCTTTGGCATATCATACATAATACACTTATTCATTACTTGGGGAATTGAATCATATGAAAAGGGTGGCCGTTAATCCTCAATTTCTGTGTGAACATGGGAGATATCTATGTCATATAAGCATACAATGAACATATGTGAATTAAAATATGAATATCTCATTTCAAAAAAAAATCCATGATATATTTTATCATAATCTAATTATATGGAATAAAACATGGTAATTCATACTATAAAAATCATAATGGTGACAATGTACACTAGCGATGAGAACATTGCATTGAAATTGCACATGTAATTGTGGTATACACATAAGGATAAATACTGTTTTCATTAGTATTCCGATCTATTTACCATGATTACAATAATGTAATAATATCACTTTACAAAATATTATAGTACGAATTTTTCACTCCCAAGACTATCAAAGTGTACGTAGTCAATTAATGAACTAGTTTCACATAACATTCCTATACTTTTTAAATTGCGATATATAAATCATTATCAAATTCATTTGATGGAAAATAAGTCCAAACCATGACATATAATAATCATTAATTTATTTTCATCTTGATTATAATTAATTAATCATATCATGACCCATTAAAAAATGGGCATTATAAACATTTAATCAGTCCACAACCTATAGAAATAATTAGGTTTCATAAACATATTTTCCTCAGATAAATAAAACATATAGATAAAATAATAAGGACAATAATATTGGATCATATACCTAGTATAAAAACTTTGATATCATATATTTTTATCATTAATTTATTTAAAAATAAATAAAATATCATTAAAAATTTTTCAAGGAAAATATCATTTCTATTTCAAAATGTCTTATTGAAAAAATATTATAATTAAAAAAACCATAAAAAATTTAAGTATTCTTCTATATAATTATTCTAAGAAAAAATTAATCATTATTGTGGATAATTACTTCATTTTTTTAAGTTATAAAAACTATTTTTATAAAATTTTCCTTAAATTCAAAAATACCTCATTTGGAAAAAGTCAAAAACATTCATTTCAATATGTTCATTAAAAAACAAGTAGGTAATAATAAATATATAAAATAAAAATGTAATATTAAAAACCATCATTAATTATTTTTTCATAAAATAAGGATATATAAAAAAGGTTTTATTGACAATTGAGAGAAATGATGTTTATTTTCTTTAAAATAAATTTTTAGTCTCTTTAGAACATAAGGTGAGTAAAATGAAATGAAATAATTTATTTACAGAAAATAATATTATTATTATTATATTCATGAGTTTCATGATATTATTATTATAATATTTCATCATTATAACATAATATTAAATGATCCTGATAAATAATGGGATTTTATCATATAACCCAATACCATCAGTTATCATTAAATCAATATAACTCTATCCAACAAAATAATAAATTTTAATTTATTTTAATTTAATAAAAGTGATATGTGAATATATATAATATCATATATTATACCATTATAACACTTGAACACCCCTTTTATTCAACATATCTTTATTAAAATTTCAATGTTCTTCTCTTTACAATTTCAATTATCAATAGTATTTCAATTAAGTATATTTTATCCTAAAACATTAATATTGGATGTATAATCCCTTAAATATTTTTAATATATATATATATATATTAACTATATATATATTTTAAATCATCCATAAAATATATAGATATATAAATTAGATACACTAGTCATGGAATTAGTTTGATGTACATACACATGGGCACGATTTCTATTTTCCAATGGATAGTGTCAATGGTACATATTAGTTTTCCACAACAGGTTAATTATTATACCATATATATAATATTAATTCATTAAATTCAACCGAATGTCCATACTTATAAAATATAAATAAAATAAAAATTAACATCACATGAAGGAGATGGTAGTCCATAAGAACAAATAAGTTAAATAATCATTTCCCAAACAATAACATGGAAGGAATGTATTCATGATATTATCATTATATAAGTATAAGTTTTCAGTAAACATCACATATAAATATTAAACCTATTGTAATACCCATGTATCTTATTTGGAAGTGAAATATGAATTTTTTCACAATATGGAGATAATAATCTTTATGTATGAATGTGTGATACATTAACATTTCATTTTATGGGTGAGAGAGTGTATACATTTGTTTTCATAATCACAATTAAATTTATTAATATTGAGTGTAGGTATTTTATTTATTTATGATAAATACAATTTATTTATATGAGGTAAAGATTAGTAGAATAGAAGGCGATGGTTATGTTGAAAACCACTTCATGGATATCACTCCATTAGATCTATTATAATAGACACTAGGGTTGGAATTTTTGGAGGAAAATAAACTACATAATTTTTATTTTTATGTTTAGAATATATATTTGTAGTGTTTACTTATTATATATGGATCAATATTAATTAAATATGCTATGGATGGGGTCCCTATTTCTATTTGAGGTGAGGGGAACATTTTTAATTTCAAAGAATATTAAATTAAAATAAATTACTTCCAAACAAAAATGAATACCATTGTATAGGGAATCAATGATATAGATGCAAATGGTTGTAATGAAACTATCCTATATAATTTAGATTGTTTTTAATTTTAATCCTAAACATTTTGAGTAACTGTTAGTTAAAAAAAATAATTTTATCTATTTAATAAATATTTCATCATTAATAGTATTATGTTTTGTGCATTATATTAAAATTTTATGATAAATAGAAAATTTATGAAATTTACCCCCATATAATATCCTTACTATACTATTTCAACAGGTTAATAATTTTTTAATATTTATATATATAAATATTTTGATTAAATATAATTACTATAAATATTGACATTATATATTTAATCAGACTATAATGAAAACAATTCTGTGATAAAATTCAAATATAATTCATCATAATTATTCATATGTTATATTCAACTATTAAATTCCAGGAACAATATGAAGTACACAAAATATAAGAATATCAATATTTTCAAAATCCATTATTTTATATTTTATTTCATTTAATAAATATTATCCTGAAATTGAATTAGAATTAAATTTTATTATATAATACATCAAAATAATAAACAAACTAAAAATATGAAAAAAATTTGATTATAAATAGTAATATGATTATTTTTCGTTTATAATGATTTTTTTCATTATATGGTTACATATTATATATTTAAAACTATGATAATATCATTTTACAACATTCAATTATTTAAATAATATATAAGACAATTTCATGTGAACATTTATGTTAAACAAATACATTTTGAGGGTAAGGTATTCAAAATAAAATTAATTTAATTAAATAATAATTATGATTAAAATAATGTCATTATAAATTATATTTTATAGAGATTATCTGGAATTAACATTTTCCATGTGAAAATTTATTCACAGTTACTATTCATATCGACCAAAAATAAATAGTATAATATACCATATTTTTACCTCTTAATTATAAAAGAATATTTTTTTTCTAGTTCACTTCAAATAATTTTAAAAATTTAAATTTAATTTGATAGTGAAAAATATGCCAAAAAATTGTTTTTAGAAGAATAACAGATTTTTAATCACTAAACCATCATTACTCTTATCTAATGTATAAAAATTAGTTGTTTACTATTTAATAAATTGACCAATTATATAATATACAAATTTAATGAAATTCTAACTCTATTAAGGACTAATTAATTAATTGAGAGAAATATAAATCATGTGCCTAAAAATAGTATTTAAACAAATATTTCCATTTCCCTCAGATGTTTTCTATTTTTCCTTTATAATGAATTGAGAGAAATTGTAATAATATTATACTTATATAACAATACATTTATAATATATTACTTTTCCCCATTCTTACATCCAATCTAAGTGATATATGATAAACATTAATTTAAATAATATTTTTTTAATATTTTTCATCTTTTTATTAATCAATGTTTTGTAGTACACAATACATCAACAAAATAAAATAAATTTTAATTTTTTTTGATAAACAGTATTAGGGTTATATTATTTCAATAGAAATTTATCTTGGTTGGCTTAGGTATAACATAAGGTGTCAAAGATCTATCAGAAACCGTCATGATTTAGACATCATTTAATTTTTTATTTTATTATGTGATTTCCAACTATGATTTCTGTTTCTTACACTATGATTTTTGGTTTTATTCAATAGATTCAACCTGATAGAACCATGTCAGTGATAAATTTGAAGGATACTGAAATAATTTTTCACTTTTTATGTCAAATGTAATGTGATATGGAATGATAAATCTCATTTATATAAATCTACAACATTCACAAACCTGAATTATACTGAAATTAAGAACAATAAAATGAGAGATGACTAAATTATTGAGTCATTTGGGAGGAAAACTCATGCTATGAATTTTTGTACATAAAATTATCAAGTTTATTAATAATGGTACATTACAAATGAATCAATATTTTAAATTAACCTGTAAACGATAATGAGAAAAATTAATTTTTGATGTTGTTTAAAAAGGGAAACAAATAAATAGTTGCCACTTCTCAGAAATGTAAAGGAACAAAAATAAAATGACACTATGCAGTATAATGAATTTATAGAAATATTTTTTATTATGTACTACACACATAATATTCATAAATAAATGAAGGAGTTCATTGAGCTATGGAATAAGGATATTGAATAAATTAGTTCATAAGACCAACATTTTAGAATACATAGTGGTGCATATAATATATTACCATTTAACATAAATGTAAGACATTATTGACTTACAATGGTTTAAAAAATTTCTTTTATGGGTTATATGCTTATAGAGCCATATTATTTTTGAAAAAAAATTATTATATTTCATTCCTTGATATAAATATATATTAGAGTTATAAATTAATTCCATGGGTTTAATAATATGAAAATCATGTAATTCATAGGAAATTCTATTACCAAAACCCATAAAGTGAAGAATATGTGACTTATATTATGCACAATGTCTGGAATAAGGCATGAAGAAAATTATCATAATATTATGATTAAGTGATTTTATGAATGGAAAGTATGATCTCATGTAATTCAAATTTTAATGTGATGGTACAAAAGGTGTGTAATAGTGGAAAAAAGTAATATTAATTATTCTACAAACACTATCATGTTACAAAATCATGGATCATGGGAATGCTTAAAACCAATGATCAAATATGATGGATAATGATGATGATAGACATCTGAAAACTCCTTTTCCTTGTGGTCATGGAAAATATCACATTATCACTTTAACTAATTTGGGGTATTGTGATGATGTGGTGAATGGTACACATACAATCCATTTGTGAACATATAATGTCCAATTTTATAAGGAATGTAACCTATATATTATATATTAATTATTTTTTATGTTTATATTAATTCATTACAACTGACATTAATTTTAGTTTTTTGTAATGGTAAGATGGATGCATCACTATTCTATGATTTTTAACTAATTGTTATTTATGGGAATGAACTTCCTACATATATCATTATTATTATTTTGTAATATTTTATCACAAAATAAGAATTTATTGGATTTAAATATATAAATTTAACATCAGTTCTAAATTATATGATATAACATTTTGTATTCCATCCAAATAAATAATTATCTATCAGTGTGATGACAAATATGAATTTCTAATGGAAATTTAATACTCTATATGGGACATTTTTTATTCATAAAATGGGTGTTTTTATATTATGGTTAGTGAGAAACACGGCATTAATGGTATTAATATTGTAATGTTGTTTGATGATTTTTTCGATAATTATTTAGTCATATTATTTTAAAGGATGATGCAGTGGTTTCAATATAAAACATAATCGATGCTAAAACTATTTCAGTTACTCATTATATAATTGAACTATCACATCCCTAGTTTTATTTTGAGGTATATTATGTTTGGAATTATCTTTTTCCAATTTATTTGGATATGATGTTGTGAAAGGAGGTTTTTTTTTGTTCATAGTATGAGGTAAAATATTGGTTCATAGTAAGGGGAAATGGTGTGCCAGTCTAGTGAAAAACTATACAACTTTTAGGGTGTAACATTCATAGCCACACAACGTAGGGATTGTACATGCTCCCATAAAAGGATATATGTGAAAATATGGTAGTGGATCTGTTCGTGGAACCTTTCTATTATCATGATTGTGTTCCCCATACAGGTAAACAAGTGGCTAGTTTTTCTTATAGAAATAGGTGCCACAGGGCTGACACATAGTTTGGAAAATGGTATATCTAATCCCTTCCACCTTAATGATTTTAACAACAAATCACCCATTTCCACCAAAATTTTTAATCGACATCCCTAATAGTTATTCAAAATGAATCCTTGTAACCTCTGTAATCAATATTTGGTTTCATTTTGTGTAGATTTTTAAATAAAATATCATATTAGAACAACATTTCACATTTTCCTTCATCTTCATGATCATTTAACAAGTTTCTCATAGATTATCTATTCTATATTAGATTATTTTACAAATTTTGATATTTTTATTTTTTCATTGATGTAATTCATATTAATTATGACACTATTTTCCCATTTTAGGTTCTTCCCTTAGGGTGATTGCTATTTCCAACTAGTTTCTATTTGTTTTGATGAAATAGGAATGTGGTTTTTTGAGTTGACGTTTTTTTGTTGAGATTTTTGTATCCTTTATTTAGTTTTAAATTGGATTTATAAATATTGTGATTGATAGTAATCATTTTTTTCAAGGTACTGATGATTGAAAAAGGGTTAAATATTGATTTTCATATCATTAATTTTTTTTTTTCATGAACTTCTATTTTAATATGTATAATTTTGTAATATGTTTTTCATGTTAAATAGGCAATTATTATGTCATAATTATCTTTGTGGAAATATTAGTTCTAGAATGTCAGCGAAGTTCACAAGGTCAAGGCTTGATCTCACAACCATGATAAAATAATAATAGTCAATAAAAATTAATTTGATAGGGATTGGATTCTTTAAGAGTAATTTCATTTTAAAGAAATGGTTTACTAACAACTGGTGATAGGATCATTTTAACCCACTAACCATAGTAACATAAGTATTTCTCATAGGTGCACATGTTACAATTACTGTTTACATTGTTTTATTTTATTCATTATTTTAATTTCAAGGAATAATTAATACAAATTAAAAAATTATTTTCATATAAAATATATTATAATTGTTTCATCTAATATGATGTCATTGATTTTATTTTAGAGATTTCTTACATGGATCTTTTCTCACAGACATCATACACCCTTAGTTTCATGTCAAAATTATTATATTTATCTTTCTTAAAGGAAGGCCTCTCCAAGGTGGGGATGATTGTTTGATGTCATTTAAGCCTATTTTTTTGATAGGTGAAGGTAGTGGTGGAATGGTGTTGATGACCCATATATTTAATCGTCCAAATCTAGACAAACTGATTCTTATGATTTTTTTAATTTTTTATTTTAGTAATAAATGGTACATTTTTAGCTCATGTTGTAGTTTTATTTTGATCACTTGTATTAGTAACATTGTTTATGATGTGAAATGAAAATAATTTGATGTTTCTATTTCAATATTATGGAAAATATAATTTCTACATGTTCCACATTTCTCTTAATAACCTGTTTCAAGCCCATATGGAATGGGATTACCCTATAGGGCATGCCATAGATGGGGTTAGGAGTTGTGTTGGACTTATGTCGGGACTAATTTATGTGAAAATGTTATCAAAGAAGGTTTTCCGCGTGTAATGGTCTATTAAATAAGGATATGATGGATAGACATCAACAAGTGATATCACAGAATGTTTCCCCACTTGTTAGTGGGGTTTCCACCCAACACACATCGTAAAAGGACATAGTTTAATTTCGGATGTTTCATAATTATTTTGAATTCTCTTCCATGTGTGTTTTATATTCTATTAAATGTACATGGATACTATGTGTGGTAGTAGTGGTTGTTATTTTATTGATATTATGGTAGGTTTTAATTGATTTATTGTGTTATTAACATTATTTTTTTCTTAATATATTCTAGATTTTTTATTTTAAATCACCTTGTGTTTTTCGATTATTATAGTTTTATGACTACCTGAATACTTCCTTTGCAACTTCATAAAGTCATCGAAGAGAGTTCCCACTCTCTAGTGGATTATGTAATATTAATGAAATTGTTTTGTGATTTATATGAATTTTATATAGAATTAAGCTTTGGTATTAATGATAATAAGAATGTTGAATTAGGTCTGTATAACGATTATTATTAGGAGTTTCCCAAAAATATTCCTCCTCCGTTCTAGGGATTCATCAACTCCCATGATTTTGGGGATTTTTTAAAATTATTATGATTATATTTGGGATTCATTATACTCTTTATGTGGTTAATGTGAAGTGTTCTCCGTTCATATTGGAAGGTCATAATCACTATAGGTGAGAATTAGTGGTCCAGGATTGAAAAATGAGTATTTTGGATAGAAGGACATCGATGTCATATTTAATGAGTAGTATTAAAATGATACATCAGTCCATTCCAAGAACAAGGATATTCAATATATCCAATAGGTGGACCAAACTATGTGTAATATTTAATCACATTTAAAGAGTTTGTCAGTTTTTCACCTGGGGTGGTTTTTAACGATTTCTTAAAGAATCATCATTATGAAATGAGGTTACATAGATAATTTCCTTTATATGGCTTACTATTGTAGTTGGAATAATATGATTTGGTGTAGGACTCAGCTCTAATGGTGGATATTTAATTAATTTGTACATATGGATTCTTTGGGAAAATTCCAATATTGTTCAAGGTGGGTTATGGAATGTCAAAATAAAATAAGAAGCATAATGAGATGTAATAGAAGGGATGAAGTATAATGGGCCACCATTCCCTACCACTTTTGTCTTATACCATTGGTGTTAGGTTTATTGTATTATATAAGTGTGGAAATTCAGGGAAACTACATTTGGCATGTCCATTTCCTCTTTGAACATACATTCAGTGTGGTGGGATAGGTCACTTGCTAATGTTCTTCAAGGGTGGGATGTAGTATTAGAGCATTAAAGGCTCCTAAAACCATAGGGAGTTACCAAATCAATCTAGTTCATGTTGGGATATGGGGTTCTGTCTATCATGAATGGTGTTAAGTCAGGATCCTCTTATGAGTATAGTCATATCAGGGTAGAACCTCAAGTAAGTAATAAACAAAAATAATTGATGTAGATAGTGGAATTTAATTACATGGATCTGGTTCATGTTGAATTAGATGTATTAACTATGGTAATTCGATGTTAAATTTATATTTATAAATCCATAGATGTTGTTTTACTTTATATTATTGGTTTTATATATTTTATTCTAGTCCATATGGTGGAACAACATAAATTTCCAACTGAGCTAACTAAATATGCTATGACGTTAGACAAGCCTCTAGAATATATGAGTGGGATAGGATTAATGTTTAACCATGTGATCTCAATGTAGAAAGCATTGAGCTGTAATAGTATTTCTAGGATAATTGAAATTCTCCATTCTTTTGTTATCCTCAACATGGACTATATGGTGGTTTCAAAGTTGAAATTAATTTTTTCATTGATGAGGGAGTTTTGTGGAACCTAATGGGAGTATGAATGTCTTATAGGATGAAATATACCCCTACTTGGGTTATCATTAAACACACTTTTGGATTATGGTGGTATTTTTTTCAAATATGATTCCTCTTGTTGGTGGTTAATGCATGGTGTTTTGAGGATGGATTAACTCTTCTGATGGGTGAGTTTATATACAGGTTTATAGATGATTTATTATGTTTTACTCCAAGAATGAGATGTGGAGTTCATAGTACATAATTCCCGAGGAAAAATACATATATATCTCCCATTATATATTATGGTCCCTACTTAGATGATGGAATTAAATATGCATCTATATGATTTGTAATCCAAAAAACTCAATCAATTAGGCGTCTCACAATGAGATACCCCATTAAAATTTTCCTAAATATATGATAGATCACGTTGATTTTTTATTGATTAAAAGAATTTTATTATGTGGAAGTAATTAACAAAAACCCATTTCCACATATTGATGAACAATTTGATAAAATCCATAGGTAATGATGGTCTCCTAGATAGACATTAGTACTGGGTATCATTAGATCTGGTCGAGAGTGGTCGAGGTTCTTATTATATCCTTATAAATATGGTATAGTCACATTAAGTATTTGGTTATTCCATTAATGAAGATGAATCCTCTAGTAGTTACTATATATTTAATGAATAGTTCTCTACATCAAAACCAAAACTTTTATATCATGGTGTTTGTGGATGACATCATGTACTATAGTAGGACAAAAATATATCAGGAGAAGTAGATTTTAATAATTCTAGGAACAATTCAGGATAACTATATTTATGAATATATATCCATGTTTACGTTCAATGTCTTAGGATTAAAGTATTTTGAACAAGTCATTTTATAGCATGGGGATATTTTAGACCATGAGAAGACTGAATCAGTAATGTCATGGGGGAAATTGAGGAATGTCTTCAAAATCAAAATCTTTTTGTTAATTGTATGATATTAATAGATGTTTATCATTTATTTAGCCCATATTACATTATCCATAACTATACTTACCCATAAAGGGGTAATGTTTGAGTGGGATCAAATATTATAGGAATCTGTTTGGAGATTATAAAGAGTATTATGAATTCCCCTATTTGGAATATAACAGAATCAAGGTAGAGATACATGGTCTATGGTGATTCATAAGAAATGATTGTTGTATATGTGTTAATGAAACATCACAATGTGTTGGCGTATATCTCTAAAATATTCTTATCATATGAATGGAATTATCCATCCCATTTATTGAAATTATCTTTTGTTATGTATTCATTAATGATGTGGAACAAATATAATTTTTAGAATAAATTCATAGATTTCTCCCACCGTAAGAGTTTTTCCTATATTTTCATCTATAATGTACTAAATCTAAGGTAGTTCTAAATGGGTCAATAACCATCAGGGCTTTGACATTGATATTTTATATACTCCGACAAGGGTAAATTTGGTTTTGAATTCTCTCTGCAAGAATTTTCTAGTGAAAACTATAAAATATTCTAGAGATGATGGTGCATTAATGGGGATTTTTCATATATGCACCTAGAGGTTAGGTTTAATTGTAGAGAAATTTTATATCATATCATCCATTTCACACACTCTCTTATTGAGATGATTCATAATGTGGTCCCTATGGACATTCTATTTAAATTTTTTATGTACGTTCTAAATGGGGGAGGTCCTGGTTTATGGTCATTGTCTCCATAGGGAGTTCATTGTTTCACCTGATGATTTGTGGTGTCTTTGACATTGAGGAATGTGGTGATATATGATATCAACTAGTATTATTGGTCCATTAATCATGTGAAACCAATATAATTTATGATCTATGATGTGAGTTCTAGAGGACATGTATGAGTCAAGAAAATGATAACATTTTATCCTGATGCTATAATTTTTAGTTGGTTAATGATGAGTACTATAGGACCTATAGTTTTCATATCCACTCCCCTTTCATAACTAGAACTAGGATAAAGTCAACATAGACTATTTTATTGGATTTCATTAAACAATATATTAATGGGACATTATATGGGTAGTTATTCACCATCTAAACAAATCATCCCATCTAATTATCATCATGGATTAAATCAATGTGGATGAGTTTGACTGACTGTATGTTTAGGGGTTTATGAGGATTCATTGTGTTCCAATAGTAATATATTTATATAGGTTCCCCACATTATGTCATATTTTCTGTAAACGAACTCATAAGGAATTTGGGATATATTCAAAACATAGAACAACATATCATCCTCCAATGGATAGTCATATCATGCGGTCAAACCAAATGAGATAATACATGCAATGAAAATGTCTGTTGAATTTTTGAGGCACATAAGATAACCATTTTTTGTTACTGTAATTATTCTATCACAATAGTTTCTAGTTATTTTATTGAATTTATATATTTTAGTAACTTTATTCTTATCCATTTCAATCACAAATTTTCAAGATAGAAGTGGATGAGACTTCCCTTCTTCAGATGTGCCTCATGTAAGAGACATTTGAAAATGTAAAGTTCATTAGAAAGAATTGTTTGATAGTATTGTGTTTCTAGAAGTATTATATTGATTAGTGGTGTCATGTGTTGGAATTCACAGTGAGAGACCACAAATTTATATATGTGTTTCTTTATAATGTCACAAATGCCTTGGTAAGAATGGAAAGCTCTCAATGAGGTATGTTAGTCCTTTTTTAATACTGATATAATTGGTCTAATTAAATACTATTTATCTTTACTAACTCATTTATAGTCGAACCATCCCATTTCACTTGACTAAAAATTGATGAAATATAACCCTAACTCATCTAATGTACTTAAATAGGAGGAATTAAAGCTACAATCTCATTTGTATTTGTTGGAACAATCGGTACAGGTTATGGATTACGTAGTGAATGTTCATTAAGGGAATATATTCTATTGGTTCACATATTTTGTATAAAGGGAATGAAAACCATGAGACATGGGATAGGAATTCCTTGGTGGAATATAATTGTCCACACAA
This sequence comes from Viscum album, assembly GCA_963277665.1. Taxonomy (NCBI): domain Eukaryota; kingdom Viridiplantae; phylum Streptophyta; class Magnoliopsida; order Santalales; family Viscaceae; genus Viscum; species Viscum album. The sequence continues at coordinate 1,913,878,685 of OY728151.1, forward strand.
ATTCTATAATTATATTACAATTTTAATTTATAAGGGAATCATTTTAATTGTAGAGAGAATTGTCACATCTTTAGTTTTTAATATATGTAATTTATACTGTTTTTTCAAATTATCTTCATCCCATATCATTCCCATATATTCTTTTAAAAAAATTGGTTTTATGCCATAATGTAGGAGGCACAAAATAGACGGATGTTTAAGTTAAACTATGTGTCATCCTTGTGGAAACTATGAACCCTTGAATGTGGAACTATCGTTGTTTCATAACCTAGCACACAGTCTTGTGGAACTAAATAGATAATTTTGAACCATTGAACGTATCTCTATATGAATTGAATGACATGGGAAAAAGGTGTTATCCCCTAATGGTAATCCTCGAGGACAAATTTCCACATCGTTAGTGGTGTCGCGCAGTTGGACTATGGTTTGGAAAACCATGTAGCATTCCAGGACTTCAAAAATTTTGAAAATACAAAACAATACCACATCAATTTTTACCAATAACACCAATTTAATCCCCCCCCCATATGAACTCCCCTGCCCCATTCACTCCTCAGCATCCTCCTTTATCTCTCAAAATTCAATATTTTTTATATATTAGTGTGGATTCATCCAAAAATATTTATGAAATATCATTATTTACTCCCTTTCATAATCTTATGGATCTTTTATTCCCTCATTCTAGGGATATATGATATCTTTTAGATTATATTCCCTAATTTTTTTAGCATTGTTTCATTTATGTAAATATTGATGAATATGCTTTGATATTTCCACTATAGGTTCTCTCCTTAGTGCAGTTTTGGTTTCCAACATGTTTCTTTCGTTTAGTAAGAAAGAGATAGGTGGTTTACTGACATGAAAATTATTGATGAAATTATTATTAATTATATGTTATTTAAGGTGTGTTATAAAATTTTCGATGGATTATAATCCAGTTTTTTTAAATGATTTTGTGTATATAATGGTTAAATAATGATTTTTCATTCAAAATTGTTTATTATTTCATATGTTTGTCTATTGGTCATAGTGTAATTGTGTAAGATGTGGTTCATGTGATATGTGGAATGTAATTTATCACAAGGTAATTCTACGAATCATGGTTGGTGGAGTAGGTGATGTTTTTAGTTCTAAGAACTAGTGTTTTTAAACATATTATGTAAAAACACTCTAAAAACATTATTTTCCTGCATATTGGATTCTTGGGGAGATCCTTATTGTGCATGAGAGAGATTTTCTAGTGAGGTCATGTGGATACTAGAACCATTATAACCCAAAAAATATCTATTTCATGTGGTTCTGATTATAATCATACTATTAAACATGTTGTCATTTTTATTTATTTCATTAATTTAAATGTATTTTTTTTGAATTTAAATCATTCATTTCTTAAAAACAAGCATGATAATTTATCTTATAATACTAATCGAAGGAATATAATTTGTTTATAACTCATTTGGAACATGAATCACACACATCATACATCCCCCGGTGCTTGTAAATCGTGTTAGGTTTGACATTGGTAAAGAAAAGGATCCCCATTGAGGGGATTAGGATTATATGTGATGGTTGTTTCTTAATGGGATGGTATTGATGGAGGTGGATTGGGGTGAATAACCACATTTTTCATTGAGTATGGTCAGTCTACTTTTGACCATTCTATTTTATTATATTTTAGTTTTTGGTTGTAACAAGTAAATATGAATCTCCGGATGTAGTGTTATATTGATCTCTTGTAATATCAATTTTAGTTATATTATGATGTGGTCATTGTGGATGGTTTATGGTTTATTTTTTACAAAAAGTTTTTTTCACATGTCTAAACCAATTCCCCTGAACTAATTTGTATCCCATGGTTATCCTAAACACCCTTCCATCCAATCCATTAGCTGGGTCAAGTTTCATGTTTCATGGAATCTGGGGATGCTTCGTGACATTCACTGATTGAGTAATAGGAGTTGATGATAAATCTCTAGGAAAATATCAAGAAGGGATTCATTTTTTCACGTTTATCACCTTATAGTGAACATGTTCATTATATTATGATGAATGATAGATCAATGTGAATATTTATTTCTTATCATGAATGTACCATGATATAAACAAGAATTAGTATCCCATTCCTCATATTGAATATTTTTACGATAAATTACTGGAATCGCAATATTTTTGCTAGATTTATCTTTGATTTTTTATTTTCTAGTGATGGATTCAATGTAATGAGATACCCATGATGATTTTTCATATGAGCTATGTAAAATATTAGTTTTCTGTGATTAAATGATTTCGTACTAATTCCCCAAATATCATCATGGATTTAATGAATTGTTTCATTAGTGATTACATTTATCAGTTTTTGGTAGTCTTTATATATAGAAGTATTATAAAAAATTAATGAAATAAAGAGAATTTAGTTTATAATATGTTTTTATTAGAGAATTTATGGAATGATATGTTGTATTAATTTTTTAAAAATTGTGAATGATTTCTAATTAAATGTTAATTATTTTTATATAAACTCATTTGAGGGTATGTCAGTAGATTCTTAAAAAACTGTTGTTTTTGAAAGTTATCCAAAACCATCAATCATGACTGAGTAATATATTTTACCTATTATTTTCCTTCATATGGATGACTATTTTTTATTACTATATCATCCTTATCGAATCCAATTAGAACATTATATGACATTGTAATTAAGGACCTTTGGGTAAATGAACATGGGTAAAATTCCAAAAAACTAAATGTAAATTTTTTATAAATTATGCGAATCATAAAAATAAAATTGAGAAGGTTTTAGGATCTATATTGATGCATAAAATAAGGAATAAAGACTCTTATTCATGATGAAAGATATATTTATAGCTTTTTCCTAAGTGTAGTTGTTATTTCATGATTAACATTGCCCAAATAACGATTTTGATATACATGTGGTTGTTTTCAAATTAATGTTATGGATGAATTATGATTATGGATAATGGTTTCAAATATATAAATATTAGAAAATTTTAAATTATATATTCAAAAAAATTACATGAAAATACTCCATTGAATATGTTTTGAGTGGATTAATGATTATTACTATAAAATACATTAACCCCATCAGAAATCAAGCATATTTGAATATGCTTTGAGTTGAATAGATCATACTAGTTTATCTAAGATGAGGATCACAAATGATACAATATTTCATGATTTTCAACTTAAAGATATTTTAATATTAATGTATGGTGGTATGTCATATCTTACGAATTTTTTTGCCCAACCATATATCAAGGTTCTGATTAAATAATCTTATAATGAATCTATGGAACTATAGAAGATTGTCAAAAATGTTATTATGTTCAATCCTAAATGTGGATTGATAAAGATAAGGATCCATGTATTTTTTCTATCAATAAATGTTATTTAAATGGTTTTTTGGATGAAACACTTAGTTTATTATTATATTTTAATCCAAAAATTATGATGATATATTGTTATCTAAAATACTAATCCTAGAGGTATGATGTAAGAAGAGATATTATATTGAATGATTCTCAATTCATGGTATCTCACAAACATAATCTCAAGAGATATAATTATATGTGTATATTGTTGAAAATAGACATACCAAAATAGAAATAGGATGGAATCACCATTGTGTTTTTCATCAAAATCCTATAAATGTCTCAAGAAAATAATTCAATTTTGGTTGTAGCTGATCACCATAAAATGTAAAAACAATTCATTATTTTCAGCATGTGTTTTTACCAGGATCATCATTCCATGTCATAAATGACATCGGTGTATATTATATATGAGAACCAAATTATTTTGTATTTTTTTAGGCTATCAGGTTGAACCAGATGTTCTAGAGGAGACTTCAATATGATCTAGATATAAAACATTTTCCCTTAAAAATTCTCCTTCTATGTTTGATCATTATTGTGAGATAAATATTCAAACCCAAGATGATTTTATATGATATTATTATATGGTTTTTAATTTGTCTTGTGATCACCAACATCCTATAATCGATTTTTCTCACATCAGTAGATTTTCATTGACCATTTAGATGGAACTTTAAAAATACCCATATAAAATAAGGAATTGAAATCCAACATAATGGAATGAATTTGGGGAAATAAAGTAATGTATACCTAATATATTAGTAGAAATGGAAGATTATGTTAGATCCGTTAAACATCATATCATGGATTCTAAAATTCAATAAAAAGGGCATGTTTAAAATCATCAAGAATTATCTTATTCTCTGTACATGGGAAGGTACTCCAATAAATTTCATCATGGAAGAATATTATGTTATTCAGAATGAAATACATGTTTGTTGAAGGTATATTAGACTTTTCATTATTCTTGATTATTCAGGGATAATATATTATCACTTATTTATTCTATGAGACCTCTCCCATGCCCATGACATGTTCTATGTATCTCTAACATTGAATTATACACCTTATCCATGACATATAATAGTTACATAGGTTGTACTAGAATATGATGATATTTTTATGATAAAATAAATTTAATTATATCTTATCCAACTTTTGAAAATGAATTTAAAAAATGGAATTTATTTATCAAAACAATATAAAAATATGAAAAAATAATAGAAAATTGAGATTTTTGTAAAATGATTTTTTTATTGAATAAATAAAAAATTTAAAATTTACAAATAATAATATTAAATTTCATCAACTAATGTAATTTTAAGTTTTATTTATATTATGATTAGTTTTATAATTTATAATATGATAGATTTTATTTAAAATAATATAATTAGTCTATTTTTATATGCAATATTTGTATTTTTCATATAATTTAATTTCAAATTATTAAAAAATTTACGAATTTTTTTTATTTGGATTCAAGAATTATATTAAATTTAATGTCTATCCCTTATAGAGATTTAAACAATAAAAATTAAAACTATACATGAAATAAGAATTTTAAATTTTAAAAAATATAAAATTTATCTTTTATTACAAATAGTATCCATGGAAAATATTGTTCCTTTCAATATGGTTAAAACATGTGAAAAATGTTAAATAATTGCAATAGGGAATTAATATATCTATAAAACATTCATTTATTCTATTTTATGGGTGGTATTTGGCCATTTCCCTCCAAATCCATTATATAATCCCACATGGTTCTATATTTCTTTGATTTGGGCCTTTATATTAATATTATAAAAAACTAGTCTATTGAAATTAATATCACATAATTGTTTACATATGGATAAAAAAAATATTGTGTTCTATTTGTTAAAAAAATTACTGATGTATTTATTTTCTATTATTTAATATTATTTTAAAATTATATTTATTGAATAATTTATATTGTACATAAACAATGCCAACATAGTATTAAATCTATTACTATTAAAATAAAATCAACTACTAAAATAATATAAATGATTTTAATATTATTGAAAATAAAACAATTTGGTTTTATTGTTTTTTACCCACTTATTATATATTAATAAGATATATTATTGAAATTTAAATGTTTTTATTTTAAATCAATCAATATCTTGATGTTTTTAATGTAAAATTAAAAAAACTACAGTTAAAAAGGAAAATAATAATATTCTATCTTAAAATTAATTTTCTAAAATTAATTTAAACCCCTAGAAATAAATGAAGATGAATATTTGTGTGAAGATGGTATAAAATCTCACACCTTATCTATTAATGATTTAATTTCAATCATACAATTAATATTATATCCCCTTAATACTAAAAAAGACAATACAAATGTTATGATTAAAATTGGTTAACCAATGTGTTAGGGAAAAATATTAGGATTTAAATGAAAATTGGATATTATATTTTAAATAGATATTTTATTTCAAGGTTTACACACAACCCCAAATAAATTTTATATCATTTAATATAATTATTTTAATTATATTTTCATATTCAGGTAATTTTATAATTACATGGGTATTTTTTAATCAATGTTACCAAAGTGATAAGAGTTATTTGATAATATCTCATCATTTATCGATATTGATTATGATTATCCCTCCATTAATGAAATAATATGATCTATTTTTACGGAATTATAATAAATTTTATTATCCTCTAGTTATTAGTTGGAAAATGTGTTATTTCAGAACCATGATTTCTAAATATGATTCCAAAATTTTTCTACTATTTTCATATAAATTTAGAATATTTTTTTATACATCATTTTTATTACAAAAAATTTATTTCCAGTGAAATCTCATTGTCTCCTTCTATTCAATACAAAATTCTAAAAACTATACATGTCCAATAGAATGTTTGGAATTTACAAAGTTATCCACTGTCACGATTATATTTTTTTTGAAGAATTCATTTAAAGGATACATATAGTATTTTTTAAATAAATTATTCTACATAATAATTATGAAGTAAATTGCTTTTAAAAATGTCTAAAAATAAAATGGTTTTCAAAAGTATTTATAAAATACTTTTCAATGAAGAAATGATGTATTCATAATGAAATAATTTAGTGATATTTCAAAAATAATTTTCCATATAAAATCATATCTTTTGATGTTACTCAGGCCCTGATGAGAATATGATCCAACGACACCATTTATATTAATTTTTTAAATGTTTATGGTAATGTTGAAAAGATATATATAAAACCCATTTCTTTTCCATGTATTATGTCCTAATGAAACCTAATTATTATCTTTGGTTCTACTATAGTGAAATTATTGTTAAACCTATCTATTTTCCACTGATAATGATATTATTATATGATCATAATACCCTATTTGATTTATGGGTAATGATATAAGGAATGGTTTATGATATTGTGTTATAAAAAATACGGTTTCTATGAGGTGTTGGGTGGGACCTATATTGGAATCCAATACATTAGTTAATTATAAATGGTACATGGTATCAGTGGGTACATGGGTTTTTAGAACATGTCTAGAAAAAGAGTCGACAAGGGTCGTATCCCATGCCCAAAATAATTTGCAACACATGTTTCTATCTCACCTCCAAAAACAATATGGTAAAAGGGTTATAGCCCATGTCGGAATATAAGAGGATACATGACCTATAGTCCATGCGTGAAAACAAGAGGTTACAAGGGTTCGTAGCCTAATATCAATGTAGGTGCATTGGTGATTATCCCATGAATAATACTTTTTATTATATCTATTGGCGTCCCTATAATAATAGTTTTAATGATTATGTGTATTCGACAATTCTCTGACTTATACATATGATATGATTTCATGTATTATTTTCTTGATTCCCTTTTTATTCATGACTTTTGAATAGCCAATCAATATTTCATGTATCATGATACTGATATCAAACATATAGGTTATGGTTTTAAAATTTTATGATTTGTTTTTCATACACATCAGTTCATGTTGTGCATATGAATCTACATAGTTTACCCTTTTATATAAGTCAATCTCACACAATTATTAGGTTTCCATATCACAAAATATTAATAAATGTCTTATGTTTGTTTGCTAATATAGATGAACATTTGGGAAAATTTGGAAGTTCCTTCAGTAGACTACAAGATTTTGGTCTATGTTTCCAAGGGAACTAAACTATTATAATCCTCAGGCTTTTATTTTTTTAATGTAATGATCATTCATCCAAAAAAGATTTATTATCTATGTTTTTTATTATCATGTCACTATATACTATCACCCCATAAATGGGGATATGCATATTCATGATCCTAACCATTAAAATCAAAACCAAACCCATATTACCATGCCCTATCATCTATATCCATAACACACTATAAATCTAAATTCATATTTAGGGATTTTATTGTCACTCCATTTCATCTATCAGAATACAAACACTCTAATGTTCTTCTCATATATAATGATAACACAGGTTGATATTAAGGCCTCTCACAGATTACAATCATAAATTATATCCATATCTTATAGTTCCTGAGAACATATTTTTAGAAAAAATTTCAATCAACATATAAATATTCTATGGCACAACACAACACCATAAGGAATCTCTGAAACCAATGAACCACCTCCCTAATTTTAATACAAAAATATTTATACAAATATACCAATATTTTTAGAAACCACAGACATATAGGTTATTCATAACTCATTTTTATATTATTGTTTGAAAATTGTTGACATATGTAATTCCAATTTATATTCTCAATATTGATAATAGATGGTTCTAATATATAGTCACATTTTTATATTACCATACCCACTATCATGTTATGTATAATCTAATAATGGTATTACTAATTCACTATATATCATTATTTATGATTTCACAATTAAATCTATTATTACATTATGAAAAACATCATGTTATATTGTACATGACACATTATAAGGTTCTAAATAAATAAGAACTCTCTCTATTATTCTAAAAACTGCTAACCATTCTCTATAAAATTTCACGAAATAATTGGGACAATATGATAACAAATTGTAACTACAATAAATCTTCCAAATTTTAATATCTTACAAAGGTAATATTATGTATACCACGATTTTATTATACACATATCATATAATTAATATCATTTAACTAATGTGCTCCCTAATTTCCCAACCACCCATATAAAGGGTAATTGTGATATATATATAAGTTTTGAATCATATGTATATCATATTCAATATATAACATCTTCGATATTTTCAGTAGTATTCTCAAAACATTTTATTAATATCATGAATTTTAAATTAAATATAATTCTAGAAAATTATTTATAAGTTGTAACTGGATGTTTAGTTAAAAAATTCCACATATTAATCATGTTAATTGATTAGGTAATACCCTTAAACAGAAATACATTATGAATAAAAATTCTAAATTTTGGATAATTTAAATGAAATATTAATTTCATGTAAAATAGTAAATTACCTTATATGTTGTAATAGAAATTTCAATTTGGTTTTGCGTAATAATACTCAAGGAAATTTATTTATAATATTTACTTTATCACTATATTGTGTTGATTATATAATTTTCCAACAAACTATTATATAGAAAAATATATATATAAGGATACTGACACAATAGATAATCTACCCGTGTTATTTTAAATCTGACCAATAACTGATAATAATAAAAAATAACTATAAATCCCACTTGTCATGTAAAATTCATTTAACCATATGGAAGAACATAAAATAAAACAAACCAAAAACCTCATAATCAGGTTTTTCAAAATTTATATAATATGTAAAATTTACATGTTAAATGGATAAACCACAATCCCATCGTTGGAAATGTGGTCTTCCATTCCTAATAGGGTAGAGACTCCCATGAATGAGTTCCAAAACAAGATTCCCTAATTCCATAAATAATGTCTACCTTACACGAATTTTCCAACAAATGAAAAATGGCTCTAAATTTACTTTTAAATATAACTACCATGTCTAAGGCCACTAAAATATAATCGAACTTGATGTATTTTTCTATTAGAACACAGAAATGGATTATTATTTACTATACTCAAGGAAAAATAGTGATGGACTATGGTGGTACGGTGAGGGGACTAAAACTAAATTATATAAGTTAAAAAGATATAAATCCAGAAAAAGAAGGAAATATAAGTCACGTAATATAATTAAACAGACATAACCCATGCTATAAAAAATTTAACAATAAAATATTTTTAGGAAGTCATAAATTAGTTGGTGACAATATATAACAACCCCATAATACCAAAATATGTAAAAGATAAATCCCCGTAAAACTGTTCCTGGGTCCTATTGTAGTCTAAAACTCTTGGGTTCTATCCTATCTTCTCAAACTTACATTATTCATAGGGAAATTTACATTATCATATCCTATAAATAGCATAGGTTCTCATCAAAAAATTGAATCTATAGATGAATTCTTATAATAAAATGTGAGACATAACCAATGATGTCAATAGGAATATCCCATCAAAGGAATTAAGTTAGTGGTTATTTGAATAATAAATAATTGCACTTGAAAATAAATTAACCATCATTTATCTATAGGTTCAATAGTGACACTTATGAACAACCATTCCCACATTAGCATATTCATAATGTCTTTAATTTTATGTATCATGCATTATCATTGAAACAACTGGGGAAATTCATAATGCATTATAATGTATCATGTATAATAATTATACTTGATAGTTTCCCAAGGATTTATAATGCATTCGAAATCTCACTAAACTTAATTTGGATCTATCCAAATACATTCCAATGAATTAGGATTCATCACTTAACCCAAGGGGAATCTAAAACCATGTTATTAAAAATTAATACGAATTATCATTGAATATATATATAATATTATTATTTAATTAAAATGAATCATGAATTATTATTTATTCCATGGTCAATCTATGACAAGGTTTTATAAGGTACAATGAATCATCACTAAGACCCTGTGGGGATATTCCCAATAATGTTCCTATGTGTCAAGAATTTCTCTAAACCCATGTATAAACTACCTCATGGATTATAAAATTATTATTTATAAACTTCAAAGCATAAGAATATCATGCCCTAGGAAACCAAATGTGTGAATTATACAAAGTATATGAGGTGTTTTTCCAAGGAACTCAAACCCATATGTTATAACAAACCTATGGGTAATTTCTCCCGGATGATCCAAACAGTTATTCATAATTCAAATACATTTGGGAATTTAAATTTCTTCCACCACCATGTTTCAATATAAAATAATATAATAAACTTACATTTTATAATTCATTAAATTCATTTAATATTTGTATCATATAACTAAAACGTAACATAGATACTAACACATGGAATATGAATCCTAAACCACTACTATATGATGATAAAGATTTCTAGGAACCACTTGGCCACCCATTCAATCCACATTTAATTCCAAGGTCAAGAATACCAAAAGTGGTGTCTAGGGTATCTGTCACACACCAAAGATAACATTATATGTCAATGGTCCCCTAAGATCTCCTATTTAATATAATAACCAACATCCCAAGTTTAATGACACAGATTGGATGGGTATATTTATAGTACAAGGTCACCAACTTATTTTGGGTATCATTTTGAGACATATAATTAAATATAATAAAGGCACATGAAATTTATTATCTATTATAGGCCATGCGTATTGTATGTTAGTGTGACCTCATAATAAACATGAATACCATATTGTTTATTTTAAGGAAAATATTATATGAAACCTATATTTTTCTTAGGGATAAATATTTATCCAATAAAAATAATGATTTGAGGTAAACATGTAAAAATTAAAAATGAGGAATAATACCTGCATCAATGGAAAAAATGAACAAAAAAAATTATAATCTATTGACTAAAATATAAATAAATAAATGTTTATATTGGATTATTATACTAGACAACTGAATCCAAAGGTAATGGATGGTGGGAGATCCCTTTTACGAATGAGAAATATTGTATCATAAAGGAGGATGAAACCATTGGTGAGGGGAATCATCATCTGAAACTATCTAAGGGAGTCATCTCTGATTTTTCTATTCACACCTATTATAAATAATTAAACTAGAAATTTAAAAAATGCATCGAAAACCATTCAAATACAGACATATTCATTCATATAATGAAGTATTATTGATTTTGGTATACTCCTTGGATTTATATTATTTCACCACATAAAATGGGATGTTATGTTATGAAATTATTATATTAATATCATTATTCTAAATTGTAAAATTTTTAACCTTGGGGTCTTCCATATCCAATACTATACTCCAAACCCTCTATAATAAATAATATTCAAATTTTTTTATAAATAAATAAAGGGATTTTTACATTCAAATAGGATTTACATTTAAAAAATATTCCTTTGTTTTATATAAAAGTTATAATTACCTAGGGGTAAATATTTAGTAATTTGAAGATGATTGAATGATTAGAACAGTTGAAATACACAATAAATGATACAGGCACAAATATAATTTAGGGAATTAGTGTGATTTTATTTGGAATTATTATTCATTATATTAATTGGTACATCTCAACCTATTTAGATGAATGGCTTTATCTAATGTAAATCAATAGAAAATAAAAACATACATAAATAATTAATTAAAATAGATAACATAAAATTTCATTTATAGTTATTACCAAAAATGTTGTTGACTACATAATTTCTTTATAAGGGTCCAATAAATTATAAAAATATCCATAGTTATTATAGTAAGGAATGTATCATCCCGGTCATTGAGAATAATTTCCCATCATTTAGTTATTTATTTATAATATCATTATAATGGATCCGTGTAATATAAAAGTGGTTTTCCAAATCAAACATATTTAACAAAATATTACTTATACATCAATGTACCGAAAAATAAAGTGAGTAATGTTCCTCCAAAACTATATACATCAACAAAAAAAATAAAATATACTATGAAAATGCATACATTATCCAATATTCCAACATCCTAATAATCAATTGATGTGTAACAATCATGAATGAGATTATTATATTCTAAATAATTATAAATGATCATTATATTGACAAGAGATTATAATTGATCATAGAAATATAGATGATATTTTACAATAGTGATTGTATGTTAATCCTACATCTTATTTCCTCTTATTTATCTTCTTCAATACTTATGATATTCTTAGTCAAGAAACGTTTTGTATATTGTATTATTTTTCTACATATATGATTTTATTGTTTAATATGAAATACTTTTTAGTTTCCAAATTTCTGTTTAGATGTTCATAACACTGTTATTTTCTCGTAAATAATGATGATAATAATTTTCCACAGTTGGATATTAGAAGCCACCATGAAATTCCTCTAATCTATACATTTATTTAAACCTTCCAATAATAATCATGTATTCTTCCAATCATAAATAAGAATAACCTTTCACCAAATAATATTAATTTAATATCTAGAAATATCATTCATATAATAAATTTGAAAACATTATTTAACTATCAATTGATATTGCTACACTATTTTTCAATATACTATAAACACTTTTACATAGTATCCATTCCTTCATACTTACATTTTGAAATATAATATTATGAGAAATATTCAACCCTCAAAATAATTTTCATTAAATATCAAAAAAAATATTTGTTTTCAAGAATCTCATCATAACAAAAAGTTTTATTATAGTTATTTAAAAAAAATCGATAAAGTTCCTAATTAATATTATATATCCCTAGGGAAAAGATATCTTGAAATATGTGGCCTTATAAGAGATCTTATAGATTATATGAAATCCCTAGCATACTCTTATGAATATTAAATGTTAATTAAAAATTATAAAATATGATTCTTATCTATTTTAATTAAAATTATTTGTTACATATATGTATTTTTCAACAAATATTTTTATATAGAAGAAAATATACATTATTCATAAATCACATCATCTTATTCATGAGACTAACATTAGTTATTCTTATTTATCACTATAATATAATAATTTCCATTAAATATTCCATCAGATTCTTAAAATATCATTTTAAACTATACTATTAATCTTACATATGATTATATTTATCATTTGAATCAATGTGTATAATCCTTATCAAATTTTTGATAATCACATTTTATTCGATCGTAAATGATTATTTTTCCATTTCTACATTATCCATGATAATATATATGATCACCATTTAATATAAACCTCTTGAAATAAAAGAAATACTCATTAAAACTTCCACATCAACAATAACATATCTCAAAACCTATGGAAAATATGAAAAATTATTATATAAATATATTCAACATAATTAAAAAATAGTAATCATTCTATATTAATATATATATAGTACCTCAATAAATACCTAATTCAAAAATAATTTTGCTTCATAATCATTTTTAATACAGATTAATAGTGCATTAATTAATTAACAGTTAATTCATTATATTTATCTCATGAAAAACCAATTCCCCAAATATCATCATCTAAATGTTGATTATTTATATTGTACACATCAAAACATTGAATAATTACTCAAATAATGAAAAGATATATTCAACTAAAAACAAATATTACTGTCACATACATAATTTATTTTAATGTTATTTTTAATTTATTTTCCATTCATGCTTTGTTTTGGGGGTTTCCAAAGGTTTGATGGAGAATATGTGAGTTTTCAAGAATTGGGCCAAACCGTGAGCCCAATTCCATATTTAAAAATAAATTTTTGTTTCTTTTATAACTTATTCATTTTTTAATATTTTTCAGTAATTCCAACTCCTAAATGTCCTCCCCTGATATATTAGAACCACATTTAAATTTGGTGCCTTTATAAATCCATAATCATGGGGGATTTGGGTTTTTATTTGAGAATTGGGCCAACCCGAAAGCCCATTTTCCAGTTTTAAATTGTTTTTGTAATGTTTTAATATCTTATTCATTATAATGAATATTTCGGTGGTTCCACCTCCCACTCGACCCTAAGGAGCCCAGCCGCGCTCCCATCCATTTTAACCATCTTTGGAGCTCGTTTATATCGCGAATTAGGGCTGATCTTCATAGGGTGTCTCAAATCGGCCAGAATTGAAGAGGTAACTTTATACCTTCTTAACTCTCTCAATTCTTAATCTTTTACCTCCATTCAAGTTCCAAAATTTCCTCCTATATCTTGTTAGAAGAACCCCTAAATTTTGGCTGTTTTCAATTTCAGAAACTATTGTTTTTGGAGTGATTAATTCAGGATGCTTCAAGTAGGTGAGTCTAATTCTTTCCTCTTTCAAATTCCTTAGGGTTTCTTCCCTAATTCTTGAATTATAAAAAATTCCAGAAGTTAGGGTTCGTGAATAGGTTCTAAATTACTGTATTTTGGGTGATATATTGAGGTTTTAGGTTTCTTTTAACTTCCTTGAGGTGCGTCGGTCATGCGGTTGATGTTTCGTCCCAATATTTGAGGGTTTTGACACATTCGGTAGGTGATTCCGTGGGTAACCATTTAATGATGAGTTAGTTTGCATGATTAAATAATTTTTCATGTTCCTTATGTGCTGTTCATTATGAGAAAACCATTTTTGGTTCCAATAGTAAATCATTTGTTTTTTTTAAGTTACATTTTTGCTTGAAGTGTGTATTTTTCAAATGTATAACATGTGTTATAACTTGTGGTTGTTTTGTAAAACGTGGAAGTGATTTATTAGTTGTTGAAAGGGGCTGAAAATTATGGTTAGGTAATGATATAGTTCCATGTGGATATAAAAATGGGGTGTATTTGAATGGTTTTATTAGTATAACCTTGTTATACTCCTTGAAAGTGTTTTATGGATTTGTGTGTTCTCATGGGTATCTTTTGTGATATTATTCAACGTGATTATATAACATTTGAATGTGGATTATTTCATGTTGATTGGGCTGCAAATTATGTTTTGGTAGGGTCTTCGTGTGATTTTGGCTTAAAAATAGATTTTTGAAAGGGATTTTATGTGCAAAGTTTGGGTATACTCTTTATAATTGTTTTATGAAAGTTTTGAATGCTTTATTGGGTTGTGTAATAGGTGAAACTATATCATCAAACTGTTTTGGTAGGATTATATTTTTAAAAGGTCCATTTCATTTGTGAAAAGGCTGTTATGTGATATGTATCATCTTGGAAATATTTTATTAAATTGTTTGAAGGAGATATTTTGGAGTGAAAGTGATGTGAAAGTGATCTGGAGTGTTTTGTGTGAGTGTGATGTGAAAAATTGAATTTTTGATTATGAAAGAAGTGTTATATTCCATGTGTGTGGGCTTTTATATGAGTTTATATATCTTATAATTGTTTTATAAAATTGTTTAATGGTTTTTTGGAAGTGTTGAAGAAATGTGAAATGTGATGTGGGCTATTTTGGTGTGATTAGGATTTCAAAATTATTTTGAATGAAAAATGGATTTTTGCAACTTGTGTGGTATACATATGGGCTGTTTGGTGAATTTGTGATGTGGAAATGATATTTTCATGTTCAATGTACATTTCTTGACTGTTGAACTTGTTTGAGCACAAGGGGAAAACCTGGGTATCTAGGTGGGTGGACGTGTACTAGTATGCTAGTGAATCCGTGGGGTTTGGCCTCAGTTTCACTTAGCAAGATTGACGCTAACAACTCTAACTAAACTATGTTGATGATGATTGGGGACCACTAGGTTATGGGTATGTTCCCTACTAGTGGCTCGTGCACGAGAATGGATATTTGTGATGGTTACTCTCACCGAGATATGAGGTACCTGGGACCCACAGCTAGCTAGTGCCTAGGGGTTACTTCCTATTTCTTGTGCTCATTATTTACATTGTACTTACCGTCGGCATACGGTATAGTTGGCTGGAAAATTCAGTATTGTTGACATCATTTTTAAAAGTGTTGATTCTTAATGATAGCCCACTTGAAAACTATTTTTATTCAAAGTAGCATCTTTTAGAAATTGTAACTAGCTTTTCATGTTTTTGAAAACTTGCATGCTTTTCGTCTTTAAATGTTTATCACATGGAATCTCTTAGTGGTGGTATCCTACTGGGCATTGGCTCACACCCTACTTACACCCTTGGGTGTAAGTAGACATGGTTGTTTTTGTTGTCGCAGGTTGGGTACAGTTTTTTTGTTCTAGTGGTTCGGGTTTCTAGCAGGTCCTTGGTGGTGAAGTCTCGTGGAGGTGGCTTGTGGGCGGTGCCCCTTGCCATGAGGGTTCTTGGGCTGTCCATATTTGGATTTGTAACTTTGGTATAGACCTTTTGAGTTGTTTTAAGCCATATAATTCAGTTCTGAATCTTTGTAAAAGATTGTTTGGTTTGAAAAATCCAGATTTGTTCCATTGGATTCTTTTGTTGTTTTATGTTTATAAACTCGGGTAAATCGTTCCTAATTTTCATTTTATGATACTCGGGCACTTCTGCCAGCCCGTGGGGATCGGGAACGCCCCTCGGGTCATGTCACGGGCTGGTTTTGGTGCCGGTTGTGGCGGTGACCAGATTCGGTTCGTGACAATTACTATTCATCTTTATCATAGATATATAAATTTCAATATACTATATTATCTATGGGATTTTTCTGATCATGCTAACTTATTAAATTAAATATGATTCATCATCCTGAAAAATATTTTATCAAGGATTATCTACATATCACTGTAAAAAATAATGTTGAAATATATAAAAATTTATCACTTTCATATAATAAATAATTAACAATCATATGTTAATAAGATATAAACATTCCATTAATTTAATATAATCTTTTCTATATAATCATTTTTACTTAATGTTACATATTTAAATCTGGAATAGTTTTGATATATTTTATTAATCTATATTATCAACTCAACGTCTTCCCCAGAATCATTTTTAATCTAATGAATTCATCTCCATCACCATTAATAATATTATAAAACAAATATTTATATGATCTATACGAAATTAAATTTATATTCACTTGTTTCATCATTTATATCTATTGGAAACTTTTTATATATGAAATTTTATCTTGATGATATGAAATGTAACACTCTTAATAAAAATATGTTCATAAATTTCAACATAAATATCTATTTGAAGGTCCACCAGAAATAGCATTAACAATCATAACTTACCATGTAATCCATTTTTCCAATTCATCGAGTTACAATAATAAAATTATTCCTTAAATATGATATATATATTTACATATACATATACGTTCTCAATTCTCTGTGTAGAAACTAACCAATCATATCTACATATCAATTTTCATTCATACTAATGGGTGATCATAGAACATTACCTACATCCTAAAAAATATGAACATTATATGTCACTAATATATGTATTATTGAAAACACTTTTAGTTTATCACATTCTTGGTATATATTTTCATACACATCATTGAAAGGTAAAAACCAATATTGGTTAATCAAATATTAATGAAATTATCACTAACTTATCGTACTAAAACTTCAATAATTCATCAATAATATTGTAATAATTAATGGATAAAAATTTAAAACTCACCATTAATGTTATTATTTTTTATCATTTCTATGGTTATTCAATGTGAAATATTCTTCACATTCTTTCAATATATGAAGATTTTTACAATCCATATGGAAAACATCACTGGACACCAAGTTGTAAAAATACATTTTCTACCTCATTAGTATATTATATATCACTAAATGAAATTATAAACATATTATACTAAACATTTCATCATAAAATATAACACTATATAATGAAAATTAGTTAAAAATAACCCAATGTAATACTTTTATACATTATTTATCTTTTCAAAGAATAAATATATTTGTTCATCATGATATATATATATATTGTATTGTTTTTGTTATATAACAAGATATACTTTTTAATACTTGAACATCCTTAATAATACTAACAAAACCACACATAACAACGTTTCTAAAAATACACTTAGATAGACCACTAGAGAGGCCATTAATTTAATACAGTTGTAGTATTTTGTTACAACAACATACCTATCCATGGATGTTTTTTCACATCTAAAAGAGAATGTATTATAAAAATATTACAAAAATAATTTGGGGAGTAAAATATATGAATAAATATTGATACAATTATTTTTAGACAATGATTAAAATACCAAATTTTTGACTAATTAAATATGTATTTAGAAATATTTACATAAAATCATCAACTCTTACAATGTTAAAATATTTTTTTACTATATAACACTTTCTATGTTTATCATTATCTTCATAAAACCTTTTTATTCAGTCAATTACTTGTAAAATTTTAGGAAAAAAATATTAGTTAACATTTATACTAATATTATTATACACCAATATACAATAAAATTTTATACAATATACATTTTCTCATATATTAAATTTTAAATGAATAATATTATATTTATTTCTTATTTTACATCTCAAAATATAAATAAACTCTTACTATTTAATTAAATAATTATCATTTTATAAAATTTATTTTAAAGAAATAAATTTCATTTTGTTTCGAAATATCTTGCACTTCCTCATAGTTGGAGATGTTATTATATTAATTATTAACAAATATATCTCTCATGTTACTCAATATTTTTTTTGTACTACATTTATTAGAATATATTTTTCATAAAAATATTACCCTATTAATTGGTGGAATATTTTTCTCTCGAAGACAAACAAAATTCAAAGAATAAAATTTTAAGTAATACAAAATCCCTTTAACCATTGTCTTTTATTGGACCCATGTTATAAAAGAAGATCAAATACTAATATTGTGTATCAAAATAGTGACATCATTTGTATTTCATTAATTTTATTACAATATCATCTCTTATCCTTTAATGGGAAGAGATTTTATTTTAATACACTACTTTTAACAATGTATTGGATTGACCACTTGAAAAATATTTTTAATTAGTATGTCACGACCCGTCCTCGGGGCCCATGCCATGACTACCCCAAGCTCGACTTCCATAGGCCAGAGGCTGGAGACTAGCACCAAAGGCGTAATTCTCGATAACTGGGAAGGAGTTTCCTTTATAAAGTAAACAAAACACCACATAGTACATGCGGAAGTAAAACACTAAGTACAAAAGAAGTGATGAAAAGTAAATGGGCCAGAATACAAACTCAACTGAAAGTACAGTTACAACAGAATGAAAGTACAATAGAAAAGACAAGTAGCTCGAAGAACACACTCAGTTCCTGGATCATCCACCACAGATCCTACCTGAAGTGTAGGTACAGATTCCCTCCTCAGCACTCCACGTCCGATCGTCTCTCCGTCTGTCTCCTCCGGGTACCGACTAGTTGTGAGATCCACCTCCGGGTACCGTCCTGTCCTCGAACGCTCGGCCTCCGTCAGCGCTGTCCTTCATCTGCATCCAACACAATCAGGCGCGGGCATATCCCGTGCAGGGGTGAGTATAATGATACTCTGTTGGGAGCCCAAGACCCTCAAGGTCTCTCTAAACCCAACAAGGATAACAACAAAGTAGGATCTCAACAGATAACTCTTACTTAGGTATAAGCACATACTTATACCTAAGTCATCAATAACCCATCTCAATCATGAGGAAACACAAAGTTATGAAATCAACGGATAACCTCTACTTAGATATATTCCCATACATATACCTATGTTATCAAGTGGCCCGTCTCAATCATGAGGTAATCACATAGGTCATAGACTCAGTTCAAACCATGATTTTATTAACGATAACGAAACCACGACTGCTGGAGAAATCCTCCTCTGTCGAGTACAGTGGGACTGCCGCTACAACCAAGTGCGTCCCACTAACCTTGAACTGCTGTATTACTCCACCTATCGAGTACTGTGGGACTGCCGCTGCGACCAAGCGCGTCCCAGCATGGGTCTGCCGCTACAACCAAGAGCACTGCCTCATAGCCTACAGAGGTACTCCTTCTGTCGAGTACCGCAGGTCTGCCGCTAAAACCATGTGCACCTCCACCATGGTTCTGCCATTACAAAAAAGTGCACCCCACTGGGCTATTCAAATCACTCTGGGTCGATCGATCAGCAGTCGTCATGTCTCAGTCAGCTACTAGGTCTCTGCACTCTGCTAGCTTGTCTCTGGAATGGTCCACTCCACGAGAAACTAATCGATGATCCAAGTATCACAAGTCCCACAAAGAGGTATCTCATAGTACTTCCTCGTAAACGGGGTCTTAAAGCAACAGATGACGCGTCAATCGGACGCCCGGTCTGTGAGTTATTAGCATTTTCATCCCAGGGACCCGGTTGGTTTCGTCTACGAACCAACCCGACCGCATCTCAACTGTACCCTGAACTCTCATAGGTTATAATCATAGGGACCTTTTCCCAATGTGATCACCAAATCCGCTGACATTTCATCAAACAGACGTATGGTCTGAATGTTATCAGGTTTTCCGTTCCAGTGGCCCGATTGGATTTCGGGTACAATCCAACCCGTCCATTATCCAACTGCATCCAAAACTCAGGAGAAGCATGCCAAAAGCTTCAACTCATCATGATGAATCCATCAAATTCGACGACATGTCAATCAGACGTCCGGAGCTCAATATATAAGCATTTCCGATCCAAGGGCCCGGTTGGTTTCAGGTTCGAACCAACCCGGTCGGACCCAATGTTTTCTGAAACATTGAGTGTAATATACCGAAATGACCTTCTCGATCGAAGCATCACATCATAGCTGACGGTGCATCGATTAGAGGTCTGTATCCCATGATTTGGGCAAAAGACCGTAAGAGGTCCGCGAATAGGGGGTTCAGGCCCTGTCCGACCCGACCTGATACCCCCTGGGTCGGCCCGAACCAGGTCGACCCAACCCGGGTCTAGGTCCGGTCCAATAGGGCATGGCCCGGCCCATCCTTCGCTGCCCGGCTCGGCCTGGCATCCCATTATGGCGGCCCGGCCGGGCAGCCCGGCCTGGCGCGCCCGGCCTGGCCAGCGTGGCCGGGCGGCTCGTCCGTAACGGCCGAGCCGAAGGTGTGCTGGGGGGGGGGGGGGGTGAGCCCCTCCTGTTCAGGTAACTGAGGCCCCCCATGTGGGGGGGCCGCTTCTATCGGACAGTCGGGGGTTACGACCCCCGATTCTCCTCAGAATCCGGTCTGCCTGGTCCGGCCGGCCGGTTGCTGCCATCGTGGGACCATCGAGGTCCCGCTCACCTGTTCTACTGCTAGAGGCCGGATGTCGGCCGCCCTGGCCTTGGTCTGACTGGCGCGGCGCATCGTTGCTGCGCCCCTCCACCGTAGCCCTGCTCCGGTTGCGGCCCAATGGATGTTCTCCATCACGGCACAATGGCGTCGCGACTTGTTAGATTTCAACGGTGCGGCCCGACGGCACCGCGCTTCTTTTCCCTTTCTCATAGTTTCTGGGCGGTGCAACGACACTACGCCTCCTTACATGTGCCGCAACAAATTCCAAAAAAAGGGGGGAGGATGGTCGGCCATGTTAGTGTGGTCCAACCTCCTCACGTTATTGCGATAAAAGGTGGCCCAATTTGAAACGAAGAATGATGATAGAAGAGATCATGAACAACAATAAAAAAACCCTACCTCGATGAAAAGGTTGAATGAAGGTTCATCGCGGAATTACACATCGCGGAAGAAGGCGTCGCAGAAGGAGGATTGTCGTGTCGTGGATAAAAGATTCGTCGCCTTCGCGTCATCAATCTCTGAGGATCCGACGTTCTTGTCGACTTTCGTTGGAGGTCGGCGTTCATCGCATTCTTCGTTGAGGAAGAAGAACATCAAGATGTTGAGCAATTTTTTCCAAGCCCTCACGCACAACCAACACCTTAATAAAATAAGACTTGTCTTATTTTATTAACACACATGCCAAACATTTGAGAATTTCAAATTTGAATCAATCAATTAATTGAATTAATTGAAAAGTTTAAGCCACCCAAATTAATGAGGCGTTTAAACATTAAGTTAAACGTAAGTGTTGACTCTCAATTAAAGGGGGGTGCGGGTGCAATAACTAATTAAAGGTGGGCGGTTTCGAGGAAGATGAAAAGGTGGGGCTCGTGTGGGCCCCACCCCACAAATATCATACCTAGTGGAGAATTATATAGTGGGTTCCACTTCAACCAATTAGCTTAGGTTAAACAAATTTAAATGAAATAAAAATGGGTCGCACCATTTTTATTTTAATCCTTTACTTAACCCAAAATTTTAAAAACCGCACCAGGGAAAACACATATCTGGAAAAGGTGTTCCTAAGTAATTATCGGCGCTATGATTCCATCGGTGTCCTCTGATTTCGATTCCGAGAACCGGTTCAAAAGTTAGGAAAACCCACTCGTTCATTCACTGAACATACCCGAGCTAAACTTCGGAAATTGATTCCGGGCACACCGAGCCTCAGAATCAGGTGCCGTTAGAAATTGTGTTCTTATAAAATTCCAAATAAATTAAGAAAAAAATTTCCTTGAAATTTACTGGTCTTTATATTACTCCCAACTCAGGTATTTACATCCCCATAAATCTTTAATACAAACTAGGGATACAAAAGTGGTACTGAGCACGCATCTGAGCCTTCCTCTCCTAGGTGCTCCCCCGGAGGTTCCTGTGCTGCCAGTGAAAGCGCATCTGAGGAATCTATTGTTCACGTAGGAACCGCTCTTGTTGATCCTCGATCTCCACTGGAATCTATACGCATGTCGCCCTATCATCGACGTCCAACTCTCTGAGGTCGATGATGTGTGAATGATCATGCATGTATCTCTTCAGCCGAGGTACGGGGATGATTTCATGCACCCAGTGCAATGGAGGTGGAATGGTCTAGTGGTAAACCACCTTTCCTACCCTGCTGAGGACCTGGAAGGATCTGATGAAGCACGAATATAACTCGCTGCATCAACCAAATCTACGTAATTCCACGTCGAGGTGAGACTGATAAGAAAATGTGGTATTCATCCTCGAACTCTAGTGGGCTCTGCCTGTTGTTAGCATAAGGCTTCTATCGACTCTAAGTGTTCCTCATCCACACTTGGATGACCTGGACCTTCCATGACATGGCCTGGACTATCTCTAGTCCCAGAAGAGCTGCTATGATTTCTTCTTTGCCGATAAGAGAAATCTGGTCTCATCCCATGGATAAACCATGTTCTTTTCCTAATACAGCCAATCTAGAAATGAATGATGTATTCATGCCAAGGACAACGTCGTAAGGCCTCGATGTTACTCCCAAGAGATCCAACCGTCACTCTCACCACTAAGGGTGGAGTCACACTGTCGGCATTAGCATGAGGTAACTGTGTCTCCTCTAGTAGGAATCTCGAAAGTGGGGGGAAAGTCAACAGTTTTTAAACAGGAACCTCTTAGTAACAAAAAAAATGAGAGGACATGATAGTAATTTCCACAATGAAATGTGTCTTTTATTACTGCAGCTCAAAGTACAAAGACACAAAGAATCTACAATAAAACCTCCACAAAGACAGAAGCAACAAGAACAAAAGTCTCTATATCTCGAGCTAGTCCTGCTCCTGTCCATCTGCTCCCGGAGCTCCATGATCATAGGCCTCAGCTACCTAAAGATGATCTCTCCCCTGTCCACTCGTTCCCTATTTTTGGAGTGGACCTCCTGGTGGTGGTGGTGGAAACACCTCGAAGCATTGTCCACCTCCAGCTGCATGGCCAGCTCCCCTGCCACGGTCTCTTGCTCCTTACGGTCCGCCTCGATCAAACGTATGCCTCTGCCTGGGTGGTCCTTCGTTTATCTTCTGGTCCTCTGTATGGAGGGTCGGACAGTCATGTGCCATGCGACCAACCCCACCGCAGAAGTAACATTGTCCGCTCCTGGTAAGTCGCTCTCCACCCTGGGTCCCTCGAACACACGATCCTCTGTCATGTGGTCGAAAACCTAGAGGTCTGGTCCTCTTGGACCTCTATGTTATGTGTCTACTACCTACTGTAGAAGACTCTGCCATATGTCGGCTAGGGGTAGGTCATGTTGCTGGAGACTGCTCAGCAAGGAAACTCTCCACTAAGAGGGCTCTTTCCAACACCCCTGTTTGGGTCGGGATGTTGTGAGAAACAAAAGAAGCTCTAATCTCTCACATGAGCCCTTCATCGAAGGTTCGGGCCCTGAAGAATGGGTCCCATACCATATCTGTGGAGTAGCGCGAGAGGTTTGCGAACCTTGATGAGTACTGCACCACCATCATGCTACCCTACTGTAGATGCAGCATCTCCTGTATACGCACCACTCAAAGGGTGGCTGGTAAAACTTTCCCCAGAACTGGCTCTCGAAGTCTTCCCACAGACGTGTCGCCTCATCATGCATCTGGAGCATCAGGCTCCACCATCTGCCTGCTGGTGCCTGAAAAAGACTGGCAACAATGAACACCATGAAGTCTGCTGGCGTTCCCACTAGCCGGAAGACTCTCACCACAACCTCCAGCCAATCATCAGTCGCATGCGGGTCCTTCTCTCCCCTGAACTAGGATGGCCTCTGGCACTGGAACTCGTGCAGTGCGCTCAAGTGACGTGCACCCTCTACTGTTGGGGTTGGTGGAATCAGTGTCCCAACGGGTAGTAGTATCGCTGGTGCCTCTTCTAGTGCCTCAACTGGGATAGGGCCCTGTACTGAGGACATGTCGATTGGAGGGCAGTCCAGTACGTACAACTCTCGGGGCTCTAGCTGGTCGTTCGTAGGGA
Organism: Viscum album; assembly: GCA_963277665.1. NCBI lineage: Eukaryota > Viridiplantae > Streptophyta > Magnoliopsida > Santalales > Viscaceae > Viscum > Viscum album. The sequence continues at coordinate 1,913,903,777 of OY728151.1, forward strand.
GGAATCCTGAATGAAACAAACGTGACACGGTCAAACGATTTATACCTGGAGAGCTGACCTGGTTTGAGATGTTTTAAGGGAAAACCTTTGAAAACCCACATGCAATCAGTGTTTTCGTGCACAATGTTGGAAATCAGTTTTCAAGGTCCTGGTGTATGGATACGTCAGCCGCCCGCACCAACACTGGACTCCCTGAACTGAAAACCACACTCGGTATCCTTAACACTATTTCTTCACATAATAAAAATATCAGAGTTATAAGTTCTGCAGTAGAACTGACTCCTTGAATACCAATTTTTCACGACCCGTCCTTGGGGCCCATGTTGTGACTACCACAACCCGCCTTCCATAAGCCAGGGGCTAGAGACTAGCACCAAAGGCGTAATTCTCGATAACTGGGAAGGCATTGACATTATAAAGTAAACAAAACACCACAGAGTACAAGCAGAAGTAAAACACTAAGTACAAAATAAGTGCGGAAAAGTAAATGGTCCAGAATACAAACTCAACTGAAAGTAAAGCTACAATAGAACGAATGTAAAACAGAAAAGACATGCACCTGGAAGAAGACACGCAGCTCCTGGATCATCCACCACGGATCCTACCGGAAGGGTAGGTACAAACTCCCTCCTCAGCACTCCACGTCCGATCGTCCGTCTGTCTGTCTCCTCCGGGTATCGACTCATCGTGAGATCCACCTCCAGGTACCGTCCAGTCCTCGAACGCTCGACCTCCGTCAGCGCTGTCCGTCGTCTTCATCCAACACAATGAGGTGCGGCCATAGCCCATGCAGGGGTTAGTATAACGATACTCAGTAGGGACCCCAAGACCATTAAGGTCTCCCTAAATCCAACCAGGATAACCACAAAGCAGGATCTCAACAGATAACTCTTACTTAATTATAAGCCAATACTTATACCTAAGTCATCAGTAACCGATCTCAATCATGAGAATACACAAGGATGTGAAATCAACGGATAAACTCTTCTTAGATATATGCCCATACATATACCTATGTTATCAAATGACCCATCTCAGTCATGAGGTAAACACATAGTTCATAGGATCAGCTCAAACCAGGCTTTTATTCACAATAACGAAACCACGGCTGCGGGAAAACTCTTCCTCTGTTGTGTATAGTGGGTCTGCCGCTACATCCAAGAGCATCCCACTAACCATGGACTGCTGATGTACTCCACCTGTCGAGTACTATGGGCATGCTGCTACAACCAAGTGCATCCCACCATGGGTCTACCGCTACAACCAAGCGCACCCACGCATACCCTACAGAGGTACTCCTTCTGTCGAGTACCGCGGGTCTGCCGCTACATCCAAGCGCACCTCCTTCATGGGGCTGCCACTACAACCAAGCGCACCCCATTGGGCTATCCAAATCACTCCGAGTCGATCGATCAGCAGTCATCAAGTCTCAGTCAGCTACGAGGTCTCTTAACTCTGCTAGATCGTCTCCGGGAGGGTCCACTCCAAGAGCTTCTATTAGATACTCCAAGTATCACAAGTCTCAAAAAGAAGTATCTCAAAGGACCGTCTTGTCAAAGGGGTCTCAAAGCAACAGACGGCGCATCAATCGGACACCCAGTCTGTGAGTTATTAGCCTTTTCGTCCTAGGGGCCCGGTTGGTTTCGTGTACGTACCAACCCGACTGCATCTCAACTATACCTGAAACTCTCATAGGGTATACACATAGGGAACGTTTTCCAACGTGATCACCAACGCCACTGACGGTTCGTCAAACGGACGTCTGGTCTGAAAGTTATCAACTTTTCCGTTCTAGGGGCCGAGATGGATTTCGGGTACAATCCAACCCGGACATTATCCAACTGTATCCAAAACTCAGGAGAAGCATGCCAAATTCTTCGTCTCATCAAGATGAATACAAAAATTTCAAAGACACATCAATCGGACATCTGGAGCTCGAGATATAAGCGTTTCTGCTCTAAGGGCCCGGTTGGTTTCAGGTTCGAACCAACCCGGCCGTACCCAATGTTTTCCGAAACCTTGAGTGTAATATACATGAATGACCTTCTCGATCCAAGGGTCGCATCGCATCTGATGGTGCATCGATCGGAGGTCTGTTGCCCATGATATGGGCAAATGACCATAAGAGTTCCGCGAATAGGGGGTTCGGTCCCGGTCCGACCCGGCCCGATACCACCTGCGTCAGGCCGAACCAGGTTGTCCTGACCCGGGTCTATTTCCGGTCCATTAGGGCGCGGTGCGGCCCCACCCTGCCTAGCCTGCGTGGCCCCGCCCAGCCTGGCCTGGCACTCTCGTTCGGGGCGGTGTGGCCAGGCTGCTCGGCCGTAAAGGCCGAGCAGAAGGGGTTCAGGGGGGGGGGGGGGCTGCCCCCCTCCTATTCTTGTAACTGCGACCCCCATGTGGGGGACTGCTCCTATCGGCCAGTCGGGGGTTACAACCCCCGGCTCTTCTCGGAAGCCGGTAGGCCCGGTTCGGCCAGCCGGTTGATGCTGCCGTGGGACCGTCGGGGTCCCGCTCTCCTGCTCCAGCGCCGGCGGCCGGATGCCGGACGCCGCTTCCCGCTCGGCGGCGGCCAAAGGCCGCGGCCTTGGACTGACCGGCGGTGCGACGGTGCCGCGTACCTCTGATGCGGCCCCGCTCCGGCCGTCGCCCCTTCGACGTTCTCCGGCGCGCCATGACGGCGCCGCGGCTTGGTCGAATTCAACGGTGCGGCACAACGTCGCCACGCTTCTTCGCCCTTTCTCATAGTTTCAGCTCGGTGCAACGGCACTACGCCACATTACACCTGCCACAACAAATTCAAACAAACAAGGGGGAGGAGGGTCGGTCGTGTTTGTGCGGTCAGACCTCCTCCTGTTATTGTGATAACATGCAGCCCAATTTGAAACGAATAATGGAAACAAAAGAGATCAAGAACCACAATAAAAAAACCCATACCTCGAAGAAAAATTTGAACAAATGTTCATCGCGGAATTGCACATCACAGAAGAAGGCATCGTGGAAGGAGGATCATTGCATCGCAGAGAAAAGATTCGTCGGCGTCGCGTTCTTGATCTCCGAGAATCCGGCGTTCTTGTCGAACTTCGTTGGAGGTCGGCGTTCTTTGCGTTCTTTGCCGAGGAAGAAAAACTTCAAGACATTGAGCAATTTTTCTGAGGCCCTCACGCACAACGAACTCCATAATGAAATACGACATGTCTGATTTTATTAACACACAAGCCAAACATTTGATAAATTCAAATTTAAATCAATCAATTAATTGAATTAATTGAGAAGTTTAAACCGCCCAAATTAATGAGGCGTGTAAACATTAAGTTAAATGTAAGAGTTGACTTTCAATTAAAGGGGGGTGAGGGTGCGTTACGTAATTAAATGTGGGGGTTTCATGGAAGCCGAAAAGGTGGGGCTCATGTGGGCCCCACCTAAATAATATTCTACCTAGTGGAGTAGGATATAGTGGGTTCCACTTCAACCACTTAGCTTAAGTTAAACAACATTAAATGAAATAAAAATTTGTCAAACCATTTTTATTTTTTTTCATTACTTGACACAAAAATTTAAAAACCACACCCGAGAAAACGCAACCCCAGAAAAGGTGTTCCTAAGTAATTATTGGGGCTGCGATTTGATCAGTTTCCTCAAATTTCGATTCCGAGCACCGGTTCAAAAGTTAGGAAAACTGGCTCCTACGTTCACTGAACGTACTCGAGCTAAACTTCAGAAAATGATTATGGGCACACCGGGCCTCGAAATCAGGTGTCGTCAGGAACTGTGTTTTTGTAAAATTCCAAAGAAATTACGAAAAAAAATTCCTGGAAATTTCTGGGTCTTTACAGAATATTTCAATATCTAACCATTGAATTTCATATAAATTTTGATCCTAATAAACATTTAAATAAATTTATTATATTTTATGTATCATACATAATTCAATATATATGGATTTATTTTAGCTTTTCATTATCTAATGATGACTCTCCATAGAGTTTCATTCACCCATAATAATATTTTTGGTAATTCCCACTCTATTGACCAACCTCACCATAATAGAATAACTGAAAATCTTTCTAGAACCCACATTTACTGTTCCAAAATATCCACTTCTTAATGAAAAAATAGTAATATACGATGTTAGAACCCAATACAGGGTAATTTTAATTAAACTTAATTTAATTACATCAATAGAGTTCAAAACAAGGAAACATGAGTTCAAATAATCCAAGATATAACTACATTAATTTAAAATGACCATAATAACCTATCCTTTAAAATGATATTTTTTAATATGAATTTCCACATGATTAATATTATGTATAATTTATTTATATGTGGATATTGTATTGATAAATATCAACTCAGTTTATTACAAATCAATTATATGTTAAAAAAATTAATGAAAATGATTTTATTATATTATTTTATAATATTATAAAAATTTGTTTTCAGATATTAGGTACAATTTAATTTAAAAAAACTCCATTCTTAGATTCATAATTTCAAAATAATCATTGATTTAATTAATTAGTTTTCTTAAATTATTAATTTGTATTTAAAATTAAAAAAAATATTATTTTTAAAATAATCATGTTCATTAAATGAATTTATAAATATACAAGTTGTATTATAAAATATTAAAATATAAAATTATATGTATTATATTACTAATAATCTAATTTAGTTCACTAAAATAACTTTTAGGATGAATTTGGATATAAATAGATGTTATACTTATGATAATTTCTTATTGGAATTCTACAATTTCATATGGTATTATTATTTATAGTTAAATTAAATTCATTAAATTATTTAAATTGAAATTGGTAAAATGTGTTCCATATTTTGAATTCGAATAATTTATATTATTGTATAATTCTACTTTTAGTATTTTTTTCATTTAGAATATTAATGAAACTAAATGATAAGTAATGTGGTCAGTGGTAAAATATATTTATGTGGTGTTAAACTAAAAATATAATATTAAAATTACAAATAATCATTCCTAATTCAAATTTTATATACTCATTTCAACATTATCTCATCTATGATTAAATATTTTTCCATCATAGTGCAATATTTTCATGTATGTAACATTGAATGAATGTAAACCATTAAAAAATTAAATGTGTGCCACTCACCTTATTTATAAAAGGGAATCCCCATAGCAATGTAGGCAGAGTTACAAACCGTTTGGATTTTAAAATAAAATTTTATATCCCGTACATAATTTTTTAACCACATTATATTCAATTTTTTATTATTAATTCATCGAAAGAAGGATTTCGGTACTAACCTAATGATATTTTCAAATAAATAAGTATCATTCATAAATAAGATTTTTTTTATTTATTTTTCCACATACATGAAATTAAATTATACTATGAATAAATTTTAAAATATTATCATACATTAACTATAATAATATTATTTTAATGTAATATCCTATAACCATCCCCTCCTCTATCAAATGGAAGAAGAAAACATCGATCATGTGTGTTATGGACGACTACCTCACAAACTGATGTAATTTTGCTTCCATCACACAATCATATGAATGGATTTAATGATGGATGAAATGTTAATATATTATATTAATGAAATATATATAATTATATAATTATATTAACATGTATAACTTTTTACCTAACAAACTATATAATATAATAATGTCTCTCATGATTGCGTTTGGTCTACCACCTTGATGAAGCTATGTGATTTGTTTTTCATTTTTTTATTTTTGGTGGTGATAATTTATATACATTTCATTAATAAATGTGATATATATGATGTAATTTGTGTAATGTGAACTATTTTTTTACCATTCTATCACATAATCCGTTAAGAAAATAGAAACAACGTATAAGAATATGTACATTATACCAATTGAGGAATGACATATTTCATTTCTATATATCTAGAATTTATGTGTGACTATAATTTTGTATATTATGAGTGTCTATCAAATTTATGTAAATATAATAATTCATTTATTTGTGGTTCGAAAATCATTGAATAATGACCAAAAATACATAACCAAAACATACACGAATGATAAACCAATAATCACCCAAAACATTTATTTTTATAAGATTATAAATTAAGATGTTTTAAATTTTTTTATTTAAATAATATGCATATATATATATATATATTAATATAGTTATATATTATATGTATAATATATATTTATTTATTTTATATGACGTTCAAACACAAACAATGGATTTTGGAACATGAAGTAAGGGATTCTCATCTAATTTTTACATCTATTATACACTTTCTAAATTTCATATATGGTTGTTTTTTGTGGTTTATATTCATCCCAAGAATTTTTAGTATGATTATGATGAATATATTATATATATATATATTTTTCATTGGTACTTTATTTCATTGTAATTATGATTATAATTTTACCACAAGTGGTATGTGTTTTAGATTACAATGTCATTATTTATAAATATTTTTTATGATTAAGTCTATAACTAAGATATATCATGATATATCACCCAATAAACTGATTAATTTTATTTTTTAATGGTTATTTCTATAAATTATATATTTTTCATTCATTTAATACATTTAGGTACTCATTTATTGTATAATCATTTTTATGTAAAAAATAACATTCATTCTCTCTTAGGTCCAAAATCATTTCTCAACCATGTCTATGTGTGATAAAGATGATATCAGTATTTGTTTTTAAAAATATTTATTAATTTAATTTTTAATCATCTTTTAACATTCAAATATTTAATTAAAATGATTCTTTTTTTATCTTCTCAATGTAGTACTTTCTAATTTATACCAATAAATGTAAATTGAATATTATTATTAGCACATACAGAATGTACAATATTTTCCACTACCATTACAAATTAATTTTTTAAAACATACCATACATATTGTTAAAATTATTTTCATTAAAGTAGTTTATTTAATATTTTTTAAATTCCTTTAAAAATAATTAGTGATTTAAAAATTAATTTATAGATTCAAAAAAAACATTTTAGTAAATGTTTATTTATATTTTTATTCATTAATTCCAGAAACCTTTTATTTTCCTTATTTTTTTTACTTTGTATATGTTCTAATGAAAACATTAAATTTATTTTATTTAATGTTTTATGATTAAGATAAAATATTTTTTACAAATCCAATTCCATTTCTATGTGTTATTTATTATGAATTATATACGAAACATGCTTCCTTATCAAAGGTTATATAATAATGACTGATTTTTTAGTAAAATTATCAATTAATTATACTATGTAATTAGTGGGAATGGAAATATATAATCCTAATGTTAATTTGGTATATATTAATGTTTAGTAAACTAAAAGGGTAATTTGGAGGTTAACCTAATGCTGAAATAATGATAAATGGGAGGTAATATAATTCTTGAAAAAGGTGGGGAAACTAGTGGTTATTCCAAGACCAATTCAAGAGGTTACATTAGAGGTTATTCCCAGCCCAATAGGTGGTACACATGATCTTCTCCCAATTATTAATTTGGTACGTGGGTGGACATCCCATATAAAACATGTTATAAATTTCATAGTGGTTATCATTGAAATAATATTTTTCCTACTTATGTGTATGAAACAATTCTATGTATAAGAAGAATCTTATTCCCTCAAGGATTGTGTTCTAGGTTTTAAATTGGATTCATGTATTATTAACACAAAATATTTTTTCTATTGCCCATTTTTATTATATTTTATATTCAGGGTATTGGTGTCAAATGTAATTTTCATGTTCACATACCATTATAATAATTTTTTATTATAATCTACCTTTTTATGCCTCATTGTAATTTTGATGTTGTAATTTTTAATGATATCCTTCCATAATAAATTAGGAAAGGTATTATGAATTATGTTCTAAATTTGTTCTAATTATGATGGACTTATTCATAGTTAATTTAATTCACTTATTATTCACCTATTTATGTTTCATAGATTCTAAATAAACATGAAATCTATGATTAAATCTTGGATCATTTTGTTATTAAGTGATTGTTTTTCTAAAACTGTGAAATATATTTGAATGAAAATTTATAGATACTATAGTTTGTAGCAAATTTATATTAGTTATGCATTTGAAACATTATATATAAAATCTTAGTCAGATCCTGATGGATAAATGAATGTATAAGAAAATGTCTTGATATTTTATTGAGGCATTTAATTAGTGGTTTCAAATAAAATAAATCTATATATTGTAATTAAACATGGGGTTGGATCTGTAATTGTTATACACTCTCATAATAACTCTAAAATTCCCCATTAGTATTTCCTCAATCATCACCCAGTGCATGAAAATATTTCATAATACGCATTTGGATTGACAGATTAAGATGATATTTAGAGGAAATTCATGAACACTTTATGAACCTTCTTAAATGATTTCAATAGATTATGAAATTGAATGAACTACCATAAACATATAGTATCAAAGGAAAAAAAATAAAGGTTTCATAAATTATAAATCAAATGAATGAGTTGTATTTCATGAATGACCAAAATCATTAATGATTCTTAATGTTAATGAAAAAAAATATTAGTATGCCAGTGGATGTATAATAATGATGTATCTATGGTAACTGGTAATTTTATATTTTTATGATCCCTATTTCAGATTAATTATATTAATTATGATACATTATTAATACTAAAAAAAAATTATTTCATGTCAATAATAATAAGATTTAGAATATGAGTTGAAAATCCCTAAAATATCAATGATTAGATAATAATTCATTGATTCTTCTATAGTTGATCATTTTCGTAATACGCATCCAAAAATTCTATTTATTCATCATATATTTGAATATTATGTTTACTCATTCATGTGTTTTTTTCTCTAAATAAATCGCACATCAATTTATAAGGATTGTTATTCAAATATTATATTCCAAACAAACCCATGATCCTATATTTGTGCGGAAAAAAATATTAATGCCCTATTTAATTTTCATTATTTTTTTGGGTAATTACTTGTAATAAAAAGTATTTTTTATCAAGATGCATTGGTAATAACTCTAAATTGATTATATTAATATTATGTGAGATAATTTTGATGTATTTCTTGATATTTTTCCAAGAATAATAAAAAATTATGGATTTGATTCATCAATTGGACTCATAGTCAGTACTATATCTATTTCACCATCTCCATAATGAATGACTGTGATTTAGTTAATATGATTAAAGAAATAGGTATATGAGAATATTAGAATGAGATTTATTTTTCGAACTGTGTAATACATGGGTAAACATGTACATTATTTATAAAAAATATAGAACAATTAGAATCTAAATCTAATATAAATAAATGATCATTATCAAAATGAATAAAAACTATAATATACCCTATATTTATGTAATTATTATTCTACTATACCGAGCCCAATTCATTTCCAACACTTACCATTGTCTTAAAAATCATCAATGGATTGCTAATAATGAATATATACAGAATTTTGTTTTTCAAATGGTCATTAAACTACGAATATATTTTGAAATAATGTTTGGACTTAATTATTTTGATTCTATAATAATGGATTTAACTAAGGGATTCTTTAGATATTATGTTGATTAGATTTTGGTTTCCTTTATAGAAGATATTCAAATATTTCATATTGTATGTTTGAACCCAAAGATCCCTTTAAAGTTATACTAAATACCATATAGATGGAAAAATGTTTAAAAATTTTTCCAATTGGTAATTTTTTCAATATATGGTTTAATTTTATTTGAAACATTCTCCAGAGAGGAAATACCATTATATCAATCTATGATTAGAATTATTTTTTTGGCCCATACTAAACATTGTAACTGAGATATGATGTTTTCATAATTTTTTTATATGTTTTTGATAGTTTTTGAGAATATATCATGAATTAAAAATCAAATTACCATATTATCTTGTAAGGGTTTCATCTTCCTTTGTAATAATGAGTGTAAATAAAATTTCATGGAATTGAAGAGGCGTTTAGTTATTGAAATATTTATTATAGTAACATAGAGTGGAGATTAATTTGTAATATGTAGTGATTAATAAATAATGGGATTGTGATGGGTTCTGGTGATGAATGCTACGACTATATCACATGCGCCAATAAAATTTATGGTTCATTAGAGAAATTGGGAATATCATGATATATAGCTAGATGTGGTAATTTATTTATTTCTAATATGATGATATTATCTATAATGATAGTGGTGTGATGTATATACTAATAATAAAATTTTAAATTATATTTTCATACCAATATAGATGAATATGTTTTAAACAATATGATTGAAGATTCTTAATTACTATTACTGCTCAAAATAGTACAACAATGTAAAATAAATCACGGTGGTCGATGCTTTATGCTCGAAGGATCACATCTACTTATCCATGATGAGGATAAAAAAATATGCTATTTCATTTATAATTTCAATGTGTGGATATAAAATTACTAATTTATGGTGATATATCAAAAATATCAATCATATGTGTTCAATAAACTAACCATTTCTAGATTAAATAGGTGTTAAAGGATGATATAATGATGTAAAATAATGAAACGATAATTACTAAGTCTAACCATGATTGTGATGGAATTATTTGGACCCATAATGGTGTTTTTGTCCAGTTAAAATCAGAGATGAAGAATTATTTTATGTATTAAGATCATAATTCATCAATCTTGATTCATCTTGGAAGTATGAAGAGGTATATTGATTTGATGTCATGTTTTATATTGGAATAAATTAATATAGTTACTATAATGAATGTCTCTCATTTCAATGTATGATAGAAAATTGAGGTTGAGAGTAGAATGTATGAAGATTTGATACACAATTACATATACAATCATGAAAATGGGGAAATATCATCATGGAATTTTTCATAAGCTATAACAAAATATCATTAATTAATAATTATAATTAGGTTATTGTCTATCACATTACATGCTCTACACAAATAATTGAAATTAAATAGGTAATCATTATAGATTATCATGATTGAAAATAAATTTTTGATGTTTTAATTTTTCATGGAGTACCAAATTCTATTATATCTAATCTGGATTAGATTATTAAATTGATTTTCTACAATGTAATCAGTTGGATAAAGATATTGAGTTACATTTAATCATTTGGTATCTCACTTTAACATATTTTTAGAATAATAGATATATTCCAACCCTGGATTATATGATATGATACTTTTCTATGGGTTTAAAATATTTAGGGGTTCAACTGCATCATATAGATTATTTTTTATTCAAGAAATATACTTCATTTATGAAAACATATAGAGAAAAAAATTTATAATATTAATTTGAAATGATATTGTATAAAAATGAATGGTGTTGATACAGGAGATAGCTAATAAAATAAAGATAATATTAGATACATTCAACAAGACCAATGGGAAGCACACATTCGATGGAAAATTTATTCTAATAACTATTGATGATGTCTGTAGTTCATTAATAGATATATGGTATTTCCATAAATTTCACCATAAAATACGTGTATGATATTCTGGATAAATTTAATAATTATGCATTGGTATATTAGCTCTTTTGATATTCTTGGCCATGTGGGGATGGTACCCTCTCTCCTGGAACTTCCTCCGAACCTCCCTCAGGTTCATGATGTGTTCCATTTGTCTCCCTCGATGGAAGTACCTAGTTAATCCATAACATGTTGATAAATGAAATTTAATACCAATATAGATGTACACATATTATGTGAAAAGACCAGTGGATATTTAAGATCCTAGAGATAATGTTCTATGAAACAAACTTACTAATCTGTTCATTGTATTGTATTGAAACAAAGTATATTTTGAACCTACATCAGAACATTAGGGTATGATAAGGTAGATGTATCCTATATTATTTTTATTAGTGCGATGGATTGTTATTTTTCAAATTAATTTTAAGGGGGTAAAATATAACTCCATGAAATTTTATTAAATATATTTTTTCAAGTCACGTATATTTTTTTGAATTCATTCAATAATTCATCCCATTAAATAAAAACGTGATATAAATAATATATTACCAATTTAAATGATGTATCCTCCATATTAGAAGTGTAATTATGAATAGTAATAATTTTTTTAAAATTATATATAAATGATTTATGAAATCAAAATATATTGAAAACTTACAATAAATTTTCATAAAAATAATTTTATGCTGTAAAAAATATATTTTCCCTCAAAAAATATTATTATTAAATTTGGTGAACAAGTGATAAAATTTTTTTCTTAAAATTTCTAAAAATTTACTTTAAACTAATACATATTCCTTAAATATTAATTTCATAGTTATCAAAGAGTTATTTTTTGGGGATTTTTTAAAAGATTACTTTTTTAATGAATATTTAAAATACTAGTTTTTATAAAACCTTTCTTTTTGTTTAAATACTCTCTCATGATACATATTATTTTAATATATTGTAAAAATAAAATTCATTCAATTATATAATATTTAACCCAATTTAGTTAGTTACTACAAATATTTTATTGAATTAAGATATTATTATTTTTAAACTCTTGAAAACATCACTTTCGAATATGATATTTTCCTCACATCTGTCAGTATGAGTAAAAAATAAATTATAGTAATTTTATTATTTAATATAATAGTATTTATTCTATATTTGGAATAATAATTAATATTACGTAATCACACCATCTTAATTTATTTTCATAATACTAATTAAAAATGTTAAAAATTAATTACCACAGTTAAATTGAAAACAACAGTATCATGGTTAAACTAAAATTATATAAGGAAAATCACATAAAGTCATTACTAATTCATATTTTGACCATATATAAACCCTTTATCTTTATTTGGACAATTTTTATCCATATTTATCAAAATTTGAAATGGGGTTATTAAAATCACTAAAACATTACATGTTGTCCACTCACATCAATTATATTAGAAAACCCCATCTCCACTCAACATCATACATAAAAATCCATACTATCATCAAAAATATGAAAAAATACATAATTTAACTCCATCCTAATATATTACACCAATTTTTTACATATTAAACCCTTCTAATGTGGATTTTGGTGTAATCTTAAATAGGTTTTCTGAAGAAGTGTTATCGTTAAAAACAATAAATTTTTATTTTATTTATTATTATACCTCAAAAAAATCTACATAAAATATGATGAAATGATAAATAATTTATAATAAATATTCTATTACGAAATTATGTTAATTGAATAACTTATAATTATATCCTCCGTCATCAAATGGGAATAAAACAATCGATCGAGTATATGGTGGACAACCGCCTCATGAACTGATGAAACTTTTTCCCATCTTCACCTCCAATAGATGGAACTAATGACATAAATAAAGAAAAATAATATTTTGATTAAATGATTTCACTTATAGAACTATAATATATCTTATACCATCTAATCTTCCATTATAATGAAAATGATAACATCATTCTTGTGTATATCTAGAATACTACCAAACATAGCGATGTGAAACAATTTTCATTTTAATCTGACATAGAGGGTAAAAATGATAGATCTAAATAATATATATTATATATATTATGTTAAATTAATTAAACCCTAGTGTATTTCTATTAACCATTCATTCATTCCATCTATCGATAAAATTGAAACAATGTTAATGTGTATGTATGATCTTCTATCTCCATAAATAGTGGAATTCATTATACTATCTATATCTTTAATTAATGAATCACTATAGGTATAAAATGAATAGAATATATATATATATATAATTATTAATTCTATATAAATGATGGGTAAATAATATATAAAAACAGAAATAACTGCCGAACTAGATCATATATGAAGAAAAAGTTGTTGTCACACGAAATAGTGATTTAAATAAAAATTATTAATAAATGCATGTGTAATGTATATAAGTAAATAATATATATTATGATATATTATATAATTTTATTTAATATATTTATAAAGAATTTAAATATATTTTGAGGTAGGTTTATCACTTATGAAAATAGACAAGACCGAAGTCGAGGGATTTTCATATCAATTATTATTTTGACAGAGACATTCTATATTCACCACATTTTAATTTTATGTGGTTAATATTCTACTTTTTTATTTATATTTTTATTAATATTAATATAATTTCATATAAATATACATATAAATTTAACTATTTTATAGGGATTATGAATCAAAATATAAAAAATTGGTAATGGTAAGTATATCAAAAAAAATTATATATCACAATTAATTATGAATATAATTTTTTTATGAAATACATTGATCTATATATCAACATTACCATTTATTGTATTCCCATATGATTATCTCGTGAAATAAATTATCCACATTTATTATACGTCTATTTATATAAATAATAGTACAAAGAATATTTATATAGAAATGCAGGTTTATTTCCTTCAATAGTTGAAAATACATTCTCTTCGATGTTAATGTTTTTTAGAGTGATTAAATCAATGTTTTTTATAATCTAATTTTATTTATAAATTCAATTTTACCTATGATTGAATTTTTAAAAAATCATTAAATTCAATGTAGTTATCATTTTCATAAGATGGTTGTTTTGAGTTTTTACAAAAAATGGGAATGGAATATTTTCATAATGTGTATGCGAAGAAGAATATATTATAACATCATATATAATCAATGATTTAATACATATATTACATGTCTCAAATGTTTTATAAATGAACCATGCTTTTCTTACATAGATCATACATTATTTTTTTATTAAAATTCATTATATTATGAAATCACACGTCTGATGTTCGTAAAGGTATTGTGCCTTTGGGAACATGGAAACACAATAAAATGATACATGCCTTAAGTTCATCATATCCCACTATGTTCTTCAGAACACGGATATTTATATGACATAAAATACAAAATATATTTCCTCAAAACTAGGTAAAAGGAAACAAAAAGAATATGTGATCTCGAATCCCCTCTAAGGGTAAATAATTGATAAACATTAGCATAATATATGCTTAAGGGTATCCGAACAAGAGTATATCATTTTAAATCCATTCCATGCATCTCAACTATAATAGTATTAATTCATGTAATATGGATTGTATGTTTATAAAACATGAATATCAAATAAATTAATGATCTTTTTCTATTAGAGGAGCATATAAAATCATTTCCACATTAGTCTAGGATCACTGAAAATTCTATGATAGTGGAACTATTTTACTCACCAAACAATCATATTTGTAATGGTTAACCATCAAGGGAATCATATGGGAGAATTTACCTTGTTTAATTAGGTTCAAACCCCGTTCCACTATTATCTATCTCGTGATATACAAATACTTTCCCAATTCTATTGAGGGAAATATATGTCCCACCTATCACATAATTAAAATCATATTTAAGCATATAAAATAAAATAAAACATTCATCACATCATAACCCTGGAAATGAAATGGGTTTCATAAATAATTCATCCTATCATATCATCTGTAAATAGGAAATGCTTATAATATTTTTTTCATGTCATCATAGATTATCTCATAAAAATAAGTTAGTATCTTAATTAATTGATAATGGTATAACCTATAGAAATAGAATAAATGTTTTAATATTATTTTTAATGAATGAAATAACTGATCCAAATAATTAATCAAAGTTGAAGTCTTGGATCATATCCCCAATAAATCATAAGTTCCATCAATGGAAATATTCTTACATTGAATATTCTTTTAAATAATTAGGTAGAACATATCATGTTAAAAAAACATTCCAATGAATAATATATTTAAAATAAAAAATTTAGTTGCATTATTTTGATATTTTTTTCATTAAAAATATCATATTAGGATTATAAAGGGATCCACTAATAAATTGTGATTCATTATAATGGATAATTTCATTTCATTTCCTACACATTAAAATGAAAATTTCTTTCACATTTTTTATGAAATAAGAATATTAATTATTATAAAATTAAATGAACAAATCATAAAAAATTAAAAAATAAACATTTGTATAAATTCCACTAAACTGTTTTTTAGAATACACAAAAATGGAAAAGTATTTATAAAACATGAATATAGAAAAATAATGTTATTTGAATGAAGAAAATAATAAATATGATTTTTCATAAATATATTACATTGAAAACATGAATATATAAATAATTGAAGAAGATAATTAATAAGATTCTTGAGCGATTGATTATAATATTTTATCATTAGAATTATAATGAAAAATATTCCTGATAAATTATGAGACTTATAACATAAAATATTTACCACATTTGTAAAATTAAATTATAATATCCATTAATGAATAAATATTGTTAAAAATAAAATATCACACAAATATATAAATTAGTTATAATAAATCTAAAAGGGGATTGATATACAATTAATCAAATAGATAGTTACATAGAATAACATATGTATCAATGAAGGAACATTTAGAAAAAATACATTACATTATGACTATAAATTCATCATAGAGGTTGAAACCCCCTATATAAAAAATTTAATCCAATTATACATCTATTAACTAACCATAAAAATATATATATATATATATTATATGATTTATTATTTACATCTTTCATTATATTAAACATTTATTAACAACTCTTTATTAGTTTCATGTTTATGGAAATAACTACATTGTTATTCTGGTAAGAATCAATTTTTTTTATTTTAGGTCCCCTTATTTGGATCATATTTACATCAAAAAATTATCCATGATTTGATTAACATCTATATTGATAATTTAGTTTTTATAGTAATCAATAGGATTTATTGATTAAAAACGAACTACGACATTTTGGTTGATTGTAGTTTATATATAAAAATCAATAATGATTCAAATTTCATAAATCAATGAAAGTATTAAAGTCAAATAATCTATTACCATTAAAAATGATATTTATTTCATATATATTAATTATATTTATTAAAACCATATTTGTTACATTCAATGTAAATAATGAATGTATGGCATCACTTTGTGAGGTGGTAGTCCATCATACACACCATCATCATTGTCATATTCCTAGGGAATATTGTATTTACAGATATATTTAATATAATAATTCTATAAATTATAATTATCATAAATATCATATAAAATAATTTATTCAATATATTTATCAATACATAATAGGTGATGAATGAATGTTTATAATATCGATTCATGAGGGGGTAACCTGATGTACACATCAATCAACATTCCATATACCATTTGATATAATATGATATGGTTGTTGGTAATATCCTTTAAAAATATTTTCATGAAATATAGCTAGAACATTATATCACAATGTTTTAATAGTAATTGAATGTGTTGGATGAAGAAATAATATAAAATGACTATTTACGGTGGTAAACTCTTTTGGATATATCATCTTTTGGTTTTCACGAAAAGAATTCTTATGTGGTAATAATGACCTAAATAATTATTCTAGGCTAGGAAGAGGTAATTAAGGTTGTTATTGTGTTAGTTATTCGCTCACCCAAAGGGTTTTAGATGTGATAAGCTGATAGGTTAAGGTAGGGATTTAATTAGTGTTTTGAGAGGCAGTATTTAATTTTTTCAATAAAAAACATGTACCCATGATTATCACAAGAAAAAAGGAATCATAATCGACCATTTCTAATATTATTGTATATTAAGGTGATATATGGCCCTAAATGTTTTCGTATATGTTATCTATCATTAAAAACTCATATCATTTTTGTTTAACATTGTCAATATAACAACCATTAAGATAACTGTGGTAAATAAATATTATCTATTTATACTATTCATTATGGTGAAAATTATATTTAACTATGATGATATTATAAATTATGAAGTATAAAAATTTGGAATCCTTATTCTAAAAATTAATTTCCCAAAAATGGAAAACAATAAGATAAAATGTGAACCCATATACACAATGTTAAAGCAGTTTTCTAAAGAGAAAATGTTCCATGGTAAAAAAACATATTATATCCGAATTTAATATGAAAATTATTTAAATGAATTAAATTTTATTAATTTAAATATAAAAAAATTAATATTAATTTTTAAAAATTTATAATAAATATGGATCCTTATAAATTAAGTGATATAAATATTTTTCTAAAAAATATAGTATCACTAAAATCCCTCAAAAAATTAATATATTTAGTATATTAAAAAACTAACAGTTTATTGGTTTTTATATGAGGAATTCATAATGATTTTTAATTTTTAAAAATTATCTTCTAGAATATTAATAATATAATTTTAATATAGATGAGAAAATTGTATAAAAATTATTTTATTAGTAAATAGTAATTGTAAAATAAATAATGACTTTTCGAAAAATTGTGTATATTTTTATATGTTTTCATTAGGTAAAACCATTATAATTTATATTTAATAATTATTATTTTACTATATATATCAATATGTTTAGTGATTAGATTATACCATTAATATTTAAATAATAATATTGATAATATAACATGGTTAGTTAAAATATTGTTGTTAGGGAAACACATGATAAAAAAAGTGTATGGTATAATGAAATATAATCTATGGGTATTGTCTAGAAGAATATATCAATGAATTTATTTTATTAGACATATATTTTAATGAAAATATGGGGTGATACATTCTATCTCCCTTAAAAATATTTCTTCCCTCGAAACTCTTCCCTCTAATACAAACAAATGTGGATACCTCTACTTCCCTATTTCCATAAGATCACATGTAGATACTTCAAATATGTGGGTTTTTTCAAAAAATATTTAATAGGGGAGTTGTATTGTTTCATTGAACTTTTTTTTTGAATGATCTACAATCATCACTAGCTGATCCTCATATGGAAGACCCTACATTAGTGGTAAAACCAATGGGTTATGAACATGTGAAGTACAAGGTTTTTACTACATCATGAGATATACATGGATCAAATAATGGAATTGAGATTGATTTCATAAAGGAACATAATTATAGGCTACCTTCAGGATATGTCATTGAATTTTAAACGGAATGATATAACTATAGATTAGTTTCCCTATTGTCCCAAAATATTTATATTTTCATTGATGGAAAAGTTATTTTTAATTCCTTATCACTAACATCAAAACCAAGAACCTTAAAATTTTTCGTCATATATTTATTGTGGACAATAAGCTTCCATATTGTGTAAATGATGGGATCTATCATTATCTAATATTTCTTTAGCTATCAAAATTCCCAAAATATTTCATACACCAAATTAATTTGATAAAGTTGGATCTCTATATTTCATCCCATATTTGGATTCATACGGACCCATATTAATTCTCTTATAAAACATATTTATTTTATAAAACTCATTTTAATGAAGATATTGATACCAAAAACATTTAAAATATAAAGAATAATATCTCAACATGTCTTAAATTGTTTGAATTATTCTCTTGAAGTGACTATTTTTATAAGAACTATGTACAATTTTGAGACATAAAATTCTTCTAGAGTAAGTTAAATACATTCTTTCAATATCAAGGTAAACATCAGATCCCGATTAGTTACAACTAGATTTGGAACTCGAAAAAACATTTTCATTTCCTTGATTTATATTATTGTATACTGATCATGAGATATGATTTCTCTTATAGTGATGAAGTGAGGTCATTTATTTTTGTGTATCGACATTTCTATATATACCATTTTCCTTATTATATATTTTTTAGAGGTAATAAATTATACACATGCAAGATGTTCCCCAATTTCCATTATCGAATAAGTAATTCATGTAACAACCCCTTATAATATTTTCTCAAAATCATAACATTAAAATTTAACCACCACTATGAAAAAATCTATATGATATCACTTTTGATTCCATCTAGCACGAATTACTCTATCACATATCTATACATCTTCTTAATGAAAATATTAATGAAGAATGAAGTATATTATGTTTCGTATAAGAAATCCATCTTTGAATATTATATGAATAGTAAAAATGGTTTCTGAACCTCATCAATCATTAATTTTAAATATTATTCATTGGAATATTTATTAACATATTATTTAATCGTTAATGATTCAATTTTATACTATTTAATGATTACCAATACAGACTATTGAATATTTAACTAAGAATGATAATATTTCTACACTTTCATTATGATATCTAGACCACTCATTTGAATATCCAAAAATATTAGAACTTTTCTCATCCCCATCATTTAAAACATAGTATGATCCTTTCAAATCAAGGCTTCATCCACCTTGTTCACCTTCATATAGTTGTAACATGTTGATAATTCATATTATTTAATTTTAATGAACCTTATTATATGGGTATTAATAAACAAATTTATTAAAAATATAATTTAATCATTTTTGAATAGAATATAAAACACACTTTTCATTATACTCATTAATCATCTATATCATAAATGAAAAAAATAATTCTATTAACTCTATGTATAATGTTGGAAAATTTTTCTATCAAACATTCCATTTTCATGAGGAAAATCTATAACAATTTCATTCATTGTAAGTACAAATAATGAAGACTTCATGGATGTATAACTATATATCTCAAAACATTTTTAAAATCGGTTAATGGATTTATAGGTGCACTAATTTATCTTTACATTAGTTCCTTGAAATTTTATTCACATTCATTTATCCAACAGAACTCGGTTCCCTTTTGAGATAACATTGTGAGAGGATTTTATAGTCATGATAAATTCTCATCAGATATTCAATAATATATAGATAAAATAATATATATACCATGGTCAGTGTGGTTATTTTTGTAAAAAATATAATTTTCGTATTAATTGTTGGATTTATTTATATTTCATCTCTTGATGTTATAGGGCTATAAAACCATTTGTATCCAAAATAAACACTACATTAATTTCCTATATAGTTTCTCCATCCATAAGTAATTTTATAAACTTCTCATGTGATCATCATGATCATTCAATCTCTATCAATAAATTATAAAATATTTCACCAATACAATAAAAAATTAAACATCGTTATCTTTAGATATTATATTAATTAAATCAATATAGAAAATGGAGGAAGTTGATATACCAAGAAAAATCATGATAAATTAAATGTTTACATACCATGTATGTAATTATTTTTCCTTTTTATATATTCTCTCCAAACACTTAAATTATGATATCTTGAAAAATTGTGAATCATGGAAATTTATGTTCCTCCCCCCAGTCATTCAAATAGGTTATAAATATGTGGTAGAATATACATTATCATGATCTTCATCTTACTCAATTATCAATAATAAATTGTTAATATTATTAATATTTATATCATTATAACAATAATATATGTTTCACAAAATGTAACATATATGAAATAATTACTCAATAATAATGTTGTCAAAAAAAATTATTTCATGTTATATAACTAAATAATGGACATTATATATAGATTATTTCAAATACGTGACTCCACATGTATTATTTACATAAAGACCTCAACTTATTATTTTTATTAATGGCTAGGGAACACTTCTAGAAATATATGAAAAGAATTGGATACAATTACTATCTCATAAATGTTGACTCTCTCACCAAACATCTATTACAAACACCCCTCTATAATAGTAATATACAATTATGATAATGATTTGACTTCAATATAAAGATCATATATATCAATGAAATAATTCAAGATCATACGTCAGTTCAGAATATCTATTATGATATTCATTCATATGAAATATATGTTCTATAAATGTATGATATCATATTCATGCCTACCATAACATCAAATTATGAAAGAGGAATAATGAAAATAATTATAGTATTCACATTTCAACAATATTTTACCAAAGAGGCATCATGTACTTCAAATGAATTATTCTTTCCATTATGTGGATTCATAGATAATTAAACATATAATAATTTGGGTGGAATATTTATAACTATAAAAATTATACATATATGAATGAATATGTATATATTGATTTAAATTAGAAATTATTAGTTCTGAATTGTATGATATGTATACATTACAAAAAAAAAATTTATTTCAACCATAATAAGATATAATTGATGGATAATATTTCCTATTGTCCATATTATGAAGATACTCTTTATGTTGATCATCATTATTAACCTTCAGATTTTGGTATATATAATCATAATGACCATAATCATTCCATTTAAAACACTAGAGTGTGGGTGGTGTATTTTGTAGAGATTTCCCACTATCTACATCTTTACCTAACAACATCCCATCACATTGGATTTTTATTTCTTGATGACCATACCGTAAAACACTGAAGACATTTTATTTTATATTAATTTAAATTTCCACCATGTTTAATTGAAAAAATATCACATAAAGGAATTCTAATATTCTTCGCTTCATGGTTTTTAAATATTCTATTTAATTCCATTTTTATCATCTTATCAAATAAAATGAGATTAATAATTGTCTCTAAAGTAAATATAAAAAATTAATAACAGATCAAAAAATGTTGTAACTAATGTTATCACTCATTAAGATAAATATTTCATTTAGGACAACTTATTTGGATCATTCATTTTATTGGAGTAATTGGTCACTGAATTCAATGCGGGATTGGACATGACAAATTTGACATAACATCATCATAGGACACTTATATTCTACATTCATGTTTGGATAGTGATAATATTAGGAAGGTAGATATAGAACCCATTTTATAGAATCATCCCTCTAGAAGGATAAATGGTTTTTGGGAGGACATCAACTTATTGAAATTTGGAATAAAATATTTGCTTGAATTTTCTTATTCTAACTTTTTACTTCATGTTATCTTAGGCTTTAATCCATAATATAAGTGTATATATTTCACTTTTAATGGGTTATTATTTAATTATGATATTAATATAATAGATAATTTTTATCAATGAATTTATCCATACACATCAAGAGGGTTAACTCATTACGAAAAGATCCTTTCATCAAAAAGTTCATAAACTTCTTCATGTTGAAATTTATTGGTTTTTATAAAAATATTCATTACTTGTATTCTTTTTATCATGTTTTTTTAAATCTAATTCTTATTTAATTAACTTATTTGGTCATGAAATCAATAGTAGTAGAATTATTTGGTTATTCTCATTTTGGACCATTATGAATGAAAATCATTTCTATGGTGACAACTCCACCCATGAAAGAGTAGTTTTTTATATTATTGATCTACCTCCAAATTTCATAATTTTTACATGAACACGTCATTCTTCATGAAATTATGGATCCACTATAATTTCTATCTAAATCTGGTCATTAGACCTAATATGGATTTATAATGAGTTATAAATGATCTAAGGGAGGGGGTCTAAGGCATTTTCAGAGAATTAAACCCTTGTTTTTGAAGAAACAAGGCATGAGGCACAGTTGGATCATGGCTAGTGCATCGTTTTCCTAACCGTGGGGATGATAAAATTCTTAATAGGACCACATCACATGGTTTTTGAACAATCATGCATCCTAACCATGAAGTTATTTTAAAGACCCGAAAATTTCAAGGAAATTTATTTCATATATTTATTTGGGATTTTACGAGTATGCAATTTTTCACGACACCTGATTCTGAGGCCCGGTGTGCTCCGAATCAATTTCCGAAGGTTAACTCTAGTACGTTCAGTGAAAAATGAGCTGGTTTTTCTAACGTTTGAACCGATGGTTGGAATCAAAATCTGAGGGCACCGATAAAACCGTAGCGCAGGTAATCGCTTACGAAGACCATTGATGGAGTTGCGTTTTCTTGTGAGGAGTTGTTAAAAAAAGGTGGTTTAACTGAAGAGTGAAATAAATTATGTGTTACAATTTTTTTTCTCTTCTTAGAGGCTTAATCCCTTGTGTGGGAGTTGGGGTGGGACCCACTTGATCCTAACTCCTCTTTCTAGGATATTTGTCAGGTGGGTCCCACATGAGCACCACCACTTCAAATTCCCTAACTCCTCTAAACCCCTCTTATGTTATGTTGACTCCCCATTAATGTGATACCACTCACCAACTTCTCCCTCCATCATAAACACTTGCCAAGGCATTTAATTTAATGATTTAATCACTTAAATTAATTTGAATATTTGTAATTTTGAAAATCTTGGCATGTGATAATAAAATAAGGGAAGGAATTGTTTTATTAGGTTGTCTTGTTGTGTGAGGATATTTGGAGAGAAAACTCGATGTCTTGGAGAACTCCATCACCTTCGTTGAGGAACATCATGACTTTGATGAAGAACGTCGTCACTGGAAGGAGAGATCATCATTCTGTTTCTTCTCCTCTCTGCAGCCGGTGTCTGACATCATTCCATCTTTGGACGTTCGCCAACACCGTCATCAAAATCACCCCTGTGATTCTAGCTTTCACGAACTTCTTTTGAGGTAGGGGTTGTTTCATCATTCAGGTTTTATTTAACCTTCTTCGTTAATTTAAATCGCCACTTGCTATCGATATCATGGAAGGAGAACGGACCGCACAAACATGGCCGATCCTCCTCCCCTTTTGTTGTTGATCGTCGTTGTGGCTTAGAACAGAGGCGATGTGTTGACGTTTCACCGCGCGGGGATGAAGAGGACTGTGGCTGGAGCGGGCCACGGTGGAGGAGCGCGGTGCCGTTATGCCCCACCGGTGAGGCCAAAGGAGGCCGCATCCAGGAGCGGTCCATAGCAGAGGGGCGCGGAATCGTCACGCCACGCTGGTCAGATATGGGCCACGACTTAAGGCCACGGCGGTTCCAGAGGAGGCGACCAGACTCGGTCGGCCGCCGGCTCACTAGGAGGCGGGACCAGCGGGTCCCGCTGTAGACACACCGGCCGATAATTATGGTTGGCCATTTCCAGGAAGACCAGGAGTTCAAAACCCCAGGCCATCTCATCTAGGGCATACCCTAGGGGTCCTACTTTCCCTTAATCAAGGGGGCAGCCCCCCCCCCCCCCTTCGTGTCCCGCTCGGCCGAGAGTCGAGCCGCCGGCCACGCGGGCCGGGCCGCCCGTGCCATGTCGGGCCACTAGCGCCGGGTTGGGCTGCCCCAGCTGGGCCGTGCCATTCCTAACTGGGACGGACCTGGACCAGGGCCGAGTCACCCCGGTTAGGGCTGACCCAGGGGTATTGGGCCGGGTCGGACTAGGCCTAAACCCCCTGTTTTCGGATAGATCCGTTCAAACGCCCATAACCAGGGCTACGGACCTCCGATCGGTGTACCGTCAATTGTGTTGGGATCCTAGGATCAAGACGGTAGATTCGTTATATTACACTAAAGGTTTCATAGAACATTGTGTACAACCAATTTTGTTCGAACACGGAACCAATTGGGCCCTCGGAGCGGAAACAATTATAACTTGAGCACCAGACATCTGATTGACGTACCATTGACTTTGTTGGATTAATCTTAGTGAGATGGTTAATTTGGATTACTTTGCTCGAGGATTGGACGTAGCTGAAGTACAGTCGGGTTTGTTTTAGCATAAAAACCAAATGGCCCCCTAGGATGAAAAGGCCAATAACTCTCAGACCGGGCGTCCGATTGACACGCTGTCTATCGTGATGAGTTTTTATTGATGAGACGGAATTTTTTGATACATAAACTCTAGAATTTATGATAGTTGATGTATCAACCCTTTGGCTCGTGGAGCAGACCATCTTGGAATCGAGTGTGCTGTGTGCGGGAACCCTAGAGCTGGCTGCGATTGTGATGACAATGACCACTGTACTTGGATCCTACGTGGGTTCGGCAGCGAGGACGACTGTACTTGGATTCTCCATGGGATCGACAGCGATGATGACTGTACTTGGATCCTACTTGGTCTCGGAAGTGACGGTTAATTTACTTGGATCCTACGTGGGTTTGGAAGAGGATATGATTTAGAGGGTACATCAATCATCTCCACCCCTCTTCGTGAATAATATACTTGTGTGAGCTGAGTCTTGTATTTCAGTATTTATCTTCAATAAGAATGACTTGCTTTCCTACATGGATTGGGACGTACTTTCCTGTGTGGATTGAGTTATACTTTCCTGTGTGGACTGGGTCATGCTTGAGCTCGTGAGTTGGCGAAAAACCAGAAGTGATGACTTAGGAATATGTATGGGCATATACCTGAGTAGTGTTGGTTGATACTTGTATTCATATATTTACTTTGAGGTTTATTCTTTGTGGATTCTGGGAGACCTTAGAGAGTCTCAGGGTCCCTACTGAGTATCGTATACTCACACCTGCACGAGCTTCACCCGCACTACGTTTTCTTGGTTAGAGGCTATAGATAGCGCTGATCATGGTTGAGGCATGAGGAGCAGGGTGGTGCCCAGAGGTGGTCTATAAGGTGGGACGTACACTGAGAGGATGACCGGACTCGAGAAGCCGACGAGACTTTCTGTACTCACCCTTTAGGTGGGAGTTCTGGAGGGAGACTTGGTGGTTTCTTCTTACTTTTCAGTTGTACTGCACTTTCATTTGGGTTTGCATACTGGTCTATTTAAATTCCATCACTTACTTGTGTTTTTAGTTTACTTAGTGTTTACTTTATTTTGCGTTTTCAGTGGTGTTTGTTTTCTTTTATAAATGTAATGACTTCTCTTTTTATCGAGATTTATGCATTTGGTGCTAGTCGACAGCCCCTGTCCTATTGGAGGCGGTCTTGGGGTAGTCACGACACGGGCCCCGAGGACGGGTCGTGACAAATTGGTATCATAGGAGTTCGGTTCTACTGCAGAACTCATGACTCTGATCATTCTTCTATGTGAAGTAATAGTGTTATGGGTGTTGAGTGTGGTTATCAGTCCAGGTTGTCCAGTGTTGGTGCAGTGGTCGACGTATCCATACACCAGGACCCTGATTTCTGATTTCTGACATAGTGCATGAAAACATTGATTTCTTGTGTGTTTTAAAGATTTCATTGTGATTACTTTGTGTAAACTCACAAGTTATACTGTTTTGACCATGGCACACCTATTTATTTTCAGGATGTCCCCACGACGGCAACCAGCTAGGGTTCCGAGTATTGTGGGAGATGGTAGCCCACTGAGCGACGAGTCCCCGGTGTAGGGCCCCATTACAGTAGATGCACCGGCGGTACCTCTACCCGCCGAGCCACTGATGCCACCATCCCCAACAGTTGAGAGTTCACGTCGCCATAGTGCACTGTACGAGTTTCAACGTTAGAGACCTCCCAGGTTCTGTGGGGAGATGGACCCTCAGGCATCCAAGGATTGGCTAGAGGCTATTGTTTATGTTTTCAGATTAGTTGGGACACCAGCTGACCTAATGGTGATCCTTGCAGTGAGTATCCTACACATGGAAGGAGTTAGATGGCGGAGCCTGATGCTCCAGGTGCACGACGAGTCATCACTTATATGGACGGACTTCGTGAGCCTCTTCCACTCGGAGTTCGTTCTAGCCTCCCTCCGTGCGGTGCGAATTCAAGAGATACTACAGCTGCGTCAAGGTGGCATGACAGTCGCCCAGTACTCGGTGAGATTTAGCGATCTCTCGCGCTACTCCATGGATAGGTTATAGGAACCATTCATCCGGGCCCAGACCTTCGAGCAGGGATTGAGGCATGAGATTAGGGTTTCGATGATCTTCCTCGGAATTCTATCACAGGATAGAGTACTGGAGCGAGCCCTTCTTGTAGAGAGCATTCTTGCTGAGCCTACACCAGCAGCGAGACCTGCCATAGGGCGGTACGTAGCTGAGTCTTCTGCAGAAGGCAGTCAATGGATGGCATAGGGGTCCAAGTAGACCAGACCATCAGGCAGACGACCTGAGGATACTGGCTCGGAGGTGCGGGGCACACCCAGCAGATCTAGTCATACGAGAGTTAGTCAATGCTATACATGCGGCGGGCAGGGCCACATGGCTCGTGACTGCCCAACTCTCCATGTAGAGGAGCAGCAGACGGTTGAGGGACCACCTAGGTAGTGGCAAAGGTTCGACCGTGGTGGTCCGCAGGGGCAGGTGGAAAAGGTAGAGGAGCTGGCCAAGCGGCAGGTGGTGGATGGCGTTTTGAGGCCCTACCACCACCAACATCAGGAGGTCCACCCCGACCATGGGGAGCTGGCAGACTGAGGAAGGATCAGATTCATGCAGTTTATGCCTACAACCATGGCGCACCTATGATTATTCGAGGTACAATCTGTGTCTACTCCACCCTTGCTGTAGTCTTTATAGAAATAGGAGCGAGTCATTCTTTCATTACCGCTGCCCTTGTTCGGAGATCGAAGATTCTGACGGAGCCATTGGCTCGATCCTTATGGCTAGATACTCCTACGGGAGTAGACACGATGATTATGCACTGGTGTCGACAGTGTGAGATTACTCTATGAGGCGAGATATTAGACTGGGATCTTCTTGTAGCGGCATCGATGCCATACGATGTCATCTTGGGCATGTATTGGTTATCTATAGTCCATGCTCAGATAGATTTTATTAGGTGCAAGGTACGGTGTGTCCGCACTGATGGGAGCAGGTTCACCCTCACCGGCGAGAAGGGAGACTTTGCAGCGCAGGATGGACTCACGCAGAGGAGAGGACAGCCGATCACTCATCATTTGGCTAGCCTCATCCAAGGAGGAGTTGACGTGTGGATTCTGAGTTTCCCTATTGTGGTGGATCAGTATGCGGATTTTTTTCCTGACGACGTTCTAGGACTACCTCCTCACAGAGAGGTAGACTTCTACATAGACATGTGCCTCAGGTCCTAAATGATATCTACTCCAGCATATCAGATTGCTCCTGCCGAGCTTTGTGAGCTACGAGTACAGCTGGAGGACTTATAGGGAAATGGATTCATTCAACCCACTGTTTCACCATAGGCTTCACCGATTCTGTTTTCCAAGAAGGAGGAAAATTGTTTGTGACTGTGTTTTGATTACCGCCACCAGAATAAGGTGGCCGTAAAGAACAAGTATCCACTTCTGAGTATTTAAGACCTCTTCGATCAGCTCAAGGGAGCACGATGGTTCTCGAAGATAGAACTTAGGTCAGGCTATCTTCAGCTCAGGGTTCAGGAAGAAGATGTGAAGAAGATGGACTTCAGGTGTTGATATGGCCTCTATGAGTTCTTGTTTATTCCTTTCGGCGTAACTAACACTCCAGCAGTATTCATGAGTCTCATGAATAGGATCTTCTAGCCTTACTATGATCGATTTGTCATAGTCTTCATCGACTACATATTGATTGACTCGACTACTGAGGAGGAGCACGCCTACCAGTTGTGGGTTGTACTGGATAAACTCTGAGAGAACCGGCTTTATGGTAAACTCTAGATGTTCCAGTACTGGATTCGAGAGGTCCACATATTGGGACACGTCATCTCTGAGGCAGTAGTTGTGGTTGATCTTGCAAAGATTGAGGCAGTGCTATCTTGGGAGCCACTAAGGAGAGTGACGGAGGTGCAGAGTTTCTTGGTTCTGGCTGGATACTATCAGAGGATTGTACCAGACTTCTCTAGAGTTGCAGCACCGCTTTCAGCTTTGACGAAGGAGGGGAAACCATTCGTGTGGTCAGAATGATGTCATCAGAGCTTCGAGGGGATGAGACAGAGATTGACTAGTGCGCCCATCTTGAGGTTACAGGAGGAGGGAGTAGGGTACGTAGTCTACTGCGATGCATCAGGGACTAGACTCCGGTGTTTTCTGATGCAGGAGCGGGCAGTGATCGCCTATGGATCATGACATTTGAGACGACATGAGCAGAACTACGCTACTCATGACCTGGTGTTAGCAGTAGTGGTCTTCTCCTTGAAGATGTGGTGGCACTATCTGATGTGTGAGCACTTTACAGTCTACTCTTAACACCAGAGTCTCAGGTACATCTTCTCACCGAAGGACCTAAACCTGAGACATCAGTGATGGATCGAGTTACTCTAGGACTATGACTTGAGATAGTCAATACTCCTAGAATGGGGAACGTAGTTGCTGATTCACTTAGCAGGAGGATGGGAATTCAGCTACTTGGAGAGGCGACGAAGCAACTAGCAGTGTTGCAGATATCCTTCGTGGATAGAGATGAGGAAGCCTTTCTATAGTCGCTCACAGTCACACCTCCACTTCTTTAGTGGGTCATAGAGGCACAATGTGGGGACGTTGACTATTAGACGCAGCGTGCAAAGATTTCCACAGGACATTAAGCTGATGGATTTTCAGTAGGAGGAGAGCACGTCATCCTTTTGAAAGTACGTACCATGGTACCAGTTGCATTATAGTAGGATTTTCTAAGAGAGTTTCACATTTCCCCATTAGAGGTACATCTAGGAGTGGCGAAGATGTACCAGGATCTCAGAAAATATCACTGGTGGCCATGTATGAAGAAGGTTGTGGTAGAGTTTGTTTTTCTATTCCACACCTGTCAGCGGGTGAAGGCAGAGCACCAGGTACCAGAAGGCTTGGTATTGTCCTTGGAGGTCCTGGAGTGGAATTGGGATGTGATATATATGGATTTCATGACTGGACATCCACATACTTCAAGGGTACACGATTCCATTTGGGTGATCGTCGACCGACTCACCAAGTCGTCCCACTACTTACCAATCATAGAGCAGGGATCAGTGGATGGATTGGGATGCCACTACGTTCAGAAGATTGTACGACCTCATGGTGTGCCATCATCTATCATCTATGATCGAGATGCTCATTTTACTTCCCGACCTTGGAAGGGGTTGCATGAGGAATTCGGGACACATATATGACTGAGCACCGCCTTTCACCCATAGACTGATGGTTAGTCGGAGAGGACCATTCAGACTCTCGAGGACATGCTCCATGAATGTGTCCTCGACTTTGGTCGTAGTTAGGAGGATCTCCTACCCTTGAAAGAGTTTTCATACAACAACAACTACCACCCCACCGTCGGGATGGCACCATACAAGGCATTGTATGTCCAACCTTGCAGATCACCTCTGTGTTGGACAGATCTTGGGGAGTCAACACTAGTATGACCAGAGATGGTCCATGCCATGGAAGAGAAGGTTCAGGTCATCCAGGAGCAGATGAGGACAGCTCAGAGCCAACAGAAGTCTTATGATGACAGGAGGCAGAGACCACTAGAGTTCGAGGTTGGTGACCATGTTTTCTTGCGGGTCTCACCTCGACGTGGATTACGGAGATTTGGTCAGGGCGGCACATTATCTTCGCGCTTCATCAGACCATTCAAGGTTCTCAGCAGGAGATGCGAGGTAGCATATCGCCTGGGTCTACCACCTCAGTTGCACTGGGTGCACGACGTCTTCCATGTATCTCAACTGAGGAGATACGTTCACGACCTGACACATATCATCGACCATGGGGAGATGGATATCGATGATGGGGCAGCTTTTGAAGAGGTCCCGGTGGAGATCGATGATTGATAGGAGTATATCCTAAGTGGATGTTTGATTCCTCTAGTGCGCATCAGGTGGCGGAACGAGAACCTCTAAGAGAGAACTTGGTAGCGGGAGGCTCAGACGCGAGAAAAATACCCTCATTTGTTTCCCTAGTTTGTGATTTATCTTTACAGGGATGTAAATCCCTAAGGTGGGAGTAATGTAAGGACACGTAAATATCAAGGAAATCTTATTCTTAAATTTCATTGGGATTTTATGAGTATGCTGTTTCTGATAGCACCTGATTCCGAGGCCCGGTGTACCCGGAATCAATTTCCGATGTACATCTCGGGTACGTCAGTGAATGAATGGGCGAGTTTTTCTAACATTTGAAATGGTTCTCAGAATCGAATTCTAAGGGAACCAATAAATCTATAGTGATAGTAATCCCTTAAAAATACCTTTGCTTGAGTTTCTTTTTCTTGGGAGGAGTTGTTAAAAAAATGTGTTTTAACAGAAGAGTGAAATAAAATATGTGTTATAATTTTATTTCTCTTCTTAGTGGTTTAATCCCATGTGTGGGAGTTGGGGTGGGACCCAATTGATCCTAATTCCTCTTGTTAGGATATTTGTGAGGTGGGGCCCACATGGGACCCACCCCTTCAAATTCACTAACTCCTATAAACCATTCTTATGTTAAGTTTACTCCCCATTAATGTGAGACCACTCACCTAATTCTCTTTCCATCTTAAACATTGCCAACCCAATTAATTTAATGTTTCAATCACTTAAATTAATGTGAATATTTGTTATTTTGAAAATATTGGCATGTGTTAATAAAATAAGGGAAGACCTTATTTTATTTGGATGGCATGTTGTGTGAGTATATTTGGAGAGAAAACTCTATGTCTTGGAGAACTCCAACACCTTCGTTGAGGAATGTAAAGACATCGACGAAGAACACCGTCAACACAAGGAGATATCGACGTGATGTTTCTTCACCTCTCTACAGCTGGTGTCTGAATCCATTCCATCCTTAGACGTACGCCAACACTGTCGTTGAAATCACCCTTGCGACGTTGGCTTCTGTGAACTTCTTTTTGAGGTAGGGGTTGTTTCATCGTTCAAGTTTTATTTAACGTTATTCTTTAAATTAATTCTCCACTTTCTATCGATATCATGGGAGGAGAACGGACCACACAAACATGGCCAATCCTCCTCCCCTATTGTTTTTTATCGTCGTTGTGGCTTGGAACGGAGTTGAAATGGTGTCGTTGCACTGTGTGGGGATGAAGAGGACCATGGCCGGAGCGGGCCACGATGGAGGAGTGTGTCGCCGTCGCGCAATGCCGATGAGGCCAAAGGAGGTCGCGGCCAAGAGCAGGTCACGACATAGGGGCGTGGCTCCATCGCTCCGTTCAAGAGAATCAAGGGGCCGCGGTGGAGGGGTGCGGCGCCATCGCGCTACGGCAGTTGCAGAGAAGGCAGCCGGACTCGGCTGTCCACTGGCGCACCAGGAGGTGGGACCGGCGGGTCCCGCGACAGCCACACCTGAAGGCCATTATACCTGACCATTTCCAATATGTATAGGGGTTCAAAACCCCTATCCAGATAATCTAGGGCAGACCCCTTGGGTCCACCGTTTCCTCAATAATGTGGGGCAGCCCCCCCCCCCCCCCTTGCATCTCGCTCGACCTTGAGCCGTGCTGCGAGCCACACGGAATGGGCCATCCGCGCCGGGCCGGGCCGCGCTTGCTGGGTCCGGAAGCGCCCAACTGGGCCGGACCGGGAACCGAGTCAAGTCGACCCAGTTTGGGCCGACCTAGGGGGTATTGGCCCGGGTTGGACTAGGCCCAAACCCCATGTTTTCAGATAGATCTGTTCAAATGCCCATAACAAGGGCTACGGACCTCCGATCGACGCACCGTCTGTCGCGTTGGGATCCTTGGATTGAGTAAGTCGTTTCAGTATATTACACTCATGGTTTCAGAAAATATTGGGTACGGCCAGGTTGGTTCAAACACGGAACCAACCAGGCCCTCAGAGTGAAAAGGCTTATAACTTTATCCCTAGACATCCGATTGATGTACCGTCAACTTTGTTGGATTCCTCTTAGTGACACAGTTCTTTTGGATTACTCTGCTCAAGGTTTGGATGCAGCTGGAGTATGGTCAGGTTGGTTTTCTCTTACAAATCAACTAGGCCCCTGGGATGAAAAGGCCAATAACTCTCTAACCGGGCGTCTGATTGACGTGTTGTATGTCGCGATGAGTTACTATTGATGAGAAGGAATTTTTTGATAAAACAACTATGAACTTTGTGAAATTTGACGTATTGACTTCTTGGATCATGGAATGGACCCTCCTGGAATCGAGCGTGCTATATGCGGGAACCCTAGAGCTGGATGTGACTGCAAGGACGATGACGACTGTACATGTATCCTACGTGGGTTCGGCAGCAAGGAAGACTGTACTTGGATCCTCCGTCGGTACGGCAGCGATGACGAATGTACTTGGATCCTATGTGGGTTCGACAGTGATTGTTACTGTACTTGGATCCTACGTGGGTTTGGCAGCGACGACATTTGTACTTGGATCCTACGTGGGTTTGGCAAAGGAGATGATTTAGAGGCTACATCAATCATATCCACCCCTCTTCGTGAATAGTATACATGTGTGATATGAGTCTTGACATTCAGTCTTTATATTTGATAAGATTGAATTTCTTTCTTAAGTGGATTGGGATGTACTTTCCTGTTTGGATTGAGTTATATTTTCCTGTGTCGACTGGGTTGTGCTTGAGCTCGTGAGTTGGAGCAGAACTGGAATTGATGACTTAGTAATATGTATGGGCATATGCCTTAATATTATTGGTTGAAACTTGTATTCGTATCTTTCCTTTGTGGTTTATTCATTGTGGATTCTAGGAGACCTCCGGGAGTCTCGGGGTCCCTACTGAGTATCTTATACTCACTCCTACACGGGCTTCTCCTGCACTATGTTGTATTGGTTGAAGACGAAAGACATCGCTGATCGTGGATGAGGCTTGAGGAGCAGGATGATACCCGTAGGTTGTCTATCAGGTGGGACGTACACAGAGAGGATATCCGGACTCGAGGATTCGATGAGACTGTCTGTAATCACCCTTCAAGTGGGAGTTCCGAAGGACGAATTGGTGGTTGCGGCTTACTTTTCTGTTCTTGTACATTCTTTTTAGTTGTACTTCACTTTCAGTTAGGTTTGTATAATTGCCCATTTACTTTCCAGCACTTACTTGTGTTTTTATGTTACATAGAGTTTACTTCAGTTTTTGTACTCTGTGGTGTTTTTTTCTTTTATAAAGGTAATGCCTTCCCTTTTTATCGGGACATACACCTTTTGTGCTAGTAGCCATCCCCCGACCTATGGGAGGAGGTCTTGGGGTAGTCACTGCATGGGCCCCGAGGACGGGTCGTGAAAAATTTCCCCTTTTCCAAAATAACATTTCATGGTTGGAACATGTATTGTCAAACTATGCAGACAGACCATAAACTTTCCATTTTTCAAGGTAAGTTGACAATTTTTCCCTTAATGATATAATTAGAACCCATGTTCATCCCTATTTTTTATTTCGGCAAGATTAACACAAATTGAACAAAATTTTTAGCCCCTTCATTATATAATGTAGGAATGAAGATTTCATTTTCATTCAGGATCTGATTAAGCATCTATTTATCACCCTGGATGTGCAATGGTATGTACTTGATTCCTCTTTAGATATTCTGTATCTCTCTTTGTCTCATCCGAGATATCATGGTATGAACGTTTTTCTATTTTTCATAGATCTAATATAATTAGTGACAAATCTCGGGATAATATCATAGAATGGGATTTTTACATTCCAATGGTGGGTGTTCTATATCTCATCCCATAAGATTGTTTATTTTGGATTTGTTGTGTTGGGCACCATCGATTTCATCACCTTTCATTTATTGAATTTATATGAATTTATTATAATAATTAGAATAGTATGGATATTTTATTTCCATATATTTGATTAATTATCATTTTTTAAGACCACAAGTTTATCGTTTCCACATCGAGAATTATGCCATTATTTATGTTTACTGTTTTACACCTTTGACCCACAATTCAGGTGCGCATTGGTTTGACCATCCAAAGGATGAGCTATACTATATTAAATTGCATGATTTGTGATGTAAATTTAATTATGGAATGTACAATGAATGCATACCACATGACCCCCCATATGGAATTTATATCAATTGATAATTTAATGTGAAATTTTAATTTTCATGTGTACTATGTATATGAATTTCCCTTAAATATAAATGAATAGAAGGTTGTATATCCTTATAAACACTTCACCCATTAATAGAAGGTTGAGGAATGAACCTTGAATATATTATATGTGTTAAATGGATAAAATGATGGGTTTCATGCTATTTGGAATAGTAACACTAATGAAAGGAAAGGATTGAACCAAATAGACTTAATGACTAATTATGACTTGATTAAATGGTTTCATGGAACATTATCTTATTAGAATAATGAAAGAAAAGGCATGAACCAATGGTTACACACTACACGGGATTATCACATTGATGAAAGGAAAGGCTTGAAACAAATGAAATACTACAAGTCTTCATAATGAAAAATGAATCGTCTGACTCAAGGTCACCTAGGATTTTGATCGAGGATTTCCATGACCACTAGGGAACCCCATTCCGATTCATGGATATGTATTTCATATGTTGAAACACACCACAATCCTGGTCTTTTTCTATTCAAGGGTTCTTATTATTACATAATAGTATCCCTCCACTTTATTATTGGATACTTTAGATACAATCCTTAGATCTTGAATAGACAAGTAGGTCCCTCGTTACAGCCCATAGGGCCACATCTCTTCTTAGCAACGTGTTATGTAATAATATCCCCTTGGATTTGGTAGTAGCTATATTTTTGAATGAATTATAATATTATCATTTTATTATATTCTCATATTTATTCAGGATATAATTACTACTATGTGTGTGACCATTGATGTCTATTTGGCTTGGTTATTACCTAGGAACATCATTATGAAATATCATTAAAGGTTTCCTTGTCATTACATGGAATATTCACCATTGTTAACATGTGATTTGTTTAATACTGTTAATAATTAATAAATGTTCAAGTTATGTTTTGATTCTAGTCAAGATCTGTAGATGGTGCTAGGTTATTTGTTAACATTTTAAAACTTGAAATTATATATGCATTATTTCACACTATTACATTTCCAGTAAACTTGCTAGATGTTATAGGAACCATTGGTGGTGGTCCACTGAGATTTATCTCAGACTCTCTTCAGCCACATTTGGGCACCAAATCTAGATTAAATGGTTGTAAGAGTTTCCAAGGGAATCATG
The DNA here is from genome assembly GCA_963277665.1 of Viscum album. NCBI lineage: Eukaryota > Viridiplantae > Streptophyta > Magnoliopsida > Santalales > Viscaceae > Viscum > Viscum album. The sequence continues at coordinate 1,913,940,504 of OY728151.1, forward strand.
CATCTTCAAAAACATTACTTCATTTTTGTTTAGTATGGATCATTTTATTTGAGGACATAGTTGAAACTCGGGATGCATGGGATGGACTTTGATTTCATTTTTACATATATAGAACACGTTCAACCTTATATATTGTATCGATGGTTTCTTATATTCTAGTGAAATGAAATATAATCAGTTTTTTAATGTTATTCATGTAGTTTTAGTTATTATTATTGTTTTCTATATTTTTTTCATTGTTCCCTTATTCTCATATATTTATTCACCTACTTATATATCTCTTCATCTATCTGATACACTAAAATTTAGTTTTGTAGGAATTGGATCCCCAAGGACACACATTAGGTCCTCATTGCTAGTTGGTAGCCTCTTGTGTTTAGGGAGATTCTCATGAGGCCATCTATCCCACCGTATTCAGGGATCCCAATGAGTGGAATCTAGGTCCAAGACATCACAATGTGGTATCACATGTGGTTTCGTTTCTGGTTTTACCATTTGGAGGAAATATATTAATGATTATGAATTATTGGGACTAGGTCATAAGTAATTCTTGGGCATTAGGAAGTAATGTTTTTGATAAAAAAACTGGTTTCCAAAAATTATAATTGTTGTTTTCCCTTTCCTATTACATTATATTTTATTCCACCATGACATGATTCACATGTTCTGTGATTATTTTTATTATTACAATGGTTGAGGATTTTCTGTCATCCTTTACCCTATGATATGAGGTAAATGGGAAGCATTTCATGAATTATTATAGACACCTAGAATTCACAGTTCGGGCATGTTGATATTCCAAATAGGTATATATCACTACATTGACTTGATTGATATTACTATTATTGCATAGTGATGTTGTGATTATTATATTATGCTTGTATAACTATTAGCTGTGATGGAGTAATTTACAATCTCAATTCATGAGTTGTATGGGACCTCATTTGTTGGGGTGATAAATTTATTGAGTCATGCCTTTATGCAATAAAGAAATGTGTGTAGTTTCTAGTGATAGATATATGTAAATTGATTCTCTTAGAATGGGTATAAATTTTACAATGAAAGTACAATTATAATATTAATTGGTTACACATTCTAATCATAACGTTTCATGTTTATGAAATGTAATAGTGTGAAGTTGGATATTAAATGTAAAATGAAATTAACCACATAGTAGATAAATTTCTGATACATTCCCTTCTATGTGGACAATTGGTGTAGTATGACTTGGGTAGTTAGTTTTAAAAGTTTCAACTTCTTCTACTGATGGTATCTATTTCATTTGAGATTTTTTAGAGTCATGTTATTGTCTATTATAGACCAATTCTACCATGACATCCTCGTACCATATTCTAGGCGGGTGGGGTTGAACACATTCAAGATGTGGTCAGCCCTAAGCCGCTAGTCAGTCCTCTAAGAGTTCCACTAGAGGAAACACCTATTGTACCAGACATGGCCATTATTACCAATGTTCGTAATAGTTTTCTATGATTGATGTAGTATATGAATAGTTTCCACCTCTTGCACCTATGATGGATTATCTGACTCATGCATTCTAGAAAGGGTATACTCCTACCTTCTCAGGGGATGGTGGCTTGCATTCTATTGATTATTGTCTACATGAAACCATATCTATCTATGATCATCTAGGATTCCTACAGAGGGGAGATTCATGCTTTTCACCTACATGCTTCAGAATTTGACCAATCATTGCTGGGATGTGATTACCCAGTCCAGTCATCAACTGGTCATGTTATGGGTTGACATCCATGTTGCACTATATTATATGTTCTTTACATAGATATAGAGAGATCACATAGCCAAGGAGTACATAGATCATGATCAAGGGTCTATGTCACTTATGGAATATTAAGCATGTTTCACGAAGATACAATGCTTTACGATGCATCAATCCAGTGTTCATCTTTCAAATGATATACATTTAAAGGATGGGTTCTAGTATTCCATCCCTACCATGGTGAATGTATTTCCCCTGCCCACATTTTCTAAAATAGTGAATCAACCTCTTGTCTCTTAGTGTATCCTTAAAGATGAAAATAGTACCAATTATAAAGGAAACATTCCCAATTAGTCCAGTAGTTCATCTAGTGGTAGGATGTGTTCCCTTTTGGTTTCTTATCAGGAAATTGAAATCCAGATTTCCCTTTTCGATACCTATTTTGTGTTACATAAATGTGGATGATGGGGTAATTCATATCCACCATCATGCTAGGGATCCAATAGTGTTAATATTTTCCATCTATAGGTGTAAGATTAATCATTTATATAGGATGATTCCATCAGATTCGAGTAGAAAAGGATTAACATAGTCTCCCCATTTTAGAGAACGTTCATTTACATCGTGCCAAGCGGCGAGTTGGAATAACATTGGATATTATTTTGGGGCACGAAGTCATGTCCATGGAAGCTAGACAACAGATCACCTACAACACTAGTAGAGTTGTTATGAACTAGTATTCCATTTGTTTCTAGAGGATGTGGATCAATCCAGTTGAATTCGATACAATAGATACCCATGATTTGGGATATGGGACCATCTACTGTATAAGGTACGATTCTAGTATCCTATACGATATTATCTTCTTTACTTGATATAGGTGTTTCAAAATATATTATCCTTGTATCAGTTTTGGAAATTCCATGACTATAGATAGAGTTTTATTGTGGTTTAATGACCTTAGATAAACTATTAGGGGTACAAACTGAGGGAATAGGCTAGTGTGTGGATTGTACCATTGAGTTAGGTAGTTACCATGTTTTATAGAACATAATTTTTCTCAAAATTATGTGATTATATTTCATACTTAGAATCGAATAGATGGTACAATATCATGCTTATGTTGACTCTGAACCATACACGGTATCTTTTACATCAAAAGAGTGAAGCATTTTTCTACATAAGGGTGACTGGGATGACCATGATATTAGAGTTGGACCAGAGCCTCATGGGATAGGTGGAGTGAACACCCATAGTTAAAATATCATCACTGAGGATTAGGATTTACAACCAGACGATTTCCTCTAGTAGTGGATAATTTTAGGGACTTCATTCCAGATGATTTTTTTAGTTTACCTCATGAGCGAAAGGTATAGTTTACAATTGATCTTGTTCCGATAGAAGTGCCAGATGTTATAGAAACAGTTATTTGGGAAGCATTGGGATATATATCACACCCTATATGGGACCCATTTAGAACATATAGTATATTACCTGGTTGAAGGATTTGGAAAGGGAAGTGTACAACTTATAACACCTGATTTCTTACTGTTTAGTATAAATCATTACTGTAGAGGACCGAGATTTAACCTCGGATGCTTGGAATTTTCTTTTATTTGCAATTTATTTATTTGCAACATGTTATTCCTTCAATCGTGTGTCCAAATTTTTCAATTATATAGTGGCATGACACATCATCAGTTATTGAATGTAATTCTAGTTGTTTTAGTTATTGTATCTTTTGTCTCTATTTTTCCATTGTGACTTATATTTACATGTATTTCTTCTTATATTTACAGATTTTTACATCCATACATTTTTCTATACATTAGTAATGGGGGAATATCCTCCCCACAAACACACCCTAGGCGCCCAGTACATCTCAGAAACGTCTATAATTTGGGGAGTTGTAATTGAGGTAATGTGGCCCACCAGGATCGACACACTCATTGGGTGGCATCCATGCATGGGATGTCACAGTTTTTTAAAAAAAATAAAATAATCATACCATATAATATGACCCGTGAACTGAGTTTATAATTTAAATTATTCAAAAAGTAATTTTCAAAATAAAAATAAAACTTGAGTGGTTGACTAATGTGTGAATTTTGATAGCATAAACATTATTAAGAAAACAATGATAACTAGTTATCAATTTATATAGTTATAAAACAGTCCCAAAACTCAATTCTTCTTCATCTCGAGAATTTATAAGCACCATAATTTACAAATGGAAATAATCTATCCTAGGAATATCAATAGACATTTGGTTATATGATATTATATTTTGAAGATCGCCTACGGTTTAATTATGTTCATTTTTGTGATGAATTTAATTCTCATTGGTTTCATGGGTTAACAAATTTGGGGTTGATAATTATACGGATTTTAATTTGAAATATAATAATATATATATGTTTTTTGGTAGGTTAAAATGTATTATTATCTCTAAAAATAATTAATAAAATTAATCCTCTTATTCTGTATTATCATTAAAATTTATAAAATAAAAAAATAACTTCCATCTACTTCCATTATAAATATTCTTATGTTGTATTCCATGAAAAGTACACCCGCACATTTTTATCTGTGAGTTTAATATTTTTAATAACAAATTAAATGTTTTTTAATTACATTGTCTATAGATAATGACATTTTCATAACACTAAACTCCTCCAATTCATAAAAATACAAATTATTTTAGAGTTCCAATTAAAATGTCTTGTAGTATTGTAGTATTAAATAATTAAAATTATTATTTACAATAAATTCACATAAAATTTAATTATGTATAAATTTTAATTATTTAATTATTTCACTCCAATCATTCAATTGATGAATTCTTAATATACCATTTCAAACTAAGGTAGAATTTTCTATCAACATTTCATCATCCCTTTTCATTAATTACCACGGGGATCAACTCTAATATCATTAGATTTATACCAAATTTATTTCTAAAATATATCTACAAAACATTAAATTAGTAGTATTCTATATGAAATATAAATTACTAAGGGATACTCCTCAAAACCAGATCACATAATTCATGAGATCTTCCTACACCAATCAAGGAAAAAATATATATTTACATTATTATTGACAACAAATAAAATATAGAAAATCCATTTGGTTCTTCAATATGTAACCAATAGTGAAAGGGGATTATGTAATCTCACCGAAGAATTAGGATATTCATTATAAAAACCTATATTCAATTATAGTAATATTTTCATTATAAAAAAAGGTAATACAATGCAAAAATCAATATTCAAGAAGATATGTAAAACATAAAATATATTTTTTTCAACTAATTTTTTTGAAATGAAATAAACTTTTTAATTCATAATTAAAACATTATAATTGATTTATTTTTTATATTTTTATGAAATATTTGATTTTTTGGTGAAAAATGAAAAATATAGATCTTAAAAAATGAAATTTTTATTAAATTATTATAAAATATTAATAAATAGATAGATTTTAGAAACCTTTTATATTGAACAAAAATATATTCAAAATGTAATACTAATTAGAAAAAAAATTGTGGAATATAGAAGTTTATTCTTTACAATTTGGAAATCTATGTGTCATTTTTGGTTGAAATTAGAAAATTAGATACATTGTCATACTATAGTTTATAAAAGGTTAATTTATGTATTAATTTGGACTAAAATAAATATAATTTTCCATTCATTTAAAATACTCGAATTTTTTCCATTTTAATCATTATTATACATTATTTGTCTATAACATCAATTTTTTCATAAATGGAAGTTTTTCCTAAAAATATTAATTATTATATTTTGACCCCTAAAATTGAAATTAATTACTTCCATTAATAAAAATGTAATATTTTATACTGAATTTCATATTTTTAATTATAGTAACTAATACTAGGTAATATGGTAAACATAATTAGGTTCATAATGAATAGTACAAAAATTTGTTAACAGTGTTGGTGTTAAAACATGATAACATGTTGATTTTAAACTAAGAGAGAAAGGGAAAAATTCTAATCAAATTTATATTAATATTATTATTTGAATATATTTTTAACTTATAATAAATTTATTTGTAATTATTTTCAAATATGTGAAAATAATACATGAAAATGACTTCAAATTATTTAAATATTTTTAGTAATTCCATTTGTGTCCCTCACGTCATTAATAAAAGAGAACCTTTTCCCTTAAGGAATTAAAAATATATGTGACCTCTAGAGAAGAAAACACCTTACTAAATTCCATACCATATAATTTACCATCATTATGAGCCTATGGTATTCTCTTAACACCATCTTAATATATCTTATGGTGTAATACAAATGCAGTCCACCAATGAAGATGTAGTTGTCTTGACAAACCATTTCAATGCTTTTTTATTCTTACACATCTAAAAAATATACATCATGAATCCTTAAATAATGAATAATTTTTCAAAAATATAATGATATGTAGTATGATTAAGGGATAACCATTTTCGACCACATTACCATGATGTGGGAAATGAATGTATAGCTCATTGGAACATATGGACAACCGCATCCACAAAATGATATTATTCTTTCTCCATCACCATCATTCATTTTTGGAAATTATTAGGAATTTATAGTCAATAAGTTATATTTTTGAAATAATTATGTATCTTTAAGAACAATATCTTATTTAACTTCTTATATTCCCATCTTTTGGGAAATGGTAACTTCACTCTTGCATACACCTGGATAACCACCTCTGATAAGAGACATGATTCATTTTCCTCTACAAATTACATTTATTATAATAATGATAGATTTAATAAAAATATATTATATTTATTAAATAAAAATTCTTTAATAAAAATTAATAATATTTACTTTTCATTCATACAATCCAAAAAAATGGAAACATCTCTCATTTGTGCGTACAGATCATCATCTCAACAAGGTGATGTAATTAATTTTTAATTATTTCCATATATTAATTGTAATAACCTATAATTTTTTCATTAAATATGATATTTATCATAATATTGTGTTTCTATATATTATTTAACCATGAATGAGATACATGGATTGAATCTATTGAATCAAAAAATACATGATAAAAAATTAATTTAACACCAATAAATTAATATTTTGACCAAATTTTTTGAATAAATTGATAATAAAATGTTTTATGTGGATCATGTATGACATTATAGGTTTAAATATGGTTCTATATTACAATTATAATAAATTTCAATTTATTATATAATTGGGAAAATTCATATTTGTGGCATATAGAAAGTGATATGGTGATTTATTACATGGTATCATCCTTATTTGTGATTATTTCTGTTTGTGGTTCTATTAGAGGGATTATATTATATTTTTACACAATCCTATATATATATATATTTCATTTCCAGTTACTTATACATACATTAATAATTCCATTAAATTTAATCTCTCTATGTACTCAGATGTATAAAGAAATTATTTTATGGAAAACCAAATTTTCATTTCAATATTTATAGCAATATTTTATATCATTTAAGTATTTTATAAAAAATTTTAAAATTGTTTTGAATATTCCAAAAATACGGATTAAATTCATTTTTACCCATGTTTTACCTTTTATAAAATTTTCCAAAATGATAATATTTGACAATTTATGAATGATACACTTCTTAAAAAATGTGTGATTATAATAATTATTTTGTATCATACTACATGAATTTTTTTTACAGCATCCCAACTAGTACTTTCCTTGAATCATTAATTATATTCTTACATGGTTATTCTAAAACAAATTATTTTCCACAGTATTCATGATATTTTTTATATTCTAAATAAATTATTTCTAATTGAAAATATTATTTTCATCAGACAATTTTATAGGGATCTAAAAAATTATTTTTTCAATTATGCTAATGTCATTTTATTAATCTAATGAATTTATGTGGATATAAAATAACAATATTATCCATCAAATTACTCTAGATAAATTATTATCATATTTTTCATGGGATTTTATGTGGAAAATATGAATATTCAACTTGCTAGTATTTCAATATTAAGGATTATGTTGATTATCTATTTGATTTTTATGTTTATTTCATATAACTAATGTATTGGAAAAGTTATTTCACAAGAGGGGGCCTTTCGATGTAGTAGTTTCACTCTTGAGACTAACTTTATTTGAGAATGTGGCATAAAACAACCATAATTACGTTTTATATTTCTTCATATGGAATTGAAGATAATATTATGGATCCAACAATATGAATTATATCATTATGAAATATGATTTTTTTTATCTTTGTGATTGTTCTTGTTTCTATATGAATCCTGAAATTAGTATACTTTTTATGATATTTTTTATAGAATACATGATTTTTTATTCAATATTATTAATGATTATTCTTTCCCTTACTAATAATATATCCTAAACCATTATTATTTTCCCACTCTCCATGTTACCATGAATTAATTTTTGAATGTCTTCATGGGTATGTAAGATGATATAACAATGTTTTCAGTAAAATATTATATTTGTGCTTCATGTTTCCGAATGTAATGTAAAAAACACATATGAACCATGTTTCCAAATAATAATATAATATTTTATCCATTTTTATATGATCTCTTGTATAATGATCTAGTTTATAAAAATGTTCATTGACTCTGTGTAACTTGATTCATGGTGTTATAGTGGTTATAGAAAAAAAATTTAGTATAATCCTTGGGAACTATATTTTTAAAAAACATATAATAGATTACATAACACTATGATAAAAAATATGGATAATTGAATATATGTGAATGATTAGTGGTCTTAATACAATTAAACTTTATAGTGTTATTTTATTTTATGATTCAAAAACTCAATAGAAACATTTATGAAATATTTGAAAATATGTTTTTGAATTGATGATATTCCTAAATTTTTTGATAATTACTCTAATAATAGTTGTTCATAGATTCAAAAAAAAATTATGTTTTACAACATGTATTTATATGTATACTATATATTTAAATTTCATAGAGATGTGATTTAATTTATTAAATTCCATTATTTAGAAATGGGCCATTTCCTATTGAATGGATATTGTGACAATAAATGTAATCTATGTTGATATACAACTCTAAGGAATATTAATGACGTTTTATATAGAAAAATTAAATCAAAATTAAAGTAGTTGAATCTGGTTATGACCAATATCATTTCCTATTTGGAGCAGCATGCAAAATATCATCATGGTGAAAAAAACGTTGGAGTGATTTTTGTGAAAAAATATTCAACATACAATGGTACTACTAATCTATTAGTAGCTAACTAATGGACCACATCTCAGGAGATGATATTTCAAACACTTGGATGTAGTGATGGGTAAAATTTTAATATTGTAGTTTATCATCTTGGTGGAGATTCTGATTAATTGTTGTTATGTTTCTATAATACTAAGGAGTTGGAGGAAATATATAGTATTGTGGGGATTTAATTCAATGATATAATATTTGAAAAATACATTAATCTTCAATAATGAGTTGAAATGGAATGGAAATTTATGATTCTATGGAAATATGATGTATAATATTTTCTTAAATATGATGAAAATTTATCATGGTTGATGCTTCCAATTTTGTAGGTAATCAAGAGAATAATATTTAATTTTTTATGGGATAAATATTATAATTCATAGAGAATTATTCTATAAAAAATAATTATATGAGGTTACAATATCATGTTTTGTCATTATAGGGAAATAATTTTTATAATATAATTTTTTTGATGGAAAATAAAATAAGAAGAAGTAGACTCATACCCATGGAAAAAAATATAATAGTTGGGATGAAAGGGATGGTGAAATTTCATACATGTATTAATTATGGATGGAAACACGATTTAAAATTATTTAATGTCTTGTGATATTCATTTTATATTTTAGAGTAATTCCATCTATGTCATGATTTTAATTGTAACAAATAATCTATAATTTCTAATGATTCAACTATAAAGACACCAGAAACTATTTGTATGAATTCCTTAGTTTTAATATAATTATTTTGTTGTCTCACTATTGAGATATGGTCTAAAAAAGTTCTGTTTTGATTGAATTGGGATTTTATATGGGTGCATTACCATTTGTGCGATGACACACGCGACCGCACATGCGACAATGCACGTGATCGTGCACAATGTCCATCCTTAGTTAAAATTGATATTACTATTTTGGTTTGAATTATTATCTATATTATTATTATTTTTGTTAATATTATAATATTCTTATTAATAATAAATTTTGGTTACCAATATATATATATATATATATATATATATTGTTTTAATAATAATAATATTATTATTATTATTATGAATATTATTATTTTTATTTCTATAAATTATTTACACAATATTTCGATATTAAAATTGTAGTCATAATTTTTTTATTATTAACATATTATTTTTTCATTATCATTATTTTACAAATATATTTATTATTAGTTTAGATTAGTTTGTCATTTATAAAGGTTCTATTACATTCTTTTTCTAAAATCTTTTATTTTCCTTTATTTAATATGTTTTTTCCTTATTGTTTCATTCTTGTGGTCTACCCATCCTCATGTGGAACCCCCTCTCCTCTCCTAACCATACCTGAGGCGCATTACCTCCATCCCATTTCCTTCCTCCTTTAGCACTTCCTCCATTGACATGACCTCCTCCATCGCAGCCTTCTCTGGTGCAGCCTCCTCCGGCACGACCTCCTCCAGTGTGGACCTCCCCCTCCCCTTCGCTCCTTACCAAACAAACTCCCACTGAACAGGTCACTACTCATCTCTTCCCTTGGTCTCATCCAGAGCTCTTCCTTTCTTCTGTCATACCACATCGCTCTATCTCCCCACCCTCGTGACACCCTCATGAGCTGTGAAACCTTTCACCCATTCCACCTCGCATCATTCTACACAAACCCTCCCTACTTTCGGCTGGTCCATTTCCTACATACTTCTCCTCATCACAATATCCCCTTCAGCATCATTCTCTAACCATTCATAACTCCTTCATCCTCCTCACTTGCCACACATCACATCTCCTACCTCGTCACCCATCGTAACTCCCTCCTTTGGCCGCACCCCCTTCTGGAATGCCTCCAACCAGAAAAAAATACCTCCAAAACCACCCCATCTAGCTCGGACATCCTTCCACACCCTCATTGAAGGATTATTTCTCATGGTTTGGTTGTTTCATCCATCTATATATTTTCATGTTAGGGTTTCTTGTTTCTTTGTTTTAATTTTGGGTAAAAATGGTTTGATGTTTTGGTTTTAGGGTTTAACAGTGTTGTTTGTGGTGCGTTATGCATTAAGCAGGAGTTTCGCAAGAATATGTGAATTCGGTCTTCACCGAGGTAGGTGAATCCACATATAATCATTATTTGATGGATTATTTTGTGAGTTTAATTAATTCAGTATGTTTATTTATTAGTTTCTGTGCTTTGAGTTTTGTTATGTTTGATATTTGATGTAATTTTGACTTGTTGGTAGGTTGTGGTGCAATATGTGTTCAATTTTTGTTGAAAATACCTTTTGAGCTGTTGAGTATTTTATATATATATAAAATTTTGCGGTTTGTGTTTTGTCATTGCATCATGGTGCGCTTGGTTTTGGAATGGATGTTTTGAGAGTGTTATTATTGTAAAACAATGATGTGATATTACAAATGTTTTATACATTTTTAAGTGTTCAATTTCATTATTAAATTATATTTCTAGTGAGTGGTGCCTTCCTTGGGCATCCGAGTCATCAGTAGTATGACATATGGATATACATATACAAGAAAATGTATATGCATATAAGTGAAGCAGTCTCATGTTGCCATTATCAAAATCTGCGTGTTTTGAGGTAGGTCCCCTGTGTCTATGCCATCAATTTGAATTCCAAAAATACATGAGTGCTTTAAAAAGTGTTTTCATGATTATGTAGTATATATGTGCAATGAAAATTATTAGTGATGTGTAGGGTTGGAAATACCTTTATTTTTAATTGTTCACTTTTCTAATTTTAAATGTTTAGCCTTGTTTTATATATGTTTTCTAGCATTACATAGTAAATGATAAGAATTGTTATTGAAAAATGGTTCTTCATTCTCATTTAATAATTTATAAAGTTTCCAACATGTTCTTTTCATGATTTTATATGATCCCTACCATGTGTGGAAAATGTAATGCACTTTTTATGCTAAATTGGTTTTGAATTGATAAATCCTTAAAGTGGTTTTTTCTATGTGGCTACCATGTCTATTGTAATGTATGATTTTTTGAATAAAGTTATATTAGTGCAAGACATTAAAAATATGGATGTTCATGTGTTGGTATGTTTTTAATAATGCAATTGTTTTGGAATAAATCAGGGGTTAATTTTTAATTTTTCATTCCTCAATGGTTTGATTTATTATAAGCATTTTTTAAAAAGTGTGGTTTTTTTGTTGTGAAATGAATTTTTATGATGATATTATGAACTTAAAGATGTTGATAAAAAAATTTGATTGGTCATGATCTTTGTAAATTAATGGGGCTCATTTGGAAGATTGAAAATGATTTACAAAATTGGAAAACACCTATTAAGGCATCCCCCCATAGTTTGAGAAATGAAATACCATTGATATGTGTGATTTTTGATATGTTCCTAGTGTTGATTGTTGTGAATTTTGTGGCATGAAATAGGTGGACTATGCATAAGAAGAGAAAATAGTGGTGAGAGGTTGAATGAGTATGGGATAAAGAGTGTGTTTTGTATATATATGTTTGCTTTATAAAAACTCACCACCTCTTCAAATAGAGAACAATGGGATACTTGGGTATCCAGGTGGGTGATCTAGGACTTGTGTTCTAGTGGTCTGATGGTGACTTGATCCGGTTTCACTACAGGTTTGACGATTGCAACACTAACTTGATGGAACCATGGTCTTCTATGCATGAATTGGAGTATGGTTTGTGTTTCTTGTCAATCCTTAGTAGATGTTCAGAATGTGTATGAGAAATGTGATCATACAGTTCAAGAAGACAACCATATTGAAGGTGGTTCCATGTAATTGAATGATAGGAAACGTTCACGCCAAATGTTTTTCAATATCAGAACATGGCAAAATGGAAAAGGGATATGGTCCGTGCATGTTTTGGGCTGGTTGTTCAAGTGAACTACATGCCGAGAAAGGACTTGTGCGCCGATGCCTAGGAGGTTTGGAATCATACGTGTCGGTTGTTCTTTATGATCAAAACATCAAATTATGGAAAAGTAAAGTAGTTTGCAAAAGTATTAGTTGGTTTGTGCAAGTGTGTTGCGCGACAGAGGCTAGGGCGATTGGACTTGCACGTCGGGACTTGCCTGTCGTGAGGACACTTGTGTGCCACTGCGTAGGGGGTCTAGTTTTCTAATAAATAGAGGACCAAACCACCTCATTTGTAACTAATTTAAAGACATAGAGATTTTTTGAGCTCTCGTAGAGCAAGTGGTTGAGTCGTGGAAATGGTAGTTGGGTCACACAAGTAGAGTTTGTGCGCCAGTTGTTTGATGCGCGACCAAGGCGGTATGGGAGATAAAGGTGCAGAGTCGCGCAAGTTTGGAGTTGAAATATGCAGTGTCGCGCAAGTGTGTTGGTGTCACCTGTGTGCCGATTTTGTTCCATGCATGTGACTTGCGTGCCGTTCTTGAAACTTGCATGCTGGTCTTGGAGAAGTGCGCCTGGTGAGGCTGTTGGGTGCCGGCATATTTGAGCTGCATGAAAACTGGATGATTTCCCAATACCGTTGGTCAAAAGTGCGATTAGTATATGAGTGAATGTTGGAATTCAACAGAGCATCTACATTCAATATAGGATTCATTGTTTTTCCATGATGAAGGGAACTTCACGTCCATAAACTAAGTGTGACTTCACCAAGGGCAGTGAGCCAGGGGGAGTCAACGGGAGTGACCCAAGGGAAGCAGAGAGCTATCCCTTAACCTTTGAAAAGGTATTGAGATTGGGATAGAGTGACTCTTCCAGAACCATTGTAATCCAAAACTAGTGATGATTATTGGAATTTGGTACGATCAACAACTTGTCTGTGTATGCTCCTTGGATGTAGCCTTTAGTGGTGAACCATGTAAAAATTGGTGTGTCATCTTCTTGCATGTAAATGTTTCATTACTGATCATATTCATCATATAGGATTAACTAGTTCCTACCAACGTGGGAACATGATACTTGTTTTTAAATGAAAATTTTGACACCCTGATTCACCCCTCCCCTATCAGGGTGTCCTGGGGTCCTACAAGTGGTATGAGAGGGTAAAGGTTACTGGTGTTGAATCTAACCTTTGACGTCATGGAGAATGCAGTCAATGTCAGGGGAATCCCTCTCTTCAATGGAAGTAATATCCCGATCTGGAAGAACAGAATGATATCTCATTTAAGATCTCTATGAATGAAATTCCTCGTTTCTATTTTTCATGGAATACATGTTACTAATCCAAAAGGTCTGGCTATGACTGATACAGATAAAAAGGTTCTTGATGCTGTTGCTAAAGCTCAGAATGTTATCACTACAACTCTTTCTGATAAAATTTCTCAAAAGGTGATGAGTTTCACCCTAGCAAAGTCTATGAGGTATAAAATTGAAAATATATATGTAGGATAAAACAAAATGAAGGAGGAAAAACATCAAGTTCTGCATAAAAATTTTGATGATCTAATGATGCATCTTGATTAGAATGAAGATTCATTCATTAACCGAATCACTGAAGTAGTGGGAGAAATTTGAGTGCTTGGAGAGGAAATCAAATACATTGATATTGTAAAGAAAATCTTGCAAAGGCTTCCTCTTATGTACAATGCAGAATCAGCCCATGAAGAAATACATCCATCTAAACTATCTTTGGATGATCATCTAAGTAATCTAGTGGCATATGAGATGAGTGTCAAACCTGAAGAAGGTACAACTCTTGTTGGAAAAGAAATGGAATTCAAAGCAATGGACAAATTGAAAATTTAATAAGATATTATTGATGAAGATGATGAGAAAAAAGAAGTTCTTTCACATATTTCCATGAGGCTGAAGAAGGTAAAAGTTAAATTTAAAGGTATGTTACCTCTGGCATGTTTTTGTTATGGAAGTGATGGGAACATTGCCTCTCAGTGCCAATGAATGTTCAATGATGAATGAAGTGAAGTAGAAGACATTGAGAAGCCTCGAAAAAGGTTTCTCAAAAAGGATTTCTACAAATATGGAAAGAAGATACCGAAAAGAGTTTTTCTTGTGAAGAGGAAGTGGATGATATTGAATTTTTTGTAGAAAAATAACCCAAATTTAAAATAGGAAACCATTCATCCATGATGGCTACTGTTGAAAAGTTAGAACCCTCTATCGAAAAATACAGAGACAATAATATGACACATAATTTTGATACCATGTTGAAAATTAAGGATTCCCTCTAAAATCTTGAGAAAAAATGCAAGAAATTTAGTAGGTGGAATGAAATGGTGAAAGAAACATCAGAATATGTTGATGAGCATGAAGCTGAAATTGAATAACTAGAAGAACTCATGAGAGTTCAATATTCAATACTTGGAAGCACAAACAACATTGCAGAATTGAAGCATAGAATTTAAGAACAATAAAAGCACATAAATTACCTTACATATAGACTAGAAGAGAACTCCAAGAATGTTTAGGGTCTTGAGGAATAAGTTGTTATTCTTAGAAGAAAACTGGAGTGTCGATCAACCACATATTAGGGTAAGAAGAAAATTCATTTTTAAAGATTCTCAGATGTAGAGTTACTAGAAAGTGCCAAGAGTTGTTCAGATGGGGTTGGAAAAATCATGAGTGATCAAAGACCCACATGTATAGGAAATAGTGGAATTGGATGTGAAGCTGATACATCATCTACAGGAAGTAAAGAGAGCCCAAAGAAAGACATGATGAAAGTTGGGCTTGTTGAAACGTTTCCTAATGTGCTAAAAAAACACTCAATACAAACTAAAAGAAGAAGTGAAAATTATCCGCATACATTCATAAATGAAAGGAGGTCCAACTATTCTCCCAAGGAAGAAAGTATGAGGAGAAACTGAAGTGAGAAGACATTTCCTCTAATGAATTGTCAGTTCTGTGGCTATCTGGGCCAGGCCATGTCATATTGCGAAGAGGCAAGGAGCTATCTAAAAGGATAAGATCTAGTACATCAACAAAGGAGTCCGACTTCATATCCTCCATCGTATAGAAAAGCAGTTTCTATGGATACTATTTTCATTGCTCTAACTTTGGTCATAAGGCTGTTAATTGCAGGAAGAGAAGGGATATGGACACCTCATACTGGAATTCAAGACAAGTCAAATCTCGTCGACAAGATAGTGTTTCCCTTTCAAACATGTTTTCTCCTCTCGAAGAAGACACAAACTATGAAGATCCAATGTACATAGATGCGATAATAGTAAGGTCATCAGTGTCATATACTCAATCCAATATCTCATTGAAAAAATAGAAGAAGATCGAGAAATCCAATCATGTATAAGTATCCCTCAAAGCTACAAAGAGAAGTATCACCTGGATTAATAAAAGTGGATGCTCTTCCCATATGATGTGAAATGCTGATCATTTGATGAACATTAAAAATAAGGTTGATGGAATAGTGAGTTTTGGTAATTATGGTTCTTTGAAGATTAAATATAGTGGGAATTATTCTATCACTAATGGAGAGCTAATGAAGACTAATGTTCTTTATCTGGACGGTCTACGTCACAATCTCTTTAGTGTAAGTCAACTATGTGACTCAGGTCTCATAGTAACATTCAATCAAAAAGTCTACACTATAAAGTTAAAAAGAGGGAATTATCTTATGAAAGGTTGTAGAACGGATGGAATCTTATATCAGGTCGACATAAAACTGAACTCCTGCTATTTGTCTGTTAAAGAAGAAAAAAATATGTGGCATCGAAGGATAGGGAACATTAACCAACAAGACATGGAAATGATATCTATGAAGAATATAGTAATGGATATCCCCATTCTGAAACGTGAACGGGAAAAATATTGTGATTCTTGCATTAATGGGAAGCTGGTCTACAGTTAATATTTGCCAAAGAAGAAAAGGGCATCACATCTTCTTGATCTCATTCATACAGACGTATTTGGCCCAGTAAATGTTGTTGGAACTCATGAATAAAGGAACATCGTCCTTTTCATAGATGATTACACCAGAATGGCCTGTGTAATGGTTATACATTATAAATGACAAGTTCTTGACTGCATGAATTAGTATCGTCAAATCGCCGAGAATTATACTGGATGAACAATCAAGGTGTTGCGATAAGAATATGGAGGGGAATACACATCCATTGAATATGAAAACTACCTTAAGAATCATGGGATACCACATGTGGTAGCTTCCATGAGAACACCACATCAAAATGGAGTTGTTGAGCGCATAAATCGACAGGTTAACAATATGGCAATGTCTATGCTGATTGAGAGAGGTATCTCTCAGAATTACTCGAAAGAAGATGTTGAAGCTGCAGTGGACATTCAGAATCCAACAGGGCTTTATATGGGAGAAACAAAGACACCATGTGAATTTTGTCATGGAAGGAAGCCACAATTGAAATACTTTCATGTTTTTGGTAGCAAATGTTTCATCCAGAACAAAGAAGGAAATTAAGGGCTATTAGGTGACAATGCTAATGAAGGAATTTTTCATAGGTATCCAATGAATAGAAAAGCCTACAAGTGTTTCAAAAATAGGTTAGGAAGGAATTTGTTAAGTAGTGATGTTAAGGTAATTGAAGAGAAAACAAAAAATTCTTAAAGGATTTCAAATGCTGATTTAATAGAAAGTGATGAGAAAGTGAACGTGGAGAAAATTAAACTACAGAAATAGAGAAATCTGTAAAAAACACTCAGCAATCACATCATGATGTTGACACAAAAGAAGAATAAGAAGAAGAAGCTATGGCTGGAAAAAATTTGACTGAACCACACAGGACAAATCGTAGAGCTGAGATTGATCCATCTAACATAATTGGGGACAGGATTGAACCCACTCAAACAAGGAGGATGAGAAATAACACCAATTTGAATTTCTGTCATTTGTGGATCCATCGTCATTTTAAGAAGCTGCAAAGGATGAATCACTGTTGAATGCCATGAGTGAACAGTTAGATCATATTGACAAGAATCAGACATGGGATCTTGTCTAGAGACTCGAAGGTCACAATCTGATTTGTAAAAAATGGATGATCATGAACAATTTTGATGAGCATGGAAGTGTTATCCTAAACAAGGCATGACTAGTTTTTAAGGGATATTCCCATATTGAAGGTCTTGATATCGAAGAATCCTTTGCTCTGGTGGCTATACTGGAGTCAATCAGGCTGTTCTGTGCCATGGCACTCTAAAGAGGATATAAATTATATCAAATTGATGTTAAGAAAACATTCCTAAATGGTGTACTCTAAGAATAAGTCTACATTGAACAACCGGTGGGTTTTGTTCTTGGTACTGATGAAACAATGGTCTGCAAACTGAAGAAAGCTCTATATAGTTTAAATCAGGCACCACAGGCTTGGTACTCCCGACTAGATTCATATCTCAAGAAGCTGGAATTAAAAAGAGGAGGAGTAGATCCCAATCTCTATGTAAATAATTCTCCAAAAGATAAATTCATGGTTCTTGTCTACGTTGATGATATCATATTTGGTGTCAGCATGCAAAAATCAGTGGATGAATTTTCCAATCACATGAAATAAGAATTTAAAATGTCTATTATTGGAGATCTCACAAATTTCGTGGCAATTCAGGTGATTGAAAATAATGATTACACTTTCATTTCTCAAAACAATTATGCAAGAGAACTGCTGAAGAAGTTTAATAAGCAAGACTCCAAAACAATGTCAACTCCGATTTTAGTAGGAAGTAAACATGGAAAATCATGAGGATGGGAGATCTATAGATCCCACCATGTATAGGAATATCATTGTAAGATTACTTTACCTTATAGCAACACAACCATATATTTTATTTTCCACATGTATTGAAACCAACTTTTAATGTAATCTAAAAGAGGAACATTTTTATGTAGTAAAAAGAATCATGAGGTATATTTAAAGAACTCACAATTATGGATTATACTTTTCATCAAGAAAGAATAGTGAATTATCATCAGTTTCTAATACTGACTGGGTTGGTGATGTTGTGGACAGAAATTAAACCAGTGGTGGAGATTTCTATATTGGAAATAAATGTGTTTTCTGGTTGAGCAAGAAACAAGAAAGTACTTCTCTTAGTACTACTAATGTTGATTATATATCCGCCACAAAGGCATGAACTCAATTGCTATGGATGAAGTATCAATTAACAGATATTGTAGATGAGGTGAAGCAACCAATGGTGATTTACTGTGATAACAAGAGAACAATTGATCTTACAAAGAATCCAGTTCATCATTCTCATACAAAGCATATTGAAATCAGGTATCAGTTTATCAATGAATATTTTGAGCAAGGGGTGATTAGAATGGATCATTTGGGAACTGATGAGAAAGTGGTTGATATCCTGACCAAGCCTCTATCAGCGGTTGTGTTTGAGAAGCATCGGTTGATCCTCTATGTTCAACCACCACTCAGTGCATAAGGAGGTTTCACAATACCCCTCTCCCCGATTATCATAACTATTTTTATCTGTTTGTGGATGTGTTGAAGGTTTGTGGGGGAGTTACTATATAGGGTAGTATGGTTTGATCAGTACATTGAACAAATTACCATTCATTGGGTTTATTTTCAATGGGGGAGAATGGAATAAATTCAGGCATGTTCAGGAATGTAATACTCCAATGACACGATGTGAATTCAGTATCAGTGATAGGTTGAGAAGGATGAGATGGAATACATCGATCATGTAATTCTTCATGGGCGTCATTTAGAATTCCAAAACACTGGAACCCAATTCAATATTCCTCTATTGTTTTCCACACAGAGCATTGATCACGTAGACTTCGAGTGTCGGCTGAGTTGATTCTTGCGTTTTTGGTTTTCACATGGATGTTGATCTATTGAATTTATTTATTGAATTCCAGCAAACCCAAAGGGGGAGATTGTTGGAACCATGGTCTTATTTGCATGAATTGGAGTATGGTATCTTTTTGTTTTCAATACTCAGTGGAGATTCATAATGTGTACCAGCAATGTGATCAGACATTTCAAGCAGACAACAGTATTGAAGGTGGTGTCGTTTCCTAGTGTTTTCCAAATTTTTGGGCCTGAAAATCAATAAATGGAGAAAAGTGTTTTTGGAAAAGAGACACGTGTTCCATGTACTTGAAGGAGAGGAAAATTTCACACCATATTTTTTTCAAGATCAGAAAATGAAAAAATGGAAAAGGGATAAGGGTCGCTCTGGTTTTGGGCTGGTTGCACAAGGGACCTACGTGCCGAGAAAGGATATGCGCGCCGATGCCTAGGAGTTTTGGAATCATGTGCGCGGGTTGTTCTTCATCATTAGAAATTAAAAATATGGAAAAGGAAAGTAGGCCGAGGATGTATTGGTTGTGTCGTGAAAGTCTGTTGCGCGATAAAGAATAAAGTGGTTGGAGCTGCATGCTGGGACAAGAGTGTCGTGAGGACACTTCCGCGCCGCTGCATAGGGGGTCCCGTTTGCCTATAAATAGAGGACCAACCCAACTAATTTGAAAAGAAGTTCAAGAATTAGATATTTTTCAAGCTCTCATCATGCAAGTGGCTGAGTCTCGCAAGTGGTAGTTGGGTCATGAAATTAGAGGTTGTGAGCCTGTTGTTGGATGTGTGACCAATGCGATTTGGGAGATAAAGGTGGAGAGTCGCGCAAGTTTGGAGTTGAAGGAGGTAGTGTCGCACAAGTTTTGGTGTCACCTACACGCCGATTCTTTTCCACACAACTGACTTGTGTGCCATTCTTGTAACATGCATGCTGGTCATAGAGAAGCGCACCAGGTGAGGTTGTTATACGCTGAAATTTTTGGAGATGCACGAATACTAGAAGATTGCCCGACATATTCGGTGAAAAGTGGGATTAGTATACGATTGAAAGTTGGAATTCAACAGAGCATCTACATTCAATAGAGGATGCATTATTTTGTAATAATGAAGAGACCTTCACGTTTATAAACCGAGGGTGACTTCACCATGGGTAGTGAGCTTGGGGGTGTCAACAGGAGTGATCTAGGGGAAGTAGAGAGTTATCCATGAACCTTTGTAAAGGCAGTGAGCCTGGGATAGAGTGACTATTCCTGAACCATTTTAATCCCCAACTAGTGAAGATTAGTGGAATTTGGTACGACTGAAAACATGTCGGTGTATGCTCCTTGGATGTAGCCCTTAGTGGGGATCCAAGTAAAAATTGATGTGTCATCTCTTTGCATGTGAATGTTTCATTTCTGATCATATTTATCATACTGGTTTAACTAGTTCCTACCAACGTGAGAACAAGATCCTTGTTTTTAAAAGAAAAATTTTACACCATGATTCACCCCTCCCCTCTCAGGGTGTCTTGGGGTCCAAAATAACTAAAAATCTGAATGAATGAGGGTCGTGGTCTTCTAAGACACATTTTTTGTGGGTTCTGGCCTTTTAACCCACATTTTTTGAGCGTTGTGGCCATATAATACTTGTTTCACCAAGACACAAATATCCTAGGTCCCCAACTTACACTACCTAATTATGGAATTCTCATGGTTCTTGTGATAGGACTGTCAATTCAGTTAAATCATGCATATTCACTCTAATGTGAAACAAAATATTTTAATCTAAATTCGTCCCCTTTAATTTTGAAATGTTAACTCATGATCAAAACCTATTTTGAAAAGTGAATAGAAATTTTTTTCATGTAAAATTCAATCTTGTTATTCGAATTTTAAAAGAGTGTAAAACATTTTATTATTATAACGTATTTTCAGAAGAGATGGATTTTGGATTTCTTATTGAAGGAAAGGGTGTGGGGCATTGTAGTATTTTGCATTTACTATTATGCACCTCAGTTCTCAGGCCTACATTATATTTTTAGTTTCCAGTTCTAGTTTTGGATCTCTCTTGCAGTACGCTTATTTTTGTGTTTGGTGGTGACCCAGGAGCTCACATGGAGGTATGTTTACCTGTCCATCCTTGATATATTTTCAATTTCAAGTATTTAGATAAATTTTTTAGTTTCTATCATTTTTTTATATTTTTTTCTAGGATAAATTGTTCTGAACTACCTCATTGTAGGACTTGGCAGTAATTGTCTGCCCGTGAAGACCGGGAAGGCCCTTCGGGCCATGTCGTGAACCAGGTCGGGCACTAGGTCAGATGTCCACCCGGCCTAGTTCATGAAATTTTTTATCATTGGTGTTTTGTGTTCTATTTATTTGGGATGTCAGTTATATCACGGATAGAATCTCAGTAATCAAGGGGTAGGTACGAAAGGAGCATCGCGAACTTTTTCTCGTTCTGATCCTAGAGTTATTAGGTGTAGTACTGGATTTAGGTTTTGTCTTTTCACTATGTTGAAGGGGGATTAAAATAGTTGTAAACTGGTACTCCCTGTAGACTCACATGGAGTAGCGATGCATGTAATTCTCTAGAATACAATTTTACTGTCCTATTTGTTGGTGCTTGCCTTGGGCATGGTCTGCTAAACCATGTAGCCAGGTAAGACACAACCACAAGTCCCTTGTTTTGGTGGTTTAGTGTTTTTGATGTCCTAGTTTATTTTTTGGATGGAACGAATGTTTTTTATGGAAAATGAACATAGGATTTTCTCTTATTTTATCTTTGTGTGTGTTTGTTATGATTCATGGGGTGTGTTTCTTTTTAACCTCTTTTCTAGAAGTCGGCGTTTGATTTGATGAAGACCAATTTCCAAAAGAACGCTTTAGGTTATTTGAAAATGAAGTGAGTTATTTTGGAACTGGGAGGCATTTTTAAAATATGTCATGAATTATTGAAATGGTTTGAAAAAAATAAATATTTTTGGAATATTGGGAATGTTTTGTTTTGAAAACATAAGAGCCATACTTCGTCATGTAGTATTCCCATGGGTGCTCACATCGGCATGTGGAAGTGATTAATGGATAGTTGGGGAATCATGCGGGTGGGTGCATGAGTGGCACAAAGGTGAATGTTTGTGAGGCATCATGGAATATTAGTGGTGAGTGATTGATTTTTAAAGCTTCTTATTTCTTGAAAAATGGTGTTTTCTCTAAAATGTGTTTTTGTACTTATATGGGTTTTTATATTGGAAAACAGTTTTGTTTTTGGTATATGGATTCTTTTCATTTGATGTTTTCTGATTTGCGGAAGTTTTTTGTGTGTTTCTTGTTTAGGATATCCCGCCTATAAATGTCCCATAAGTTTCTAAAAAGTCTCTCGGTTATTGGATCTTCCCAGACTCCCTGTTTAGTGGTAGATTTGGGGTCTTCTTTGTTGTGTCAGCTTTTTGTAGACGATGAGGTTGAGTGAGTATTGTTTAATACATTGCGATGTTGGGAGTGTCTTTTGTTTTCTAGGAACTGTAAATGTTGTGTGGGTGTAAGTTGTCTCAAGTGTGTTTGGAGGAGTGTGACTTGACCAGTAAATATTGATTGTCTAATTATCCAAAGAATGAGGATGTCTTGATTGTTCCTCAGGTCTACATTCATCTTGAGGTTGAACCTAAACAAGTGAAAGGGAGGGAATGTGGTTTATCTCGTAGGGGATGTACCAATCCATAGGTGGCGATGGAGGTGTGTGGTCCTTTCTGACGAGCTATTTCCATGCTCCCCAGAGGTATTGTATAACCATTATTATAAAACTCATACAAGTTATTGGTCTTGTTTAGACTATGGAAAGTGAAGGTTCCTCATCCGATGAGGAGTGTGAACCAATGGGACCTATTCTAGTAGTTCCCCTTCCATCAATTTAGGTCGTGCATTTGATAGACTGCTCAATATCCAATCTCAAGTGTGGTCAGTCGAGCCCTCTATTTCATGGGTTCGTGATGAATTGTTCAGTTAGTATTTCTCAACGTAAACTGTGAATGCATGTGTGGGTTTTGTGGTGTTAGCAAATTTTAAAATGGTGGGAGGATCCATTACAGGTCTCGATGATGTCCCCTCTTGTGTTGGATAAACATAGGAATCATTTTTGGTCAAAATAGTGTTTGAGGTCTGACTGGGATTGTGAGTCATTTTGGTTTCGAGAACTAATGTCTAAAAACAATCCTAATATGTTGGGGAGACCACCATATGAAGAACATGGAGATAAAACACTGTTTTGAATGTGAGATTGGCGGGCCAACCACTTTACTTCTTCTTTTCCGAACGACGACTACGATTATTGGTTATCTCAGATAGTGGATCACTTGATAAGTGTTCTAGGAGGTCTCGAGGTGCCAGGGTGTACCCTATGTTATGGTTCAGTGTGTTCCATGTTGTATTTATTCCTGTGGTGAATTATTGGTTGGTGGAACTTTTGGTTGGTGATTCCAGTTTTGAGATTTTTATATTTTCAGGTCATGGTCATTTTGAATGCTCGGTCATCAGGCGATTGAGGTTTTGTTGAATGTGTATTTGTGTTCGTGCTTGGAATCTTGACTTAATCAAGTCTTTTGGAACTTTTTGGTGGACAAAAGTGTCGTGGTGGGGAGAATTCTCACACCCCGACAGATGCTTAGTTTTAAGTTAATTATTTTGGTGTCTCACTTTTGAGATGAGGCCTAAAATGGTTATGTTTTGAATGAATTGGGATTTTATATGGTATTATGATCGTATGCGGGATGACACACGTGACCGTGCATGAGACAATGCATGCGATCGTGTACGTTGTCTATCCTCAGTTAAAAATGATATTATTATTTTGGTTTGAATTATTATCAGTATTATTATTATTTATGTTAATATTTTTATATGATTATTAATATTAAATTGTGGTCACAAATATATATATTTTTTGTGATTTTTTAATATTAATATTAATATTATTATTATTTAGATTATTATTAATATTATTATTATTTCCATAAATTCTTTACACAGGATTTTGATATTAATTTTTTTGTCATAATTTTATAATTATTAACATATTATTATTTTAATAATCATTATTTTAAATATATATTTATTATAAATTTAGATTAATTTTTCATTTTAATGGTTTTATTTCATTCTTTTTTTTATTCTAATATTTTCCTTTATGTTAAATGTTTTTTCCATCCTGTTTCACTCTTGTGTTCTAACCTTCCCCACATGGACCCCCCTCTCCCCTCCAAACACTATCCAAGGTGCATGACCTACTTACCCTTTCCATCCTCCTCCGGCGTGGCCACCATAATCGTGACCTCCATCGGGGAATCCTTCTCTGGTGCAGCCTCCTTCGGCGCATCCTCCTCCAGTGTGGACCTTCCCCTCCCCTTCGTACCTCGCGGGACTGACTCCCACCGAACAAGTCATCACTGATCTCTTCCCTTGGACTCGTACGGAGCTCTGCCTTTCTTTCAACAGACCACATCGCTCTGGTGCCCCACCCTCACACATCCCACTCGAGCTCT
Organism: Viscum album; assembly: GCA_963277665.1. Taxonomy (NCBI): domain Eukaryota; kingdom Viridiplantae; phylum Streptophyta; class Magnoliopsida; order Santalales; family Viscaceae; genus Viscum; species Viscum album. The sequence continues at coordinate 1,913,965,767 of OY728151.1, forward strand.
GACGCCTTTCACCCCTGCAACCTCGCACCATGCCATGTGTTCCCTAACTACATCCGGATGGGCCATTTTCGGCATGCTTCTCCCCATCACAACATCCCCTTAAGCATCTTTCTCTAGTCCATCACAATCCCTCCGTCCTCCACACTCACCACACATCACTTCTCATACCTCCTCACCTGGCGTACCTCAATCCATTGGTTGCACTACATTCTGGAAATCCTCTAACTAGCACATCATACCTCCAACACCACCCCATTTAGCTCGGCCATCCTTCTGCACCCTCATCGGAGGATTGTTTCTCTTTCATTGGTTGTTTCTTCCATCGGTAGACTGTCAGGTTAGGTTTTGGTGTTTCTTTGGTTTGATTTTGGGTACAAATGTTTTGATGTTTTGGTTTTAGGTTATAGCCATGTTGTTTATGGTGCATTTGGAATTATGCAGGAATTTCTCATCAATATGAGAATTAACTCTACACTATGGTAGGTGAATCCATGTATAATCATTATTTTATGGATTCTTTTGTGAGTTTAATTAATTCATTATGTTTATTTCTTAGTTTCGTGCTTTGTGTTTTTTTATGTTTACAATTTGATGTACTTTTGACATGTTTGTATCATGTGGTGAAATATGTGTGCAATTTTCACTGAAAATACATCTTAAGCTTTTGAGTATTTTATATATCTATAATATTTTGCAGTTTTTGTTTTATTGATGCATCATGGTGCGCTTGGATTTGGAATGGATATTTTGAGAGTGTTATTGGTATAAAACTATCATGTGATATTTCAAATGTTATATAAATTGTTAATGTGTTTAATTTATTTATTAAATTATATTTATAGTGAGTAGTGCCTTCCTTGGGTATCTGAGTCATCGGTAGTAAATACATATGTAAATAAATATATAAGAAAATGTATATGCATGTAGGTGAAGCGGTCTCGTGTTTCCATTATCAAATGCAGCATGTTTTGAGGTAGGTCCCATAGGTCTATACCATCAATTTGAATTCCATAAATGCCTTAGTGATTTAAAAAGTGATTTCATGATTAAATAGTATATATGTGTTATGAAAAGTGTTAGTTATATGTAGGTTTGGGAATCCTATTATATTTAATTGTTCACTTTTCCGATTTAAAATGTCTAGCCTTATTTTAGATATGTTTTTATAGCATGACATAGTAAATGCTATGAAGTGTTGTTGAAAAATGATTCTTCACTCTCATTGAATAATTTATAAATTTTCCAACGTGTGTTTTTCATGTTTTTATCTGATCCCCACCATGCGTGGAAAATGTAATGCCCTTTTTATCATAAATTGGTTTTAAAATTATAAATCCTTAATTTTGTTTTTCCTAAGTGGATAGAATGTGTGTTATGATATGTGATTTATTTATAAAGAAATATTAGTGAAATACTTTAAAAATAGGCAACTTCATGTTTTGGTTAGTTTTTAAGAATGCATGAGTTTTGGAATAAATCTGGGGTTAATTGGTAATTTTCCTTTCATAAATGGTTTTATTTATTTTAAACTTGTATTTAAAAGTGTTGTGTATTTGTTGGGAAAATGGATTTTTAAGATGATTTTTAGAACATAAATCAGTTGAGAAACATTTTTTTTGATTGGTAATGATCTTTGTAAATTAATAGGGATTTTTTGGAACATTGAAAATTATTTAAAAATTCAGAAAACTCCTCTTGAGGCATCCAAGCTAGATTGAGAAATTTAATATAAGTGTTAAAATGTTATTTTTGATATGTTCATAATATTTATGCTTATGATTTGTGTGGAGTGAAATAGGGATAATGCACTTAAGGAGGGAAAATGATGGTGAGATGTTGAATGAGTTTTTGATAAATAATGTTTTGTGTAAATATATGTTTGCTTGATAAATACTCAATACCACATGAAACAGAGAAAATGTGAAACATGGGTATCTTAGTGGGTGAACTAGGATTTGTGGGCCAGTGGTATAGGGGTGACTTGACCTGGATTTATTGCATGTTTGATGATTGCAACACTGACTAATCAAATGAACGACTAATGGTTTTGGTCTTCATAGCCACATTTTCTGAGGGTTGTGGCCTTCTATGCCACGTTTTTTTAGGGTCATGGTCTTCTAAGCCACTTTTCACTAAGACACGAAGATCCTAGGTCCTTAACTAACACTAGTTTCATAGGTACATCCCAATGTGCTTGCGATTCTATTTTCAATTCAGCTTCTTTATGCTTGTTATATATTTTGTGAAAAAAATATTTTAATCTAAATTGGTCTCCTTCAATTTAGAAATGTTAATGCATTATCAAAAACTGTTTTTAAAAGGGAAGAGAAATGTTTTTCATTGAAAATGAATGTTTCTTATTGGAATTTCAGAATATAATAAAACATTGTTTATTATACCATATTTTCAAACTAGCATGAATTCGATTTCATAATAAAGGAAGGGGCATAGGGAATTGTGGTATTTTGGATTTCCTACAAAGCACAATAATTCTGAAGGGTAATTTATATTTTTCAGTTTTAGGTTCTAGTTTTGGATCTCTCTTGCAGCAAAGTTGTTTTTTTGTTTGGTGGTGACCAATGAGGTCACTTGGATTTATGTTTAACTGTACAACATTGTTCTATTTCCAATTGAAAGTATTTAAATACCTTTTATAGTTTATGGTTAGTGTTTCTACCTCTTCTCTAGGATAAATAATTCTCAACTGCCTCATTGTGGATCCTGAAACTAGATGTCAGCCTGTGGGGATCTTGAATGCCCTTTGGACCATGTCGTAATCTGGGTTAGATGGCGACCCAGCTTTGTTCATGACATATAACCTATAACGGGATCCTACCATTCATATAATGTGTATTAGGTTATCCAATTTAATATAATTCACATTTACCATATAAATTAAAAAATAAATTCATTATAAAATATATTGAATCAATCAATATTAATTTATTTCCTAATACCTCCAGGGAATGGAAATGGTTTTACTATTAATCTCTTGTAATCATGATTAACCCATGGAAAAAATTTGTTCCATTAAACTTAATTGAAACATGACTTAACTTTGAAAAATAAATAGCTTCCAAACTATATCATTTAATTGTTGTTTCCAAATTGAAGATGATCAGTTTCAATAATAATCTTGTGGTATCCATATTATCCATTGGAAATGAAATATGTTCAATAATTACCTCTTTGAAACAAGATTAGCCAATTAAAATGAACGTGGTTTAGTAACAATATCATAGATAAAATAATAATAAAATTAATGAAATAAATAGGATGTTATCAATACATAGTTTTCTCAATGGGTGAATAATAACAATAAGGGTTTATGAAATTATTAATGTAACTTCCATTAATATATAACTGAATACATTCTTGAGGAAAATAATTACTAATTATTCAATGTGTCTCATACAATAAGGAAAGATTTAATCCTCATTCCTATGAAGGAATAAAACTATAAAAAAATTACTAAGTGAAATTCAGGTTATATAATTTTATAGTGAAGTATATTTACATCAAAAGAAATCATGCGGTGAATATGACATTTATCACATAGACTAAAAAGTGAGATGAAAATCCATTAAATTAATTATGATTTGACATAATAGTCCATTATCATCCTAAATAATAGACTAATGTTAATAATTTACATGATTTGGGAACTTTTATATTTTTTTAATTATTTTTATTTTAATTATAAAATAAATAGTCACAATTAATTAATATGTAATTTTTATGTCAGATGTTTTGACCACATTCAACTTATGTGTAATAATTATCTTTGATAAATCAAATATAGTTGGTGGGGATAGTATTAAATATATATATACATATAATAATTAAAATATTATCAATTTTTTCACAAATTATACTTTTAATATAATATAGTAACGATTCTTATGAAAAATGAACCAAAATTACGATCAATGAGATGGTAGGTTTTATGTATGCATGAATTGTGGATCCCATTTTACAATGAGCATTATATAAAGTAGGTAAGTAATATTTATCATTATAGAAGTATCATTATATCAGAAATAAAATATTATTTATAAATACATACATATATATATAATTATTGTTATGTTGGATGAAAAAAATTAAGAATCACATCATTTTTAGGAGGTGGTAGTCCACACATCCATAAAAGACATTATCATAATTTTAGTGTGATAAATTTAATAGATAAGTTGGTATATTAAATGATCATAAATGTTTTTTTATGTATATAATATATGTTTAATATATTCACAATATATTTTTTAATCCCATCCTTATTAAATACAAATTAATGTGTGAATAAGTCACAACGCTTTGATTAGGTGGTAGTCCACACAACCATATATAATGATATCATTTTCCCAAAAAATGTAATTAATGATTGTATGTTTCAAATCACAATATACTAGTATTATAAAATCATATATATATCATATATATCATTTGAAAAAGTAGTTATATCTCAATGCCCAAAAATAATAGGTGGAAAATTAATAATAAACAACATTAGTTTAGGAAGTAGTAGTCCGCCACACATGTGAACGATGATATTGCAACCCATTTAATGGTGTGTATATTTATTTTGGTATTAAACTTATCATAATTAAATATCTCTACATTTTTTATTTTGATATTATATAATAAAAATTTAATAGTAGTAATTAAATGTGTGGATTGTAAATAACAGAAAACTGCTCATTGAAGAATATCACCTCTTATTTGGGTAACATAAATTAGTTTTCACTAAAGGACATCATTTATTATATTTATAAGAAAATTTATGATTATATTATTTTAAAATGGTTTTTTGAGCATATTTTAAAATGTTATTATGAGTAAAAATTATTGAGTGGTTGGAATAAGTGTGGAGGGCGGGTTCCTTTTATAGTGGGTAGGTAGTGGAAATCATGTTAATATAAAAATGAAAACACAATTTGGTGTTTTTTCATACATAAAAATCCTCTATTATTGAGAAAATTTATAAATAATTGGTTATTTTGAAAAAATATGGGAATAAAATGTGTTTTGAATATGTTTCTATGTAATAAATTATGTTATGATTAATGATCAACAACTATGTAAACTCAATTTTACAACAATCACTGTAATTAATTTATATTTCATTCTATAATATTTTTATAATGAAAATATAGTCATATAAGATATTTTAAATTATTTATATTCTAAAAAAGGAATCAATTTTTTCTAAATACAATAAAATAAGTGAAGAAATTAATTTAAAAATGAATATAGATACATCTAGAATGAAAATTTTTTAAAACAAAATATTACAGAGGGTTAAAATGATTTTAATTCAATTTTCAATGTGAAATTGATTTGAATGAACTAAAATGTTTCTATATATATACAATATAACAAATTATACTGTAAAAAAAATATAATTTTATTTAACTACATCCAAATTATAATAAAATATAGTTTCAATTAATATTCTGTATCATTCACTATTCATAAAAAATGAATTTCTATAGAAATATACCAAGAACACAAAAAATAATATTTGTTATTAATTCTTAAAAAAATATTATTTTAGAAAATTAAAATTTACAAAAATTATTTTTATTTTTAAAACATTTTCCATTAAAAGATGTAAATACTACAGTTTAAAAATATATAGTTTTTAATGTATAAACATGGAGTTATTTAAATTTTATTCCTATAGTACATATTCAATGAGTAGAAAATTTTTCTATTTTACATATGACATATAAATTACATTAATATTTTTTTCCTGTAGTGATAAAATTAATTTTTTTACAATATTCCATTCTGTTCATTGAAATTGTTTTCCATATATATGCATCATTTATATTAATTTATCCTTTATTTCCATTCCTAATGAATAGGTAACAAATTAAAGAATTCAATAAATATTTATAAACTATTATTTCATGTTTTAGTTAATATCCTTTATTCCAAACATTCTAAGTGGTAGTTTATAACGATCATAATCATATTAAAAGTTTATTTTTTTCAAATACAACCTTTACATGAGTGCAACAAAATATTATGAATAATGTAAATGAAAAATTAAACCCATGTTAAACATGATGATGCATATAATGAATGCTTATTTTTTTCATGTAAAATTATTTATCCAATAATTTTAAATATTTTAATAGAATATGTTTCATTATATATTGATATTCTACATCCAACCTCCCTTAAAAAGAATTTTGACACCAAACATCATCTACACTATCAATGAATTAACATTTCAATAATTCAATTTTTTAAATCCACAAAGGAAAAATGGGATAAGGAATAAATACTATAAAAAGGGTATATGTGAAATATAATGTTATCTCTGAGATATAAATAATTAGGATTCCATATATGGAGTAAATTTGTAGGAAATTAAAAGGAATCTTTTGATGACAAAATTAACTCCCATTGGTTAATTAAGAGTGATATAGAATGAGGTTTAGTATAATTTAGTGAAAAATAAGACCTAGGAAAATTGTTATTGAAAAGGATATTCATATGATCATAAATATGATAACGGGGAAAAATTTATGATAAGATCCCTTTCTAAATTATTAAGTATTTCAATAACTATATAATACGAACACATAAATAAATACCCATAATGGATAAATTAATTTTATCCATTACAACAAATATCGTCCATTTATCTTGAATATTATAATTCATGTGAATATTTTCATAACTAATTCACTAAAATCATATTTTAAAAACTATATTTCTACAAAAGGGTTAACAACCCATTCCTCGTATCATTTACAATAACACAAACCAAATGGTTATTAATGAAAATACAATTTTAATAATTAATAATCCATTATATAACATACATATAATAATAATTTAATTTTTGTAACTAGTGATTAAATTATATTATTCCATAAATAAATAACCTTAAAAAATTAATCACTTTCTAAAAAATATTAAAACCAAAATATTTTAAGGATTTTTAATATATTTTTCCATGAATAATAAAATATTATAACTTAAATAATATACCATAAGATTTCAAAATAAAATTTATCAAAACATGTAGGGATGTTTTACTTACTAAGACGTCATATATGTGAGTTGTAACTGTGAAAACAATATCAAAAATTAGTCATGGGTTCTATCCCCACTTCTTTACATGATGTGATAGGAGGTCACGATGAATTCAGTTTTTCCCCTTTTAATATTATTCAAAAATAATTCTTCCTTAAAAACCCTTTATATTAATGACAGGGCTTGTAAAATATTATCGAAAAAATTTATCCAAACCTGTATTTTTATCCTAATATTATTTAAAACATATAATCTATAAATGTGATGTCTAGGAAAATGAAATCATGACAGAATTATGAGGATTTACATAACTCTTATGAGAACCTATCATGATACCACAAAAAAAACCAATGTTATCTAAACTGACCAGTGATGCAAACTATAATAGCCAATGACCTGCATTTCAGGATTCTATGATGAAATCCATAACATTAGATTTGTTTCTTTAATACTGAAAATTGTGACACAATTATTGTCTATCCAAAATTACTACATCAAAATGAAAAATATGGATAAGTTACAAATTGGTTGTCCTTTTTTGTTTATTGTTTTAAAAAATTTGGAAGAAATAATACACAAAATAATCACTGGCCATCTAAATGAAATTTCCTCTATTTTGAAGATAAATAATTATATTATAATAGGTCATAAAAAACATCAATATTGAAACCATTTTACATAGAAATAATTTATAATAATTCAATAAAAAAATGGGAAAATGAAATATAATATTTCTTGAATAAAATACTCAAAAAGGGAAAATGTAATCATTAACAAATGAATTTCATCAATTAGAATAATAGTACATAATATTATCATGACATAATCAATGTGCATGAGAAAATAAAACTCATCAATTAATGTATCATTAATTATTAAATAATGGAAAAGGAAATAATCATCAAATTTAATATTTAAAATTCATGTGATATCAATATCAATCATTAGAATCATTATAAACCCATTTCAAACTATTAAATCTCTTTTTGGTAAAATAGGGAATCACTTTCATAAATCTATTTCAAAACATTTTCAAAAGATGTTTAACTGGAATAGCTATATGGACAACATCAAAAAAAAAATAATTCCCAAAACATTAAAGACCATTAATGTGTATCGACATTTTTATATTCTATATTGGGATCACCAATATTATACGAGCTATGTTGGGGCTCAAGCCATCCTATATGCTATATAGGGATCACATATGAGCTCTAATGGTGCTAAACCCGTTAAATAAGCTGTAATTGGCTTACCCATTTCATATTATGCTCATGTAACATATAAAGTATAGTAAAATTTCATCATAAAACTCAAATAAATAGTCTTTGTTTATTTATAAATAGATAAACCCCTGAAAATTAAGTAAGTTTAATTTCAATATCTCTGAATCATGATTAATCTATGAAAAATTTAAATTTTCATAAAAATCTATTAGAAAAATGGGAAACAAAAGAAAATATAACCTATTATATAAAAATATCATTGAATAATTGTTATCCCATGGAAAATAAAGGGTTTCCAAAACCACGACACTAAAACATGATTAACCTTACAAAATAAATGTTTTTTATAACTATCACTTTAATACAACATTAACTACTCGAAATGAAATATGTTCCCAAACAATATCATTTAAATATTAATAAAGCATTGGAAAACATAATTAGGATGGTACCAATAAAAAATATCCCCATTTAGGGATAAGTAACAATAAGGGTTGTTGATAATTATTAATTTAAATTATATTAAATGATGATTAAAATCATCCTTCCGGAATAAGATATTTAAACATTTAGAAGGGACCATTACCACATTTAAACATTTGAATAATGAAACCCATGAATGAATAACAATTAAAAAGTCATTTAATAATCAAATAATAATTTATATCTATAATATAACATGTCCTAGATTAGAATATACACCACAAAAAATAAACATGTTTTTTATATTAAATTAATCGCATACATATAAAATGTGAGAAGGAAATATATAACCTTTTGTCAGATTTTTGATGATGGTACTCTAAGATACATAATTACAAAAATTAGGTTAAATATTTAAATTCTTTTAATAAATTATATTCTTATTAATAATTATTTAGTTATAATCATGCTATCTGAATTGACAAATCCAATAATGTTTATTTCATATGTTAAAACCATATTCGGATTATGTGTCATCGCTAACATTGATAATTGGATTATATTAAATGATGAAATTATTTGAAAATATCTGGAAGAATATACATTGAATTTTTACCACATTTGTACATCAATAATAATTTTAAAATCATATAAGAGATATTTCATTGAAAAATTAACCAATGGTACGATCAATGAGATGGTAGTTTATAGGTACACAAGAGTAACGTTCTCATTTTTCAATGATCACTACGGAATGAAGGTAAGTATTGTATATCATTACAAAATCATCATTTTATCATAAATATCAAATATTAATTTTTTTTACATATATATCATTATATTTTTGTTTTTATGAAAAAAAATATAATCTCATTTTCTTGAGGATTACCTATTCCACACATCAAAAAATGACATTTTCACTATTTCAGTGTGTGAAAAAATAAGACAGAAAGTGATATATTATTTATTTTTTAAATAAAATAATTTCATGAATATAATATATTTTTCATGTTTAAAAAATATTATTATTAAACTAATTCCTAATCCATTCCATGTAATCAGTAAACAATCGCATCAGTTTGTGGAGATTGTAGTCAACACATCCATAAATGATGTTATCATATTTCTATATAAAGGATACAATAAACTTATGAATTATATAAATATTAAATATAGAAAAATAATTAATAAAAATAAAAAAATATTATATAAAAATATAATTTACATGATAATAACATACCATCATATTTGATAATTAAAAAAAATTATAATGTTTCATATATTGGGTGTTCCACACACACATGAATGATTATTTCATCACCTAGTTGATGAAAATGAGTATTGGTGTAACCAGAACAATTAACATAAAAATATTTATATATATTACAAAAAAAATAATTAAAAAATAATTGAATAAGAATAATTTATGGGGTTGATAAAAAAATAAAATAAAATTGGTCATTGAAGATTGTTACATATCATACAATGAACTGATTTTGTTCTTCACCAAAGGACATCGTTTAATTTCATTCCGACAAAAGTGACTCTTTGTGGATGAGATTACATATTTTTGGATATTATGATTCAGGATTTTTATGATCCAAATTGTATTTTAAGATAAAAAATGTAGTTTTTTGAAATATTTTTATGTCATTTTGTGTCATATAGTTATTTTTTACAACTAACTAATATCATTTGCACCCCATCCACTAAAATTAATTTTAATTAAAATAACTAATTTTTATGGTTAAAAAATAATTTAAACTTATTATATGTTATAACTTATTTTGATTCAAAATATGTAATCACCTATTTTAAATTCTAATAAAATTATTGGATGAATATAATTTAACCTTGATCTTACATATGATATATAACAACAAGTTATTTATGTAAAAATTTAAAAAGTTTGAATGTTTTTATTATATAATTTAAATTTAAATTAATTAAAATGCACTAAATTTTATTTATTAATGTAGCATTTAACAAATTATCCCTTTATTTAAATTTAATATTTAATTTGACAATTAAAATATTTAGATGCAAATGCAATTTTGAAATAAAATTCTATTTCATTTGCAATGCTTTAATATATCAGTGTTCTGAGAAAAAAAACAAATATTCACCCATTATAAATGTTGATATTATACCTTGAAAAGATGATTAGTTTTTATAATATAATATAAAAATGTTTCAAAATATATTGTTAGAAAAATTCTTCCACTAATAAGAAACAAAGCATCCCTTTAGAAAAATACATGTTTTTATACATAGAATTGAATTTATTATGGTTTTATGCCTATAAAATTTAATGGATAAAATTTAAAATATTGTTTTTAATATATTAAATATAAATTTCATTAATATATATATAATAGTTATTAATGTAATTTTATTTTGATGAAACAACATTATGGTAGTAAATTTTTTTTTCATCAACACACATCAATTATATTCACTTGTACTTTCATTTCATTTCTAATTGCATAGTAACCGGTGAATTAATTTTATAAACATGTGTACATTATAATTTTATTATTTAATTAATATCAATCATTAATGTTATTCCAACTACTAGGTGACAACTATCATAATAATATTAATAGTATAGTTTTTCTTGTAAGGATCAGTCCTTCATATAAAACTTGTTACTCAAAAAACAAAATGATACCAGCAAGACAATATAATCTTGATGTCATGTATGATATTACAAGAAGTGTTAATTTGATTAAAAAAAGCTCAAAAATAATTTATAATTTTTTGAATGATGATATTCAATAAAATCATGGTACAGTAAAATCCTTTTCACTCAAAACAATATCCACCATATTTCCCTACACTCGGGGGGTATTGTAATGATAATTCATTCCCATTTATAAACACCAACCATATATTCTATTTTCTACATGAAATAAATTTGGTTTAATATATGGTTTATAATTTTATAATCAGTAAATATATGGCATCATTCTCTAAAAAAATGACTCTATATTCTTAATCCATATATTTGTAATGATAACTCTATTTCATGGTTCAAGTAATCCTAAACAGGTCACATTTATTGAAAAGAGTCATAAGATATCACTGATAGATTATAAATAATATCACATCCTATTTTGTTTTTATATGATTAAATATAGATCATGAACCATTGTACTCAACATGGTATTCTTTGTGTACAAGTTCACCATCAAACCGTCACATAATCTCCTTTAAAGTTTACTAACATTGATCAATCCAATGAAATGTTAATAGCTTCTTCATTAACACATAGAGGGGGTTAAGAATACATGAGTAATTATTAATGATGAATCGGTAATATCTGTTACATCCTATAAAAATATTCATCTCAATCATAGTGTTTATTCTAGGCCAATAGTAAATGAAATCTATCCTATAAGGAACTACTAATAAACCCTCCATATTGATCACATGTAGTAAGAATGATAGTTTTTAAAAAAATAATATGACAATTTTTTGAATTTAGTGTATAGTTTCTCAATCAATTTGTTATGGAAAAAATCCAACGTGATGTTAACACACAATCATTATTATATAGTATATATTAATATCATTTAATATTATATGATTTTAGAAAATAATTCTATGCTTGATAGATTACTTAACAAACAACATCAATAATTATAAAAATATCTATAAAATATAAAAATATAATTTTTTAATATATGATCTTTATATACCACCTATTGAATGGATTGATATGTATATTAATAACCATATTATGAATTACATGTATAATGGATTATATAATTCAAATTGACAAGTCAATATAATATAAATGTTTACTCAATTTCCATTACAATCATTTTATCCATCAATTATATTTTTTCATCAAAAATGGTTTTTTTCAGAACCCATCTGAGTGGGGACTTTTCATGACTACACCATGTTGGCCTCTAATATTCCAGGTGCTGGAGACTAGCACAAATTAAACATATCCCACAAATGGGAAGAATTCATTAATATACCCATACAGTGAAACACATCATAAAATTCGAAATGATTAAATTTCAAAAATAATATAATCAACCATTTATACATATATGATACCAAAAAAATAGTATAATAGTAGTAAAATAGAAAGTAAATAGTCTTCAAATAAAAGCCTACCCCACAAGGGAGTCTTGAAAGTGAATGTACATGTTTCATAATTATATATATATAAAAACATACCTTAGGGGTAGGTATTGGAGATATGTTGGAAGCCATAGGAACACACTTCGACTATCTGGTCTCTATAAGCACTACCTTGTCTGGGTCCACCTATGACTCTATCAAAGAATCGATCATCTACAAAAGAAATGACACATTTGTGAAATTCTAGTGCAACGTAGTGTAAAACAATACTCAGTAGGACCCCCCAAAACCACCAAAGAATACCGCTATGAGATACCCAATGTAGGCCACAAATAAATAGAGGAAGTGCATTACAAATAAATAGATGACATATACTACAACGAAGGCACATAGTAATCTCACATAGGTATTAGTCTATTATTTTCCAAATATTATTATCTAACATAGTCCAAGAAAAACCATGTATCGATATGACAAGTAATATTGATGAGACACCTAGTCCAAGTCAAACACCATGTCCGGATGAGACAATCATTCTCCATGAGACACATAGTCTTGATATGTCATGTAGAATCAGTAAGTCACATTTTTCTCAAAAATTCTAAAAGTCCCAATGTCACATACAACCATAAGAATCTACTAAGAGTTTGATCATTCTAGGAGAACTCACACCTCAATCAAATAGGTTGTGTTTTAACATCAACAAAAAACTCAAATAGAGTATCTCAAAAGGACAGTCGCATCGTTTGAGTCCCAATTCTAGAAATGGATCATCAAATAGAGATTTGGTTTAAATGTTATGACTAATTTCATAAAATGTTTTTTCCCATGTAATATTCAACCTTCATGACCCTATCTGAACTGATGGACATCATGACCAGGCCCATCCCGACGACCGATGTAACCCTCCCTAGTCCGGTCCATCACAAAAAGACCCGCCCACTGGGCCATATGGTTCAACCTATTAGGCCACTAGAGTATACCAACTCTCTATGATCCATCCTATTATACGAGCGGACTTGTTGAACCATAGGTGATCCACCCCGATCACATTCTTTGGTTGCTGATGTGATTCCATTCCATGTTCCACATAGACATTCCGCCAATCCACTTACCCCATGTCCTTACTGCTATGGGATACTCTAATGTGGAACATAGACACATTCCACCACCCCTAAATATAAGAGACCTTCTCTCTAAACCCCCCCCCCCCCCACATGTAGCAAAGGCTTTCCACCTCTGCGGCCTCATACGTTGCTACGCCACACTCCATGCAACACTGACACGACATGCCGCCATGCACTGCTAGCCTCTGGTACTTCTTCAATGGTCCATTTTTTAAAATGGGACCATTTCCACAATCATTGGGTTGCATTCATCACAACATGGGGACTTGATTCGTATTTTCAACACATCAGTTGTTTGATCCTATTTGGATCTACATTTCATGTCATGTCATGACCATTGTGATCTAATTGCGAATTACTCCATAAATGGGGGATGGAAAATCCCAATAAGTCCCACTGAAGGATGGATCTTAACATTTGTTTTTGCTGACCATGGCTCTTCATTATTAGAAGCATTGTCCTAAAATTAAACGATAAAACATATAAATATCCCATTAAATCCACAAAAACCTAATAACCATCTTGAGACCGATCAAACAATGGATTATTCTAATAATGGGTTTGTCCACGTTCGTTTTATAATTCATAAATGGGTAAATATCATAAAAAACTTCATCATTTTAGAGTTTAGATCCTCTATTGATGAAGAATGGTATTTCGTCATCATTGACAATATCTCCCAAATCTGTTTGAGTTACATTCATTGATCTATTCTCCAGTTATTTTCCATTCATTGGAGAGAGTTAATTCACCTTCACTATGTGTATTTCTAGTTATAAGTCTTGTAATTTGATTCTTAAAATGTGAAATATAAAAGGGACACCAATGCCATGTCAAAAATAATATTCAATAAAATATTTTATTGAATAGTGCATCCAAAAACTATCTTTCTCATATGGATTGCACAGGTCGAGGTTAGGCACATTCTAAGGTATATTTTTTGTCTAAATGGAATGGTTCCCTTGAGTTTCTAATTGTCACGCCTATTTAAAAGTTATTATAATTTTTCATGAAAACCTCTCACACGTACTATTAAAAACATAACATTTTCAATGATTTTTTTGGGAAAATTGGGCCTCCAAATCATATGTCTTCTCAATTCCTAATCTCATTATTTTTTATATTATTTTATAATAAATCAATGAAAAAATGATTCATTACATTCTCCACACCTTCGTGATTTACGTCCACAAAATCCAAAAACACGGTCTGTACAAACAGATAAGGGTATTGAGCCTAAAAATGTTCCTGCCTCACCCATGTTCTCTACTGAAGAATCATGTTCATCCACCGAACACATACCAAATCAATAATACACCCATGAAGGATTTATTAATGGAGATCCTCCTTCCCCATTTCATATTCAGCAAATGTTGCACCATCCTTAGTGTCCAGCTCACTCAAATGAATGGCATGGGATGGATCATGATTGTATCTCCTATGTTATCACATGTGGAAGGAATAATGAACCCACTATATATGTTGAGTTATATCCAATAGATATTCCAACATGGAAGCACTTCATAGAATCCTGAAAGGACTGGGGAAAATGAACGACTTTTTTCTTCCCTGTCCAAATATATGTATCCTGCATCGGTGAGGGACCCAGAGGAACAAATGGTCTCCATCCCCAAACTCTGAAGGCCTCTGTCGCCTACCACCATAAGTCATCTGATGGATCATTTTTTCTTCATCAATTCTGGTAGAACCATCACCTTCTTTGTAGTCATCTTATACAACTTTGACCCCATGAATGCTGACTCTCCCATGTCAATCCAACAAAGTGGTGACCAAACTGGTCACCTTAAAATGCATTGAATGGTTGAATGGCACAATTAGAGTGGTATATATTTTTTTAACCAAACTCTACCAGGGTTTGGTGAACCTCCGAAATGTGGCCCTAATATAGGATGAAAGAACACTGCATATACTCTAGAACCTACATGGTCCTCTTAGTATGTACATATGTCTATCGGTGAAATAATTTTATTAAGTGTATATTAGTCCAAAATTTCTCATGTAATCCCTTACACAACTAGGATGTGATTTGAAAATCATGATATGAGACTATCATTAATGTAACTCCATGGTGTCAAACAATCTCATATACCTAGAGGTGTCCAATTCTCTCTACTGAACTCTCCTATCAAATCGCACAAAAGTGGGCCAAATTTGAGAGTTTGTATACTATCAGCAAGATTTTATTGTGACCACTATATATATTTTATAACCTTATCATAGTCTCCATTTTATTCCCTTCCCACTTCCACTTTGGCACCTCAAGGATTGATTCAAATTTACTAGAAGCTGGGGCCCACCCTTCACCTTTCGACAAGTGGTCATCGATAGAAGAACACTTCAATTGTTTACATCATCCTCGACCACCAAAACATACATTGAAGGTCCTGGTACATCTTTTACACACAATGATGTACCCAAAATGGGATGCGTGGATATAAATCAATACATCATCCTTTAACACCAGTATTACCACTATGTAGCCTCTGAAAAGAACAGTGTGATCCCAAAATTTTGAATAACATTCAGGGGAATTCCCTTTAGACATATGAGGGAATAACGTCTCATAGCTGTAATCACCATTCTATACCTACCAAACAATTTGTAAATGTGGATGGGTGAAATCCATTGACTATATGTAGTCTAATCCATCCCCATCAACAAAGGATATCTATAGCTTCTCTAATGCCTTATTCAATATCTACAAACTTGATCTCTTAATGGCAGAATATGGCACCACATTCCACCTTCATGGAGTTTGTAAAATCTAAATGTCATATTCATGGGAGAGCTCTATCAATATCATCTATCTCCTGTTAAAATTATTTATAAATAAGTAATACATGAAAATATTATAGTCGTAGAAGATGATAAACCACTCACCAATCAGGTGGTTTTTCTACATTTTCATTGTGATGACTATCGATGCTATCTCAAGATCATGAGTCATGTAATTATTATAATTTTTTCTCAATTATTGTGAAAAAATATAAATAACTACATTTCCCTACATCATGACACACCGAATCCCAGTACATGATACATAAAAAATAATACATTCTTGATTCCCTCCTCCAGCAATCCCATGATGTGATCACTCATCAAAATATGCTTTAATTATTGTAAAATATCATGGAACTTCTCCATCCTCCGGAATGTTTTCCCCTGCCATGTCACAGTTGTCATGGGTTATTCTACTTTGGAATAGTGGGGTACAAAAATCCAATAATACAACGCCAAACCAAAGAAACTCCGCACCTCGGTAACACTATTGGGTGTCTCCATGGAAAACACTACCTCAACGTTCACTGGATCTACAAGAACTCAATCCTCTAAAATGATATGTCCTCAAAAATGGAACTCTTAGATCCATAACTGATATTAGGAGAGATTCAAATGTATTTGGTTATCTTGGATTGTGTCAATGAACATTGTCAAGTGTCTCATGTGCTCCTTCTCAGGCGCCGAGTAAACTTGGATGTCATCAATGAATCCCACCACGAACCAGTCCATGTATGGATAAAGGATCATGTACATGAGTGCTATGAAACTATAAGGGAATTATTCATGCCAAATGTAATAACCAATTATACATAGTTGTATTATTTACATATTATGGTTGTCTTCAATCCATATTTATCTCATACCCATATCCATTGATATCCCGATCTATGATCCATCGAAGAGAACCCTTGTGCCCCTTTCAAATGACCAAAGCGATCATTGATCCTTAGTAGTGGGTACATGATAATTATGGTCCCCAAATTCAGACACCCTAATTCCACATATAACCTCAATCTCTCATATTACATCATTTAAAAAAATATTTGGGTGGCCTAGGGTGAAACACCAGGGCTCACAAATCTCTTCATTTTCATTTCCTCCAATTTTACCCTCAAATCACGAAACTCTATCAAAGCCATCTAACATGCAGGTATAGATGTCAGTTTCATCCCACGAAATAGATCAATGTATATGTCTAACTCTTTACGATGAGGTAATAATATAAAATCATTATAAAATATTTTTTCATACTCCTCCACAACTATAATAAACCAAGTAATCATATCATCCACAATATCAAGGGTCATGATAGAAAACTGAAATATAATCTATTGCACCGTCATATGAGATTTTTTATCTATAACTACATGATTTTCCTTTTCACTAGCATAGGAAACCATGGTCCCATCATAGTGGACACACTATAATCTATTCCAGAAATATTCAACCACATCATAGATTTTGTATAACATGTCCTTACTGAGAATGATGACGTAATGATGTGAAGCTTCTAATATGATATCCAACCAAATGTGTTACCTCCTAGAGTACGATAACAATTTTAGAACTAATATTTGATCATATAATCCCATATCATTGGTGTATCTATGTATAAGGGTCGATTCAATGGTTCCATCAGAATCTCTAATTGTCAAACAGTGGTCGTTGCATGAATAGAATGACCACAATATGTCTCTATCAAAATTACAACAATGCTGGAAAAGACATAGATCATACCTTTAATAAAATTGGGAGTATTGTGGTCAAATACCTTCACCCCAAAGAGATTTCCTCATCCATAGCCTCATGATCCCTAACCCTGGCATGGACCACCTAGTGGTGGTGTTGGTACTACATTCAACCTCCACCAATAAACTATTATCCTTCCTACTCCTCTTCCACATCCTCCATCCTATGGACCATGAGGATCATTCCTCCACCTATACCCCAACTTCCCATTGACTATCTCATGATCATCCCTATTATCATGAGGCAAATGTGGATCCATTTCCCCCCCCCCCCCACCACATTAGTAACACATAATGTCTTTCAAATAACTCGATCATCCATAGGGATTCGCACCACTAATCCTATGTTTGAGGGGCATACCAATGATTTCCTAACCATACATGGTACATCATAATGTTTTAGGCTACATACCGCCAATGAATCAGCTACGTAGTGAATTATGGTAGTTCCCACTACTTGTGTCTACTCCACTAAAAAGCTTTATACATAGTGATCTGACCCCAGTTCCCCAACATATTTAGGAATTATAATTCATATCATGGTTGTCTGGAACTCCAAGATATCCCAAAGAAAATGGTTCGAGCCTTGAACAATGGCTATAAAACCATATTTCTTGACTAATGAGAGTGATCAGTAATCATCATCGATTATTCCGCCACATATTGACTATTGTACTACAAAGGATGAAGCAATGGCATGTGGACTGATAAAAAATTATCTAGACGGAACCCCTCTATGATGAGGTGCTCAACATATACTCATGATAGGGTATCATAATCATGTTCCTATTTCACTATGCTCCACTAGTTCCCCATTGATCCATGATTAAGACTCACCAGTAGTATTACCGTCTGATCGTAAGAGAAACTAACAATGTGGAAGACACATGTAAATGCCTCCATCAAATCCTCATCTACATAGGGGTTTGTCTCACCAATGAACATAGTAGGTCCCTTCATATAGAACTAATTCAATTTAATCATCCTCTATTCACCCCCAACCTGTAGTGCTGGTAGAAACTACATTTTTGAAAAAAAATCTCTCAAGGTACTGTGGATTATTTTGTTTATCTTGGTTGTGTTTTTTTATCAAAATGTGTTTCAATGGTATGTTATGTAGTTCCATATATAATGTTGGAAATATATGTTGAAAAATAGTCTTGAAAAAAATAATGGATTATATGGAGGATATAACAATGAATATATACATGGCGGTGCGGTTTTCTAATGATTTCTAAAAGGGTTTTCCATATATTTGCAGAAATTGAGAATGGTGTTTTGGAAGTGGTAATTTATTGAAATATTAATATTTTATTGAAACATTGCATGAATGGGATGTTTCATAATCATAATGATTAAAAATGTAAAAGGAATGAAGTGTATAATATAATTGGAAATTTACAACAAGTAGATTTCACACCCAATGTGATGAAAAATGTTGATATGTGTGCTCGAAGATCGTATTTCCTGATGCGTAAGGGTTTTACGAATATGGGTCACCAATTTATATAAACAATAGGTGACCCACCTCATTTGATGAAGGTCAAAACATAGAAATAATCTGAGATATTGAATTCATATTAATTTATTTAAAAGGGTTTTTCCATAAGATTGGGGGTTGCGTGCATGCTAAGGATGTATCTTTCCATATTGGAGTTGTGCGCTAGCTAATGTAGTTGTGTGTGTGAATATAGATTCTATTAATACATGGTAGTTTCATGTAATACTAGAGTTTCATTCATGATAAGTTAGTAGTGCATAATGTTGGTTTTGAATGTAAGAAGGATGTTTGAATAATAAGAGGATTTGTACACAAAGAATAAAACATGTAGGCAAGGTGAAATAAATGTTGAGTGAAATATTTTTAATTCCTAGAAATATTGTAGTAAAGTGGTATTCATCTGTGTATGAAAGTGGAACATCAATAGAGCTTCTATCTTCATATAAGGAATCATGTTTTCATACAAAAGAGGGGACCTATACATCCATAAACTCTGTTTGGATCACATCCCATAATAGTGATCGATGGAATAAGAACATGGTGATCCTTCCTATGCGTGGTGAGCTAGAGGAAGAGACTAATGGAGTGACCCTTGGTAAGATAGGTATAAAACCCTAATCCTTGTAATGGAAGTGATCAAAGGTACAGATGTGATCTTACCATAATATCATTATTGGAAGTGACCCTTAGTGAATTTGAAACATTCATCACATCATCGTTGTATTCTCCATAGTTATATCCTCGTTAGGGGGAATCCAGTAAAAAATCAACGCATCATTGATCTTTCTTCACTACAGTAAATTCAATCCAACATCATCATATAAACAATGAATGAATATGATCTGCATTAAAATTTATGTGAAAAAACTAACCAATATATTAAATATTTCATGATCTATTGGGGATGGAAATTTTCGGTAAAAAATATCCATACCATGGATAACCCCCCCACCTAACAGGGTATATAGGAACCTTTTGGACACAACACAACTTCACAATAGATTGTGTTATTGATGGTAAACCACCCAGAGGTTCTATATCATGTAAATGCCCCTATAAAGATGCATTATCACTACACAGATCATTATGATGATCAAACAAGGGAATCTAAACTTGCTATCTTCATAGAGAAATCATGAAATAAAATATGATGTGCCAAATTTTATAGAGTATAATAAGTGATCCGACTCAATAAGGCCATTCGATCACTCCCAATACTTATACAATTTGCATACCATTATTTTACATGAAACCAATGTTTTCTTGTACTATGTCAAAATGTAGAATTTAGAGTCATGGTGTATGGATATGATGATGTTGTACAACCACTAGATTCCCCGGAAAAAAATCCAAACATGAAACACATGACATTGTTTCCCGAAACCAACCTCACAGGCTCAATAATTAAATAGAACTGACCACCACTAATTCTCCTCTATCATGAACCATACAAAATGTTCTCATGCCTTGACTACCACTAACCGAAAAACTATTGTCCATGGGATGGCCACTAGCACGATATAAGAATACCCCACAAATGGGAGGAATTTTCCTAAGAAACTGTAATCACGCACACATCTCCATGAAAAAAAATCATAAATCTAAAAACACTATATAATCACGAATTCATAAAAATAAGATACCCAAAAATAGTATGACTGTAGAAAACTAGAATGTAATCCTAGAATGAGTACATGACTTTCAATATAGGGATTATGTATAGTGAATGCACATGTTCGTGAAACTCATGTACAAAAAGCCCCACCTGAAGGGTAGGTGCATTTCAATTTCCTGAATCCTCAAGAGAATTATTTGACTATATGGTCTCTCTATGAACCACTTGGTCCTAGTTTACCAAAGACTCCATCAATGCTTTAATTTTTTTCAAAATAAATGACACAATTGATATATTACTACACAAGGGTTAGTAAAAAAATATTCATCAGGAAACCTCTATACAATAATGGAATTCCCAAATTAAATACAAGAAGCATTCCACAAAGAAATTTATGACGCAGAACATTATTAAATATTCAAATTATAACAAAAATAAGATACATAGATAGCTCAAACATGTATCATACAATTGTATGAAAAATAGAATTATCTGACATAACACTCCAAACACCCAGTATAGATAATACATGTCGACTTGATGAGACACATAGTCCTCTAAAGTCACATAGTCTCCATGATACAGTTAGTCCTAATGAGAAAATTATTCCTAATGAGAAATGTATTCTCGATTAGACACATAGTCTTAGTATGTCACATAGTATCAAGTTCAGATTGGGACACATGATTCTTCTCATAGTATGATCATTCATAATGAACTCATTCATTATGACCTATGATTTTATGTTCACTTCCACAAAAAATATGTAAGATTATATAAAAATGAACAACATATCTCATGGGTACCAATACCACA
Source organism: Viscum album (assembly GCA_963277665.1). NCBI lineage: Eukaryota > Viridiplantae > Streptophyta > Magnoliopsida > Santalales > Viscaceae > Viscum > Viscum album. Next base: position 1,913,988,176 of record OY728151.1, read on the forward strand.
AAGGGATTATAAAATAGACACATGGTCTGAATGTGATGGATGTTTTCGAATAAAGGTCTAACATGGGTCTTATCTGAACTGTGAGACCCATCGCAACACACCGACCAACCCGACCAGATTGAGTTTGTCATGGACTATGTGGCTATGCCTGTTGGACCATGACATAGTTACCCCGAATTCTATCCCACTATTTATTCTAGATTTTTTTCACACACATTAATTTTTGAGCATGTGATTACCATCATTATATGATGTTGTGCCACATTCCTCATGGCCGACCCTACCACTCTGCCTGATCAGAATCTTTATCTCTGTGGGCTCCTCCAACAAGGAACTGAATTACATTCCACCTCTACACTGCATACTCATCCTCCTCATTACATCCCCCGCACACCCCATTTATTCACCTCAGCCACAACCTCCAATGTAATCAAACTAGCATACACGAGGCATTAGGACATCGTGCTATCGTGCACCATTGGCCATCCATTCATATCTGATAATCCTTTTTAATCAAATCTAGTTACATGATCCTCAGGTTTCGATCATCACTAACATGGACTTTAATCCATCGTTCCTTCTATTCAGGGGTCTAATCGAGTTTGGATATGCCTAACAGGTTGTTCCTTGGCTAGAGGGTTCTAAAGACGAAGCAGGTAAAGAATATGGGAGGGAATAAGCACAAGAAAATACGACACATGGATCTTATACATTGTTCAAGCATCCTTGATTCTCCCTTGATTAAATTTTTCATGAAGAATAAAACAACAACAATGATCTATATAACATTAAATCCATGCAAAACGATCACCCATCCCATAAGCGATCGAACTACATATCAACATGTTTATGGGTTTTTCCATATTCATGATTAAATACAGAAATGCGGATTGACCACAACGAAAAAAATACTACCTATAGATTGGTTCCTTTATTGATGAATAACATTATATTTTCAAGTTTGATGAGATCTCTCATCTATGTTGGATCAGAAAATTTTATTTTTTTCTATAGTTTATCATCGTTTATCAGAAAGAGTACATTCTTCTTACCTTTGAGGATTTACTAGGTTATATTGTAAACATAGATCCCAGATACTATGAAATACAAAATTGAAACCTATGCGAAGTCGAATTTTTTTTTATTAAATCATATTAATGATTTTCACATCCAAAAAAATCTTTCATAGATGTCATGTTAATCCAGTATGAGGCCCATCCTATGTTAATGTTTCGCCCAAAATGCAATAGTGCACTTATATTTCTAATCTAGGAAACTTTTTAGATGTTATTCCCCTTTTCAAGAAAACTGCATGTGTTTACAATTTAAAATAGAACATTTTTCAACCAATTGTTCCAGGCACACTCAGCCTCAAAATCACATGATGTCCCTATTTTTGGTCTCATACTTTACCCAATTAATTTAATAAAATAAAACCACATAAAATCCATGTAATTAAAGTTTTTATTTATTTTTATGAGAACATATAAAATTAAATTTATTAAATTTTAATGAATTTTGTTTGATAAAAATTATATCATTTTTGAAATCATCATATAAAAATTATCATCTATAAATATTTTGTGATTTTTTTAAAAACTATGATTATTAAACTAAATAGAAAAAAATACTGATTTATATATAACTTTCAATTATTTCCATTTAAATGACTCATCATGATTTAAAATTAATACTTAATTAAAATAAGATTTATATATTATAATAATATAATTTTCTACCTTACAATCATATTTATAATTGATTTTGGTAGAATTTCATTTTTGGGATAAAAACATATTTCTAATAATTTTTTTCATTGTGTATTACTCATTCATATTCAAGATTATTTGTTATAATTATAGGAATTATATTTATAAAATTTATTTTATATATTTATTTAGGATTTTAAAATTTGGTGAATAGGTCCATTTAATTATTGGTATATATGAATATTAGTCGTGTTAATTTTTTATTTTCACATTAGTAAGTCTATGTTAATAAATAATAGTTAAAAATTACTTTACAATGAATAAAAACCACCCTAAACTGGTATTTGGTTAACTTTTTATTATAAATTATTATAAAAATTTATAAAAATTGTCAATTTCATTCCACTTTATAGAGATATTGATATTAAAATCATTTAAAAAAAAGAATGAAAATAGAATGTCACTCAATTTGATTAAATATCTTCAATATATTTTATAAGTATATGATGAATTATTTTGTAGTCATTAATTATTATTTAAAATATTAGTTAATTTTTTATAATTTTATCTGTTTTAAATTTTTTGGTGATATGATTACATAAAATGCTTACGCGACCACAATAATGTGCATTTGAATGCAATGGAAACATAATGTAAATGATTTTAGAGACATTAAAATTAACATTTTTTGGTTAGATATAGTTTCATAAGATATCTTAGATAAATATAAAATATATATGTTGTTTTCCTCTGTTTATATTTTTATTAAATCACTATCATAATTTCATAAAATTCAATTTTTTTGGATAGTTTTAAAATGATATTAACAGTTTCATATATTAAATAAAATTTTATTGAATGATTTAAAATAGATAGAAAACCTTCTCATCTCCAATTGATATAGATGTGGTCTATATTATCACCCATTTTTTAATGTGTCACTTTTATTTTTATATTAAATTTCATGACAGAAAAATAGTAAGAAAATTGATATAGAGGTAATTATCAATAGAGTTAAAATGGATTGAAACTATTGGGTTGGTGTTAAAAACACCTAAAATATAATTTTTTTGAGTATATTTCATGTATCCATATAACATATTATAAGTATATATAATTTTCTAAATTTAGATGAAAAAAAAATTAAATAAATTTAATAAATCGAGTAATTCTATGAGTTCCACTACCCTCCCATAAAAATGGAATCCTCCTTCATCCCTTCCTTTCAGATTTTGAGAACTGTAGTTCCAAAATTACCTACCCAAAAATCTATCTGTCATTCCTCTACATCCCCTATAATCTATTTCTAAAAAAAATTCAATCTTAAATTTATTAAGGTGTTAGAATGGGTGATTTTCTTAAGATGTGTTATAAAACATAAAATCAATACTTTTAATTTTACTTCTTCTTATATGATAGTAAAATATTTTTAAACCAAAAAGATATAATATCAAAAGGATATAATTTATAACTAAATTATTGTATGTCTATTGAATAACCATTTTCTTCTCATTCTCCACTTATATATAAATGAAGTCATCATTTAAGAGTACATGTGGACTAACACCTCCACAAATAAATGCATTTGATTTTCCAACACCACCTCTTATGGAATGTTATAAATATGGATTGAACATATATATGTAAATATTTTATTAATGAAAAATTTAAAATTCTATAAATATAATATATCATTTATTTTCATACCCATCTATCTGTTGTAAAATGATAATGTCATTCATGCATAGGTGTTGATTACCTCATATATGAAGATATGGGAATTATTTTCTATGTACACAGTTCATGGATGGTAATAATTGTTTTTAATTTCTAAAAATTATTGTTTTTTTATTATCATTATTACTTTAGATATTACAAATTGATTAACTCTATTAACACAGTCAGTACACCATAGATGTTTTGAATCTATTAACCAAATATCCTCAACACATCCATCACAGTCTTAACTAGTTAAGTAATTAAATATTTCACTGATATACATGTTACCAATTGTATAATAATAATTTAATAAAACTATAAATTGTTATTAAACAGGGTATTAATTAATATATATTTAATATATAACTATTAATGTACATGAATGGAATTTCAAGACTACTATTATGGGATTTTATCTCGGTTTTTATTCATTGATCCATGTTTAAATGTTATAAAAAAGACTTCCATTATATGGTAAATATAATGACCATTTACATTACAGGTCATCGCTACTTCGTTATTTCGGTATTTTAAGTTACAATTAATGTTACTTCATCCAAATGGATTATACGTGGATGGCCCCAATGATGTGAGGGTATTTCATATCAAAATTTCTATTTGGTGGGTTATACTTCAATTTTTTCAACTATGTTATTCAAGTATTATGTGAGAAATCACCTATAAATGTATTATGTTTTATATAAACAATTTTTTATTTAGTTTTACAAAATATACAAATATTATATTCATCAAATTAATTCTAACATATATTATATGGTCATTGTAAGGATTATGCATGACACTATTTCTTTTTTCAAAAAAATATCATGTATTATCCACCTACATCCTCTAATAAAATGTATATTCAACATTCTAAGATAAACGTCATGAATTGATATTTTATCTTGTCATTTTAGGATTTTTTTTATATTATCTCATTAATGAGATATTGGATTAAACTTTTTAAATGATACTACTGATTTCATGGTCTAAATATTAACTTTTTATTTCATAATTCTTTTTATATAGCACATTTTTTTATATATGTCTAATTATTTCACTATTACTGTATTTTTTCATACTATTTCAACGGGATAACATTTTATTATAGATTCAAGTTCTATTCCTTATTTTATTTAACAACGTTTTAAGGGTTTCTCATCTCAAAGAACCTTTTTTGAGACATGTTTCTATTAATGGACCTATATTCATGTATATGGTGAATAAAATTAATCATTAAATATAACATCATTAATTATTTTCATTCTCATGGTAATTTATGTTCATACTTATGTTTCTTATTTCATTTTTTTAAATGATGTAGATTGGAGTGTTTTAAAAATGTCGTTTTATGTTTTAAAATACATTATACTAAACTCTTCACCTAATTTCAATTTTTTATTTCTATAATATTATTTTCTAATAATATACATTAAAATAAATTTATTACTAATTATATTTCAACTTCTTTTAATAGTGTTAATATGAAATTAATTAATAATTTATACATTGGTATCTGTTTACTATAGTTAAAAACCTTTGTAAAGAATATTTATTTTTAATGTTTAAGAAAATAACATGTTTTCCCTTTGTCATGAATATTATTATTTTAATAATTATTTAAAAATTTCAATGGATATATTTTTAAAAAAATTACCCAATAAATCAATTAATTTTATCCTAAATTAAAAAATGTTATTATTATTTTCCTTTGTTGTCAATCAAATTTTTTCAATTTGTGATTTAAGAAATTTTTTTTTTCAATATCATTTATTGATTCCTCCACATCACTGGTAATATTTTTATAGGAAACCATCAATCACAATTATTTGGATAGATATAATTATTTATTTAAATATATTATTTGGGAACTTATTTCTTTTACATTGGTTTATCAAATAATAATTTATTGAAAGATGTTTCCAAAATAATGATATTGAATTCCAAATCACTTTTGTGTAATATTAATGTATGGTACATTGGAATTATTGGTGATAATGGGTGATTTTAATACATGTTATATAATGGGTTCCCCTAGTATATCTTATAATATGGGTGAACCTGATATACCTTATACACCATTTGATCCAAATATATCTCTCTAATTTATTGGGAAATTCTCTTTATAATTAAAGGTAAAAAGAAGGACATAAATTGGGAGGATTCTCTTATTCATTTAACAAAGATCAAATTATTTCTAACATATTTTCACATGGGTGATCAAGATAATATTCCATGATAGAAAAAAAACATCATGATGATATCTATGATTTTTTAAATGTTCCTTTGACTATAATTGAAATCCATGTTCTCATAATTATTAACTCTTATGAAGATTCACATTGAAAATTCATTATTCCATGTAATATGTTCAATGATATTTTTGTATGGGTATGAATTATTTTATTTTATGATCATGAATATTTATTATGTAAACACACCATTATTCTCATCATTCTCTCTCATATGAAATTCAATTGATAAGCCCTGTGTTTATCCATACTAGTCATTTTAACTCACCCTTTTTGTAATTTTCTTATTCTGTTGTTTTAAATAATAAATTTAGAAGAATTAATTCTTTAAAGGTATCATCTGTGAATAATATTATGGGGTATGATGAAGACATAATGTTTAATAATAAAAGTTGTGTATAGTGGAAGTAATAATCACTTCTATACAGGGTCATTGTTATGTAATTGATTACTTTAGTAATATAAAAAAACATAAAATGTCATTTTGTATGTAAATGAAACTATATTTTTATATGATGTAGTATATTTTGGATGGATATTAACTTTTCTTGTTTATAAATACAAATATATATATTTAGTGATACTTTTTTAGTTACTAATTTTCCTAATATGTGCATACTAATTCATGCATTTTAAAAATAGTTTTTCTCTATATTTGTGTTTTTTGGGGAATAAATGATTAAATATGGTTCTTATAGATGTTTTCAACATTTTACAATTGAAATTACACATCATGGATAATTCTGAGTAAATATAGGAAATATACGATATTAATTTATTAATCACATATTGTGTATATTCTAAATATTTACAACTCTACCATCCTGAGTACACAACCAAGTCACAGAACCAAACCCACATGTTGTGTAATGAATAAAACATACCATGTACTCCAATTATAGAAGTTATTAGTGGTTAAAAGATAGGATTCACTCAATTTAAATTAAATCCAAATTATGTTTTATCATACCTAACAAATTTTTTCATATCGAATTCAATTTGTGAAATGGTTGGCCACAGACTAGCTGAGAAAACTAGTGAAATGAATGTTGGACATAATCCACACGATTTACTTTTCTGTATATTCCATATAAACTATAATATATAAAAATATAAATATTCCATTGAATTAATTTTTTAATATTCATGTTGTGGGTGTTGGGTCACCAGTCATTCAGCTCAATACACCCAAAAATCATGGAAGAGTTTTCTACTTCATTTTTTTCTATTTTATTTCTTCTCATCATTTCGCTCATTTAATATAATTTACAAGGAATGGGTTTAGTTTCTACTCAATTATCCCATATTAACCAAGGTCGTAATATGTTATTTTCATTGTCTAGGCGCTCCAATTAGATTCTGGGTTAATGATAAATGAAATTATATATTTTTTTCTATAATTATATTCTTGGTTTTATTATATTTATAATAAATAAATTCAAAATTTATAGGTGGATTCGAATGAGACTAGTAATGCAACCACTAGAGAAAAAAATCTATTTACTTTTTTAATTAAACATAATAAATTTAATACCATGAATAAGATTTTTATTGTTCATCTTCTTTCATTACAATTTTATTTAATAATATATTCCATTTCCCAACATAGTGTTTTTTTCAAAACTAATGATTCTCACCGACTAGCACATTCAAGAATACTCTCGTGTTCCCTTGGGGATCGATCATGAAATCAACTGTCTACCACATAGGAATGTTTTGGGAAGTTACTGTTAATGTCTTGTGATAGTCATAAAAATATTCTAACAATTTCTAAGGAACTAGATTGAATATAGTATTTTTATTTTTGAGTCCAGGTTAGATTTCATCTGATTTTATTTTTATTTCATCTTTCACTTTCTCGGCAGATCAAACATGTATATAAATGGATGTTTATTTATATTAATATTGGTATACTCAAAATAGGGCAGATATTTATCCATATCAACAAGTGCATATATAATTTAAATTGGAAGAACAATAACCATATATAAATTGTGGGATCATGTATGATGATTACCCATATACCTTCTTAACCACACCATTTTATTCCATTTTAAAACCATTCTCTGATAATAGAAAACATATTATCAATTACGAAAACATTTTCCACTCCATAATTGGACCAAACCAATATTTTGGATGGACTAGAAAATATTTTAATGAAATTTTCTAATATAATATAAAATATTGATGATTAATTTGAGTGTGAACATAGGTAATCAAATTATTCTTCAACTATGGCTATATATAATGACATATAACCCAATTATTTAAAATTCATTGTTTTTATGAACAATTTTTCATGTATATAAATTTAAATATGTAACATATCATTAAATGATACTATATAATTTGACAAATTATTTATAAATAACCCCTTAGTTGATATATTACCTTTGTGAAGGACTCTTGTGATTTTTTTTATTTTTTTCACAATTTTGGAGGAAGAAACCAAGAAGATGGATGATGAACAAGACCACATAAACACAAAAATACAACCTGAATAGCAGATGTATACAGAGAATGGTTATGAGAATCCATTACATAGATAATGTTAATATAATGAAAAATAATGAAAATATGACCTATCCAAATATATGTTTTATTTTTCATAGTAGAAGCCACACACTTATTTAAATCATATGTAGGTAACCCTTCTCAAGCAGAGCAATGGAATTAAAAAATGATCATTATTTTATCCAATATAAATACCTTTGATTTTGTGATATATATTTTTTAAAATAAATATTAGCATATTGATATTATTTATTAAATGAAATATTGAGTTTAACTTGTGTTACATGAAGCATGGAGTTTATCGTGTATTACACAAAACACTATGTTAATATGAAGGATGAAATTCTATTAAAAAATTATTATTTATTATTATTTTTGCCAATAACATTTTGGAATGGTGGGTATGAATATGATTAATAAAATAATTATAATATATAGTTTAAAATTGTTTATAAAATTAATTATTTGTTGACTGAATAGTTATATATGATAATATAATCTATATAAAAATAAACAAAATCATTTTCTACAAAACTATTTGTTTTTTTGTCGCATTATTTTTACCATGATCAGTACATAAATTTATGTTCTATGAACTTTTTTAATTCCATTTATATATTTTATATTCAATAAAATCTAATAAAAATATTTTTATAGATATGACGTATTATTAAACAAAATTTTATAATTAACGACTGTATATTTATTAATTCGATATATCAAATTTTTCAAAAAAATTTAAAATTAATTTTTTATACTTTTATAATATTTATTTGAAATTATAATATTATGTTTATAAATAATTATATAAAAATTATTTTATAATGTAATTTTTTTAAATTCTCTAAAAATCAATTTTTTTCAATGAATAGTGCAAACACAATTTATTATTAACAATATTCATTTATTTTATATCAATTAATAACATAAAAATATATTAATCATGTTTTAAAATTAAAATTATTTTAATATATATATATATATATATATTAATACAAATTATTTCATTGGAATCAATTCCATTTTGAAATTTGATATTAAAACATTCACTACAAATGAAAATGGATCCCTCCCAAAACCAGTTTTCCTATTACATCTATGAAATTTATTTTAAACTAAATTCTCACATTTTGTTGAGATATATTTAGAAAAATATATTAAATATTTGGAATCAGTTTAATTTACATTATCATATAATTTACAAATATATTTTTTCAACAATAAATTGGATAAACTATAAACATTATTAATCACAGTTATTTTAAAAATGGGTTTACTGAAGGTCATAAAAAATGATACAGAATAAAATGGAACCAAAACCTTTTAAGACACCATTTAGTTATCATATATCAACCTTATAACCTCTAAGATCGAGGGTTATTTATTTTCGATATTTTTTACATGTGAAAAAGGTTGGTAAACTTTTTTTATTCCAAAAATTTATTAGTGTTCCATTCACCACACATATAAAAGTACACCCTTATACTATCTGACTCATACATAAAAACCAATTTATTAATCTATGAAATACCCAAATAAAAATTTTAATTCTCTCCTTTCATCATAGAAAACTTATTTTGGTCACAATTATAACTAACGAATGATTTTTGTGTAATTCCAAAGTTATCTGAATAAAAGAAATGGTCCGAACATAGATTGTAGTTTTATTTATTACTCAAACTCCTAAAATTAATATTATAACATTATTATATAATAACCTATATATCAGAATATAATGATATGTTATCTTAGTTTTATAACATTTATGGATGTTTATTTATAAAAAATAAGATATGAAATCATCATTCATTTTTTAGATGGACTACATCCTCGCATGTAGATGTTATTCATTTTCCTTCACTACCTCTCACTACCAGATACAATTATAGATTTCAAATTTCATATGATATTTAGGATATTATTACTCATATTTTTTCAAGATACCTCATCAACCATAATACCTCCAAACTAGTGGGAAAACAATAATGTTACTCATGTGTATGGCCGACTACCACCTCATGAACTTATGTGATATGTTTTTCAATTTTAACACGAATATTAATATGTATATATTATATGAATACATATGAACGTTTTATATAATTTTACTTCATTAAATTTTTTATCAAATATACAGTTTGTTCATTACATTCAATGGTGGATATGATATTGTAAATCATATGTACGATGGAATACAACCTCGCAAAACAATTTGATTCATTTAACACATATGATATTCATGGTTAATAATAAGGGGTAAATTTTATGATTTTATATAATATATATGAAAAATAAATTATTCTAGAATTCTAAAATATTATTTATACTTATTTTACGTAATCATTTATGGAAAAAGAAATAATGTTCATGTGTTTGTATGGCCTTCTGTATCCTTAAATGTTTTATTTTATTTTCAATATATATCATCAAGGTATTAAACTAAGATATTATATACTAAATATATATTATATATTTATTTTTAATTAAATTATTGATGTTATTGAACCATGGAAAATTTTATAGGACCGACAATTAAAAATAAAAACATTCAAAAAGAAATATTATTTCCAGAAATATAATTTTAACAAGGAATTCTTAATAAATGGTTAATAATAAGTCTTTGTAAAATAATATATGGTATGATAATAATAATTATGGATGTATTATAATTTTTAAATAATTATTATTATAAATGTTGTTTTAAATTTTATTGGGGATGTTGAGGCTTAAGGTAATAAATTTTCATCTCACATTTTACTTTTGTGAGACACATGTAATATTAACCATCTATTCATATTATAAGGGGTATTTAATACCTATTAATATATTTTTATATAATATTAAGTAAAATTATTTTGATTTAAATATCATTTTTAGTATATATCATTTATGGTCTTTAAGGATAAAAATTTACAACATTGGAAGGTGATTGTTTTTCACAAATTTCGTTATTTATGACATTTGTTAAACTGTTAACCCATTTGCCTCTATGAGGTGTATATAAGGACATTATGAAACTTAATATCATTAGAAACATTATATTAATGATATTAAATGTTTTATATTATTTTATTCCTTAATTGAACTAATTATTAAAAATACACTGATGTGGTAAGGGTTTTATTATACTATCTCATCAATTATCAAGATTTATTATGTTTATACATCTGATAAATAAATATTAAGATATATCACAAATGGAAAAAAAGAAGATTATTTTCCCAGGATTATGTAAGGATAATATATATTTTCTATTAATTTGTCTCACTTTAAACACTAATTTTTTAAAATTAATTTTATAAAAAAAGAAATTTATTTCCCTCTTCAGTCAAAATCCATATCTCATCCATGTCCATGTTTCTGAACACAATTGAAAAATGAATAAATGTTTTCTATGATTTTTAATGTCATGATTTGCAATTTTTACTAATAAATTTTATTAAATGGTATCTCTATATTATTTTCCAAACAATTCTATTTTGGATTTTAATGAAAATTTGTAAAGAATCATTATTTTAATGTAAATTTCCAAAACAAAATTCTTATAGAAATGGAAAATTATTTTAATTGATTATTCATTTATATGTATAATTATTTATTTTAAATGAAAATTATTGACATAATATTTTATCAATTTTTATTTCTAAAATTATATTTTCAAATAAAATTTAATTTCTTATTGAACTGTTTGAATTGATAATTCAAAACCATTTTATAGATAAAATGATATAAATTTCAACTAATAATTTTTTACTATGGATATTTCAAAAGATATAATTCTTAATCCTTCAAATTAGGTTTTATAATAATGGTGAAAATATTATTTTGAAACTTGTTTATATTTATTTGAATATTCTATGATAAAAATATTATGGACATTAATTCTTTTTTTATTAATTATGCATATAAAAAGTGATGAAATGGTCATGAAACTATTTTATTTTCTACTTATTATGTTGAGATTAAATGATTCTAAAAACTTTTTATATTAATGGATTCTGATATGGTGGTTGTTTTATAATCTTATAGAATACATTAGTACACATTTCATTATGTGATAGGTGGGAACATTATCTATCATCGATTTGTGGGGTAAGGACTTATATCTGATGAGATTAGTATGACTAGAATTATAAGTGAAACCATTAAAATAAGTCAATCCTTACACTATTATAGTTATTGGAGTGAACCTTTCTTAATATGATGGTTGAGTTTTTGAAAACATTCTTTTATGATAGTCTTTGGAATGAGCCTTGACTACTGTGGTAATAATGTTTTTTTATGTTTTATGAAAAATAAATTTTCCATACAAAAATGTTATGTTATTATTATTCATGTTATTGTATTCCATTACTACTTGTACCCTATGAAATGAAATTATATATTCCTTAACTCCGGTTTATACTCAATGAAATGAAGGTTATGGTTTTATGATGTTCTAATCATTTTTTCATAACCTTTTATCATTAAATGTTATTGTCTCCCTTGTTTACCATTACTATGAATATGAGATCATAGTTTCTTATGTTTCATTTCCATGGTTTATCGTCAATGGTGTTATGTATGATATATCTAAGATGGGTTATAGTTTTGAAAAATTTGGTGGGATATTATGTAGCTCATATATGGACCAATTTACTTAGGTTCCTCATTTCCTATGGTAGTAATCCTAAATGATTCCTTCATGAATAGTTATGATATATAAAAAATATTATTCTACTAAGATGTAATATTTATTTATAATAATTTTATGTGTTTATAGTTAGTATCTGAGAAATTTTTATCAAATCATAGGAAACTCGGATGACAAAACAATAGTGATATAACCCGAGATATATATACAAATATATTTAGGGATATTTATATGGATAATAATATGGATGATTCAATGTATCAAAAATAATATTGGAATTGGTCTAAAGGATAGAGTGAGTATATTCAATGAAATTATATCTTCTTTTGTATACTACCTTTGGATGTCACTCTGAAATAGAGGTACATTTGGGTATGAAATCCCAAATGTGTTCAATGAGCTAGACATGATCATCCCTGGGTGAATAATAACAATATGTGTTGCACACATATTTTTACACACTTGGGGGATATTATTCAGATATTAAAAATCTCATTATTAGTCATTGTGAAGGAATTGAATAATGTCCATGAATGACATAGGTTAAGAATTAGGTGTATAGATTTATAATATGGTGTTAGGATTGATACACCATATATCTATTTACAAATTATGTGATTTTACCATAATGATTTTAATTTCTCCAACAATTGATTTTGATTTTAGTCAATGGATGAAACAAGAAGGAATATTTTTATCATTGAATCTATTTGAAAATTTATAGACCATTAATTAAAAATTGTATGCTGATATGAGACAATGAAATATTGATTATTCATATCAGATATTGTGATATATTATTAATAATAGTAACATCTAATTGACTTATAATGTATCAAATATGAATAAGTTGACATTTTAGACAAGTTTTTAAGGTAAAAAATATACGGGAAATTTCATTGGGCTTCTTACATGGATATATGGTGGGAGTATGGACCTGCATTAATATCTTAAATTGAAGGGATGTTGTTATATATATTGAAAGTAAGTTCATAGAGTGAAAACTTTGATCAGGAGTTTGGTATATTTTGTGTGTGTAACCTGAGAATTATACAAGTCACTGACCTGACCATTGAATTGACCACTAGACAAAGGTTGGTCTTATTTATTATCAATCATTTATGAGGAAGGATTATAGTAATTTTGTATTGGTATTCATGGATAATATTTTATAAGTATTTTTTTCAATTGGTATTTGGGTAGTAATAATCATAAAACATCTATGAATAGTGTTAATTTAGGAAGAATATATGCATCTCTATTGGATTAAAATAATAGTTATGGATGTCATCATGGTTCTATGATTTTAAGGAAGATGGTAATTTCAATATCATTGAAACAAACTGTTTTCTATTATTTGATTAATTTTTTTCAGGATATGGTAATTTTGGGGGACATTTATCAAAATTAAACCCTATAGATTTTCATATGTCTAGCAGGAAAATAATTTATATTCGTATGAATGCCTTCACATTTAGGGGAAAAATTAATAATGGTTTTTATTGTATTGTAATGACATTATAATTTATGATAATGTGATTATGGTCAATTTAAATTTAAAATTTTTTATGTAATATATTAATATATTTTTGGAAAATATATAGCATGCCATTAGATTGAAACATATTGTATTCGAAAATGCTACAGGGCTTGAACTTGAATATAATGGATGAAAATGATATAAAATGTATCATTAACCAATATTAAAGGGTGTATATGTAATGGAAACAAAAAGATATATATTGATATGTATGTAAAATTAAAATTGGTATGCTAATAAGTTTAGGCAGAGAGTCAAAAGCCTAAGGGATTCTAAAACAATTACCCATACAATAATGGAAATCGGAAAAATGTATTGTGTTGTTGGAATCCAAAAAATCATATTTATGAAATAATGTTATATAGGTTGTAGTCGATCAATTTTAAATGTTATCACACTTCATCACATAAAGATAAAAAAATTTATAGATCATATTTCCAAAATGTATTTAAATAATGTTGTAGAATTTCATAAATTAACACATTAATTTATAACTGATAGAAATAAAAAGTTTACCAATATGTTTGGTTTTATTATTTATATGGATATCGTAATTACGATAAGTTTCAGCATTTCATATCAACCTCAAATGGATTGGTAGTCTGACATAACAATTCAAACTCCAAAGGATATGATAAGATAATCAAAAAAAAGGGTCTTTGGTGTAATGCCCTGACCCCATAATCCAGGAACCTGTGCATTATTTTAATACATTTGAATGATTATACAAAATCAGGTCCCAAAGGACTGATCAATTTAGTAGTATTGGAAACAAGATAAATACTTTAGTTAAAAATAGCAACTTGAAAAGAAAAACTACACCAAATTATTCTATTAAAAACATCCAAGATTCCATGATTATTCATGCAAGTAACTCATAACTAACTTCTTCATATCCTGATAAAATGAAACATGATATGGGATGAGCTCATATGCTCAGTAAGAGTATGAAATATAGTGGAAGATAACACAAATATTAGGCATGGTGAATAATTGAAAACACATTCCTTATCGAATAATAAGCATGAGCACTTTATGACAATAATATGAGTTGAGTAAATAATTACATAATAAAACATAGTCATGGTTATCCTATTAGTCGAATAACCCCATGAAATATCAATATCCAATCTCATAATAATGTAATTCATAATCCCATACTTTCATAACAACACATTCGAGGCCTTCTGCCAAGACTACAAATAAGATTTTGTAAATGCCTTATGCAGAGAAATTTTTTTTCTCTTGGGACCTAACGATGAATCAAAGAGATATATAGGGATCCACCCGTCACCAACAAAGTCCAATGAATTCCTCAAATGAAAATTTTGAAACATAATCTGAACATTCGTATTAAAACTAGCATACAAAATGTCAATATTTTAAACACAAACCACGAATGATATACAAATAGAACATCCACAGTCAAACATAACTAATTAAATAAAATATTGAAGATTTTATTATAATAGATCAACCTAAATATAGAATAATGAATGATATTTACATAGAAGAAACTAATCTTCAAAACTATTTGAGAGAAATATCCACTTTTCTAGAAAACATATAAAAGTCTCACTATTTATCCAGAAGCTGTTTAAAATATATTTTTGATTAAAAGGGTCCCATTCTACAATGAATGTTTTAAAAAAAATTATTTTTAAAACCTTAATGTCCATATAAATAAATTCTTAAAACCATTTTTAAAATATTGACATTAATGAGAAAGATTTAGAATTACAAACCTTTAAAACATTTTAAAATGGAATATTAGTTAGTGTTCATTTCCAAAAGAGAGACATTTGAATACAAATAATTGAGGTAATAAAAATATTATAATATCATTATAATAAAGGGAATCATGATATACTATGTCAAAGTACATTATATACACCATAAAAACGTGAATTGGTGTATAACAACAAAGAAGTCTCAATGGAATGTAAATTGAGATGAAATATCTTATAAAGACTGTATCCATAGGATAAGGATAAATCAATGAAATAATTATGTGTGGAAAATATAAATACACTAAATATTATTAGATATTCATTGTAAATCAATCATAGGACATTCAGACATATTCTTGTTAAAACAACACCAATGAATGGGATGTTTAACTAAATAAATGGAGTTTGAGTTAAAATTACTCTTATAATGTTCATATCGATGACTTGTGAATTTATAAATTGATTGATTATTTCTATCAAAAGTATATCCCCAGAATGGGCAGTGGGAATTACTACACAAAAAATAAATAGTGATTCCACACATAATCCTAGATTAAAATAATCAATGAATTCTGTGTAAAGCCGAATGAGTGGAAATTGAAATTTGGAATCCCCTTACCAATTTGGTAACATATGAAACATAAATCCCATGAAATATGGATCATTAAATGAATATGTAATTACTCATAAATTAATGTATATTACAAAAATAATACAATCATTGGGCAGTACATACACCACACGAATGGAAATAGTGGCAATATGTCATGTATCTCAAGGAAATAGGAAGTGAGATGAAGACCCTTACATTACTGTAATCAATCGAATCACATAGCCCAAAGTTAATAACAACCAAATGAATCATAGAATTCCATGAATATATATTGAATCATGATAATATATATATCAAATGACAGTGCATAATACACCACATTTAATAAATAAGTGGCAAACAATGGAAATCTCACTGAATTAATAGTGATATAAGAAACCCCTTATATTGTATTTTTCCTTCATCGAGGGTAGGTTAATCTCCTGTAATATGGTGTAATAATTCTTAATAAACTATATGAGATTCATATTCATTAATATGATATCATATATGATCTTTTAATATTTCATTATTAATAATTTTTTCGTATTATCATCATTTCTGGTGTTAACTGATTCATATTCCTTTATATGCTTTGTATCTTATGTATTGTTTGTTATGAATAGGATGTATCTTAATCATACAAAGAATTATATTAAGTCTGTAAACATTATTTTTAATCATCTAATAAAAATTATCCTTTAATGAATTCTGATGGGGAATGAATCTCATCACGTTCGTGGAGACGGTAATCCGTACGTACGCACGAGCGACAATATCATTCCTTTGATATTAAAATAATATATAATTGGATGTTATATCATATATATAGAATCATTAGCATGTTATATTTATTATTTACATAAATTAGACATTAGTATTATACGCATCTAATTAATAATGTATTGAATAACAATTACACCACGATGTGGAGATGGTAAGCCGTACACACGCATGTATGGTGACATGTCATTAAAAGGATGAATTGAAAAGTGAATAAGGTTGTAAAATATTCATAATAACATCACAGTATATAGAATATATTGAATTTATTATTTTATAATGGAAAAAAATAAAGTGGAAGTGGAAGAAGAAAGAAACTTGAAAGATGTCATGAAATATTTACCTCTTCTTTGGGTTCTTCCATTTGATTTGATCCAAAGGGCTCTATAGGATGGATTTATGACCAAAGGAAGGCACTAAAATTAAGGGAGGACAATAGAGAGGGTATTTGGGAATATTTTGGCCGATCCAAATGGCTATGAAGATGTGAATTAAAGAAAAGGGGGAGTTCCCTTCTATAAGAGGGGTGAGGGGCACCATAGGAAAAGCTAGAAATATTATTTTATAATAAAATATTTTTAGGTTTCTAAGGCCTCCAAATTGAATTATATATAGGATAAGGTTTTTATGGGTTGAAATCAACTCAACCAATAGGTTATAGATAGGTTTGGGTCACTATATTAAACTTATTCTCTAGATTTAACTCATAGTTAAATAGGTTTACATTAACCATGTCTCTTTGTATTTATTCATTATATGGTTCATAAACATACTATATACTTCCAAG
Organism: Viscum album; assembly: GCA_963277665.1. Lineage (NCBI taxonomy): Eukaryota > Viridiplantae > Streptophyta > Magnoliopsida > Santalales > Viscaceae > Viscum > Viscum album. The sequence continues at coordinate 1,914,006,438 of OY728151.1, forward strand.
AGAATCCCAAGTTGTTCATTGGTGATACACCTATAATTATATATTTTTTTTGTCCAAACCATAGATTTATTGGAATAGAATAACATAATAATAATATAATATCTGAATTAAAAAGTCATTTTTGTCAATTTTGACACTATTTGGTATTTTGTTATTGCTAAATTCCTAACACCATTATTAATTAAAAAAAATTCATCTAACCAACCATAATATGACATATTAACCTATAAAATTATTGGAATTAATAAAAAGTATCAAATTAAAATTATTTGGAAATTTATAATATCATCTATTTTAATTTGTCATTAATACGGTAATTATTACTTCATCACTGTTTCATAAATAAATTTAATTATTTAATGTCTAAAAATTATAAATAAAATAAAATTATGTAAAAAATCTAATTTTATTTCTAATAAATAATTAATAGTTGATTCTATCTTATGTGTAACCCTATACTAAAAATGGTTTAGTTATTGAGCTTTGAATTTAACACTCTTAACTTTTCGTTGAATTAAATAATAATAAATGTCATAATCTTATCCACGTGGAGCTAAAAGATCATATTTTTTTTCTAAGGTTGTTTTTGGTCGATTAATACTTAACCAATTGAATTAAGACATGTGTTAGTGTAATAATAATATCTTTTTTACACTTAATTTCCCTATATACTTTTAACCATGGTAAATAAATGTCAAAAGTTACTATTGACCAAAAATTATTTTTTATCTTATTGAATCAAATTTTACATAATGATATAAACTGTGTCTCTCAGGTTTTTTATTTTCAAATTATAGAAGCGGTAAAATTATGTTTTATTCAAATTTAGAAATGCTCTTAAGAGGTGGGTGAAAGACTGTTAAAAAGTCCAATAAAATATTTATATATCTAGAAATATTATAAACTCACTTTAATGAATTAAATTGGACATATATAGTTATTATGTGCCTATTTTGACCTAAAATAAATTTAAATAAAATAAATTATTATTTATATACTAATTTGGTTTTGAATTATAACGTAGTGCTTTTCACTATTCTTCAAAAATTGAAGGTTTTCATAAAAATACCAAAAATTCACCCTATGTTAATTTCAATATTCCAAATCAAAAAATAAATTCCATTTCAAAAGATAAAATTTATAAATGTTCAAAAAGTATGTATTACTATTCATAACATCTAGTTTGATTGGCCGTAGTGTGTTAGAATCTCGAAGTTTTGTACAATGAAAGTTATTACATTATTCAAAGGGAAACATACCACTGAAGCTTGGGGTATTACATTCTTCCCCCTATTTGAAACTACATCCTTGCTATTTTTAAAATTTGGCATGGGATGATAATTGAATATTCCACATCAGAAAAAGAGTCAATATTGCTATCACTTAAAAAATAATGTGAAGTACAAAGGTTACGCGAGATAACCCATAATAGGATTCCATGTTGGAAAACATGGGTATGGATGATAAAATATGTGTTAAAATAAGATGGAGATGGATAGAAAACGTGATCAGGAGAATGTTAAAAACAAGAAAAGAAAAAACATGTGATGGGAAAAATAGTCATTAGTTTCTGAGTACTAAATGTAAATAGGTATCATTTATTTTGAAGTTAAATTTCATAAAGATGAGAAATTTATTTATGAGATTGACTAAGAACATAATGATATATACTTACTTCTTAATTAGAGTTTTATTATTTAATAAATTTCAACTGCTAACTCAATTTTTTCAAATGATGAGTATTCAAGATGACTTGGTCACACCGGAAGAGCTATAATAAACTTCTAGAGAATCACATGATCCATAAAGGATAAAATATATATTTACCTTGTCTTTAGAGAATAATCAAAACCAAAATGGGTTTTACTTGATCAGATGATCCCCCAAAAGTATATTCACTAAGAGAAAGAAATAGTTACTTTAGTTTCTAAAAATAATCCAATAATACCCCAATGTTAAATAAATAAAATTCAATAAACCATTGTCCTTAAAATACTTTAATATAATCCAAACTAATTTTGAATCCCAAAAAATCGAAGAGTAGTCTTCCACGTTAAATTGTTTCTCCAAATGACATCAACTACTCTTAACGTTACATACTTAAAAGTAATTAACCTAATCACATATTATTTGTTATAGGTTAATCATTTCTATAAATAACCCAAATCAATATATAAAAAGATAAAAATTCACCATTACTCCTCAAATGAAATCCCGTAGAGTTCTATTTTCCTTAGGCATATAGAGTTCTCAATAGAGAGAACGTCTTCTAAAGTAACATTTATCACCTAATCAACAAATCATTTTCCTATACTATGGGTATTAATTTGATAAGAAAAATGATCCCAAATCAACATATTATTGATCAATAAAATCATTTACCTAAAAATAATTAGTCACACAAACTAGGGACTTCACTTAGTCCAGGGGTAGGTGGTAAATCACAATCTCACTCTGGTTGTGGGTTCGATTCCCACAACACATTCAGACGCGATGGGTTGTCACACGGTCTGCGTGTTGTCCTTTTTCAAAGAATATATTTTATAAAATTCCCTAAATGAGATAGATTCCTAAAAATAATAATAACATAATTTAACCACTAATGTTCTCTCACACCTCACATTTTCATCCCAAAAATTAATAACCTGTAATTACATCACATTCAAGTGTAATATAAACCCAAAAGGTTGTTAATAACTATATCCACAAAATAAAAGATAACTATTCCTAAAATATAATTTTCACATAACAAAATTCAGGGTTACACATACAAGAGAAATGTCTTCCAATGTAATCTCATCAACAAAGAGCACTAATACCATTAAGTAGTTTTCCGTCCATTTATTTCCACATCGGTTCTTTCATGACCCATAGTTCATCATATAGAATATTTCATTGACATGGGTGATGTCATGGCCCATTTAATTTAAGACAAATGACCATAATTGGATTCTTAGGATCATTTTTATTTTCTTCCGTAGTACACTTCATTTTTTATCATAAATTATTTACCTTATTCCCTTCTGTCCCACACATAATGCATTCCATTGTTCCATTAAGAAAACATACAGGGTGTCTCCTTCCACATTTCCAACATTATGGAAAATTAGCATTCATATCTCCATGCTATTCACTACTAGAGGATTTATCATTCACCACTTTCCTCTACCTTGTTGAGTCCAAGAGTTTGTTAATATATATGTTGTTTATCATATTTATGACAACTGATTCAATATAAACATGATATCTTTTACTCCAATAAACATTCCATTTTGTTCTCATTTCCAAAATTGTTCCAACCTTGTACATCATGCTCAATGTTACTATGAATTCCTTGGAATCCAACCATTGACTAAAACCAGAAAGCTTTGTGTGAGTTATAACAGTCATAAAATGTTTTAGTGAATATCATGACACCTTATTTTAATTTTAAGACACCATAGTATTAACCAAGGTAATTCATTCTCATCTTATTTTAAAATCCTTCAAATCTGTTTGTAAAGAGAATGAAAATTATACTAATCATATCCCAATGGAGTGTCGTAACCATGTGTTCTGCAAGGCACGTTATCGTGTACAAGGATATCCCGGGTCAAGCCTGAAACTCCTTGTTAGAGTTTTCACTCCAAATTACATATGTTCATAGATTCCTCTACTAGCTCGTATCTAGATAGGGATGTACTTCTTGTAAAATACACAAAATCTCAACATTACCAAGATTATAAGAAATTATTCTATTTTAAAACACAAATTATATCTAAATCTAGTTTCCAAGGTTTTTACTAAACATCCTCTGATATCAACTATAATGCCCCAACCCTAGAATCTAGGATTTGGTGCATTATTTTGATACACTTTCATGATTACAGGGAATCAAGTCCGGAATGACCGATTAGTTTAGTAGTCTTAGAATCAAGATACATACTTAAGTCCAACATTACAAATTGAAACAAAAAACACTAATTTAGTCCTTTAGATACATCCAAGCTTCCAAGATTATTCTTTCACGACAGTCATAACTAATTTCGTCATATCCTGGTAAAATGAAACATGAAAGGGGGTTGGCTCATATTCTCATTAAGTTTATGAAATTCCGCGTAAGAAAATATAAGCGTTATGTATAGTGAATAATTGAAAACACATGCCTTATCGAATAATAAGCATGAAAATTTTATTGAATAAATATGAGCTTAGTAAATAATTCTATAATAAAACATAGTTAGGGGTATTATACAAGTCAAATAACCACATGAAATATATATAGATAATTTCATAATGATGGAATGCATAATTCCAGACTTTCATAACCATACAGTTAAGGCCTTGTGGGAAGACAACAAAAAATATTTTGTCAAGCCCTTATGTGAAGACACATTTTTTTCTCATGAGACCTACCGATGCATCGAGGAGCTATAGTGGGCTTCACCAGTGACTTACTTAGTCCAATTATTTCCACATAAGAAAATATCGAAACATAATCTGAAAATTCATAATAAAAATAGCATACGAAATTTTAATATTATAACAACAATACATGAATGGTATAAAAGTAGAACATCCACACTCAAACATAACTCATTCAATAAAATATAGAATATTTTATTATAATATATCAACTTAAATAGATATTAATGAATGATATTGGCATAGATGAAAATAATCATCAAAACTATTTGAGAAAAATATCCTCATTTTTCGTGAAAACATTTAAAAGTATCATTATTTGTCAAATATCCATTTAAAATATATTTTTGAATCACAGTGTCCCATACCACATTGAATCATTTAAAAGGAATATTAATTTCAAAACAATAATTTCCACATAAATATGTCCTCAAAACCATTTTTAATACATGTACATTAATGAGAAATATTTAGAGTAATACATGTTTAAAACATTTTAAAATGTTTTTTTAGTAAGTAATCCCAACCAAAATAGAGACAATTGAATAAAAAAAATTGATGTAATAAAAACATTATAATATCATGGGAATAAAGGGATTCATTATATACTATTTCAAAGTACATTATATTAACCATATAAACATTAATTGGCATATAACAACAAAGAAGTCTCGATGTATTGTTAATTGAGATGAAATCTAGTAGGAAGATTGTATCCTTAGGTTAAGGATAAATCAACGACAAAATTATATGTGAAAAATATAAATACACTAAATATTATTGGATATTCAATGTAAATAATTCAAAGTATATTAAAAATATTCTTGTAAAAACAAGACCATGGAATTGGATGTTTAATTCAATAAATGGAAATTGAGTTAAAATTACTCGTATCAAGTTCATATCGATGACTTAAGAATTTAAAAGTGGTGTTATTATGTGTATAAAAACTATATCCATAGAAAGGGGAGTTGAAATTACTAAGAAAATAATAAATAGTGAATCCACACAGAATCATGGAGTAAAATAATCAATGATGTATCCGTAAAGCCAAATGAGTGGAAATTGAAATTTGATATTCCTTTACCAATTTGGTAACATAAAAAACATACATCCCATGAAACATGGATAATAAAATGAAGATGTAATTCCTCGTAAATTAAAGTATTTTACACAATTAATATAATAATTGGGCAGTACATACACCATGTGAAAGGAAATAGTGGCAATATGGCATGAATCTCACTAAAATTGGTAGTGAGATGAAAACCCTAAATTTTTTTAATCAATCAAATCGTGTGGCCAAAAGTTAATAACAACCAAATAAATCCCAGAATACCATGAATATAAATAGAAACATGTTAATATATATATATATATCAAATGACCATACACGATACACCACATTTAATAAATAAGTGGAAAACAATGGAAAAATCAAGGAATTAAATGTGATAAATGAGACCCCATAATTTGTACATTTCCTTGGAAGAGTGTAGGTTAACATCCATTATAATGGTGAAATAATTGTTATTAAATTATACAATAATCATATACATAAATATTATATCATATATGATCTTGTAATATTTCACTGTTAAAAATATTTTATTATTATCATCATTTCTGTTGTTAACTGATTCATTTTCCTTTATCTACTTTGTTTCGTATGTAGTGTTTGTTATGAATAGGATGAATATTTCTAATATTCATAATTATATGAAGTCTTTAAACATTATTTTTAAACATCTAATGAAAATTAGTCTTGAATGGATTACGATGGAGAATGAATCTCATCACGTTCGTGGAGACGATAATCCGTACGTTTGCACGAGCGAGAATATCATTATTTTTTAATTAAATTAATATATAATTGGATGGTATATCATATATACAAAATCATTAACATGTTATATATATTATTTAAATAAATTAAACATCATTATTATTCCCGTCCAAAAAATAACGTAATGAATATCAATTAAACCATGATGTGGAGATGGTATTCCCTACGTATGGACGTATAGGGAAATGTCATTCAAAGGGTGAATAGAATAATGGATATGGTTGTAATATATTTATAATGACATCACAGTATATAGAAGATACTGGAGATATTATTTTATAATGGAAACAACAATGAAATAGGAAGTGGAAGAAGAATGTAACTTGAAGGAGATGATGAAATATTTACCCCTTCTTCGGGTTCTTCATTTTGATTTGATCAAAAAGTGATCCTTAAGATAGATTTATAACTAAAGGAAGGAATATAGTATTAAGGGTGGACATTTGATAGGGTATTTGTGTAGAGGATGTCCGTGCCAATGGATTTGATGGTGTGAATTAAAGATAAGGGGGAGTACACTTTTATAAGAGGGGTGACATGCACCTTAGAAAAGCTAGAAATATTATGTAATAATAGAATAATTTTCGGTTTCTAATGACTAAAATTTGATTAATTTAAATTTTATGGTGGGAATTGGTCGAAAACCACTCAACTAATAGGTTTTAGACATGTTTGGGTAACTATATAAACCTTATCGTTTTTATTTAACTCTCAGATAAATAGTTTGACATTAACTATGTCTCTTTGTATTTTTACATTATATGGTTAATAAACATACTATATACTTCCATGAGAGAGAAAAGTGGTTCATTAATGATACACCTATAATTATATATGTATTTTGGACAATCCTCATATTTTTATGAATACAATATCAATTAATAATATAATATTTTTAAAAAACTATTTTATGTCTATTTTGACACTATTTGGTATTCTATTTTTTCTAAAATCATAACAACATTATTACATATAATTAAATTCATATAAATGACCCTAATAAGTTATATTAACCTAGAAACTTAGTGTCATTCATAAAAAGTCTCAAATTACATTTATTCAGATATTTATAATATCAATTGTTTTAATCATTCATTAATACGGTAATTACTACATCATCATTGTGTCATAAATATATTTAATTATTTAATGTCTAAATATTAAGAATAAAATAACATTATGTATGAAATATTTTTAGATTTATAATATATATTTATAGTAGAATTTATCTTATGTGTAACTCTATATTAAAAATGGTTTAGTTATTAACCATTGAATTTAACACATTTAACTCTTCATTGAATAAAATAATAATTAATGTCATAATCTAATCCAAGTGTACCCAAAGATAATATTTTATTCCTAAATTTGTTTTTGGTCGAATTACATTTACCAAATATAATTATGAAAAGTGTTAGGGTAATAATAATATCAGTTTTAACATTAAATACCCATATTTTGTTTTAACTGTGGTAAATAAAAGTCAAAAGTTACTATTCACAAAAAAATTGTTTTTATCTTATTGAACAATATTTTTCTTAATTATATTAACCATGCCTCTCAGATTTTTGAAATTAAGTTCATAGAAGTGGTAAAATTATATTTTATTTAAATTTGGAAATGCTCATAGGAGGTGGGTAAAAGGCGGTTACAAAGTTCAATAAACTTTTTATATATCTACAATTATTATAAACTAACACCATTTAATTTAATTGAACTTATATAGTTATTATTTATCTCTTTTGTCCTAATGTAAATTTATATGAAATAAATTATTATTTAAATAAAAATTCTATTTTAAACTATAACTCATTGTTTTTCACTACTCATAAAAAATTGAATGTTTTTAGAAAAATACCAAAAATTCACCATATGTTAATTTCAATATTCTGAATCCAAAAATGAATTCCATTTTGAAGTATAAAATTTATAATATTTGAAAAAATTGTTATTAAAATTCATAACATCTAGTTTTATTGGTCGCGGTGTGTTATAATATCTAAGTTTTGTACAATGAAAGTTATTAAATTATTCAAAGGGAAACGTACCATAGAAGCATGGGGTGTTACATTGGGATAAACACCTACTATTAGATGATATTTCATAAACCAAATAGATTTTACACTACCAATATGATGGATCCATATCAACAACTTTAGAGAAAAAAATTTATAAATACAATAAAATGGAATGATGTTGAAGAAACAACGCTATCAGTACATAATCAAGGTAATGAAATGAAATAGAATTTTATATCTACTCATTAACACATACGATATGAAAAAAGTTTACTAAAATGTTTTTTAGTTATTTTCTATCAGATATTTTATTTTATTTCTGTAATATTGTGTTTTTTGAATTTCTCAATTGATAAAATGAATAGAAAAATATACCATAGATGTATTTGTTTCATTGAAATTTATGATCATATTACTAACATAGCATGTTTCGTTGTACTTCCACCAAAACTGTAATTAGATCAAGATGTGTTCCAACTGTATCCCTTCATTAAGTACATGTCTAATCTAGCACATGTACAGAACACATATTTTATACTACTTAACCATGATCATTAATATAAGGAACAAAAGGTGGGAAATATGGATCATCCAAATAATGTTCATAAAATAATTACATCTTTATGATCAATGTATTTTGGTGAAACTATTATCCAGAGAATGTTATGTGGGATCCTACAAATTTAATGTGGTAGATGTATCAACAATTTATTTATACCAAAGTGATGAATTTTTAGGGAAAATTCATTTTAATGATTATAAATTGTGGCACACAAGTATTATTTTAAATATTAATTTTCAAATTACATGGACCTTTTAAATTTTCACTATAGTCTTCATTATGTATATCTTGCATTAAAAGAAACCATAATTTTAGGTAGTTGTACACCAAACACTGAGTTGAAATGAACCATAACACACTATTAAAATTATATTATTTAATATTATTATTCTCACATAGTAGTGGGTGTCACGACCCATCCTCAGGGCCCTTGCCGTGGCTACCCCAAGCCCGCCTTCCATAGGCCAGGGGATGGTGACTAGAATTAAAGGTGTAAATCCAGATAACTGGGAAGGCATTGCCTTTATAGAAGTAAAGAAAACATCCTAGAGTACAAGAAGAAGTAATACACAAAGTACAAAAGAATGTGCTGAAAAGTAAGTGGTCCAGAATACATACCCAACTGAAAGTACAGCTATAACTGAATGAAAGTACAACAGAAAATGACAACAGCTGGAAGAAAGGAAGCAGCTCATGGGTCATCCTCCTCGCATCCTAAATGAAGGGTAGGTACAGTTAGCGCAACTCCTGGATCTTCCCCCACGGATCCTACCTGAAGGGTAGGTACAGATAGCCTCCACAACACTCTCACCAGTCAACCACCTCCGAGTATCGACTCTTCTTGAAGTACACCTTTGGATACTGATTCAACATGAGATCCACCTCTGGGTACCGTCTAGCCCTCGAACACTCGGCCTCTATCAGCGCTTCCCATCGTCTGCAACCAACACACCGAGGTGCGGGCATAGCCCATGCAGGGTTGAGTATAACGATACTTAGTAGGGACCCCAAGACCCTAATGGTCTCATTAAATCCAACAAGGTTAACCGCAATGAAAGATCTCAACAGATAAGCCTTACATAGGTATAAGACAATACTTATACCTAAGTTATCAAGTAACTCATCTCAATCAGGAGGAAATAGAAAGGTTATGAAATAAACGGATAACCACCACCCAGGTATATGCCCATTCATATACCTATGTTATCAAGTGACTCATCTCAATCATGAGGTAAACACAAAGGTCATAGAATCATCTGAAACCAGGATTTTGTTCATGATAACAAAACCACGGCTGCTGGAGAACTCCTCATTTGTTGAGTACAGTGGGCCTACCGCTACAACCAAGCACGTCCCACTAAACTTGGACTGCTGAAGTACTCCACCTATCGAGTACTGTGGGCATGCCGCTGCAACCAAACGCATCCCAGTATGGGTCTGCCGCTACAACAAAGCACACCCCCTCATAGCCTACAGAGGTACTCCTTCTGTCGGGTACTGTGGGTATGCCGCTACAACCAAGTGCACCTCCGCCGTGGGTCTGCCGCTACAACCAAGCGCACCCCACTGGGCTATCTGATTCACTCTAAGTCGATCGATCAGCATTCGTCAAGTCACAGCCAGCTACTAGGTCTCTGTACTCTGCTAGCTTGTCTCCGAGAGGGTCCGATCCCCAAGCTACTGGTTGATAATCCATGTATCATAAGTCCCATGAAGAAATATCTCAAAGGACCGCTTTATCATAGGGGTCTCAAAGCAACAGACGGTCTGTCAATCGGACGTCCGGTCTCTGAGTTCTTAGTCTTTTCGTCCCAGGGACCCGGTTGGTTTAGTGTGCGAACCAACCCGGCATTATCTCAATTGTACCTCGAACACTCATAGGGTATTCTCATAGGGACTGTTTTTCAATTTTATCATCAACACCTCTGACAGTTCGTCAAACAGAAGTACGGTATGAAAGTTATCAGCTTTTCCGTTCCAGGGGACCGGTTGGATTTCAGGTACAATCCCACACTTCCACTATCCAACTGCAACCAAAACTCAGGAGAATTATGAAAAATGTTCCGTCTCATCAAGAGGAATCCAACAAAGTCGATGGCACGCCAATCGGACGTCCAGAACTCAAGATATAAGTGTTTCCGCTTCGAGGGCCTGGTTGGTTTCGTATCCGAACCAACCCGTCTGTACTCATAGTTCACCGAAACCATGAGTGTAATATACCGAAACGACCATCTTGATCCAAGGATCGCATTGCAGCTGACGGTGCATCGATCAGAGGTCTGTAACCCATGTTATGGGAAAAAGACCGAAAGAGATCCGAAAGTGGGGGTTTCTGGCCTGAACCGACCCGACCCAAGACCCCCTGGGTCGGCCCGAACCGGGTCGACCCGACCCGGGTCCGGTCCTGGACTGCTTGGGCGTGTCCCGGCCCAGTTGGCATAGCCCGGCACGGCTGGCGCGGCCCGACCCGTCTTACTGGCGCGGCCAGCGTGGCCGGGTGGCTCGGCCGAAACGGCTGAGCGGTTTGGGGGGGTGGAGGCACTACCCCCCGTATTTAATGAAATGTGATTCCCCCACGTGGGGGCCTCCCTGCTTCCAGCAGGGGGTTTCAAACCCCCCGGTTCTCCTCCTGAACGGCCGGACCACTATTGTCGGGCTACTGCTGCACCACGGGACTGGTGGGGGCCGGTCCCCCTGCTCTGACGCCAATGGCTGGAAACCGGTCACCACTCCCTGCTCCACCGCGGGCGAAGGCTGCGGCCTCGGTCCGTCCGGCGTGGCGCAATAGTGCCGTGCCCCTCCGTCGCGGCCCCACTCGGGAGGCTGTGTTTTCATGATTCTTCGGCGCAGCGCAACAGCGATGCAACCTTGTTTGACTGCAACTAAGGGGCGCAACGGCGCCGCGCATCCTTACCGCATGATCCCGCGAGGTGCAATGGCACCACGCCATCTCCGTTCCCAAACCACAACAAGGTTAATCAAAAAAATTAAGGGAAGAGGGTTGGCCGTGATTGTGCGGTCTGGCCCCCTCCCATTAATTGATAGGAAGCTGTCCAATTTGAAACGAGGACGATGACGGAAGAATTCACGAATAAAAACAATAAATCCCCTACCTCAAGCGTTGTCGTCGAACAAGGTTTGTCGCGGAATGGGACGTCGTGGAATTGATCATCGCGGAAGAAGAGGATCGTTGGCGTTTGTTGATCCCCAAGGAAGGCATCTCTCACAGTCGTCCGTCGTCAGAGGTCAGCGTTCTTCATCAGTGGCGGTGCCGTCTTCGCGTTCTTCGATGATGAGCGAAGAACATCAATACTTCCCTTTTTCTCCCAAAGAGTCAACACAACAAGCCCAACAATAATAAAATAAGTGTTTCACTTATTTTATTACACATGACATATGTTTGAAATTCAAAAATTGAAATAAACCACTTAATTAACTCATGTGTCATTTAATAAGAGGGTTATGGGAGTTAAGGGAATATGACGGGGTGGGGTTTGTGTGGTCCCCACTGTCCTCATAACATCTCATGGGAAGTTGGGTGGTTTCCCAACTTCCACTCAAAGAACTACCACTTAGAAATAAAAATAAAATTTGTAGCTAAATTTTATTTTTAACTTCCACAATTTTTAACAACACATCCCGTGTAAACGCAACTCTGGAAAAGGTGTTCCTAAGAAATTACCGGAGTTGCGAATCCATCAGTGCCATCGAAATTTGATTCCGGGCACCGGTTCAAAAGTTAGTAAAACCCTCTCATTCATTCACTGAACGTACCCGAGATAAACTTTGGAAAATGTTTCTGGGAACACTGGGCCTCAGAATTAGGCTCCATCAAAAACTATGTTCTTGTAAAATCCAAAACAAAATTAAGAAAAAAAATTCCTTGAAAATTCCTGGTATTTACATTACTCCCACCTCAGGGCTTTACGTCCCCATAAATCTTTAACACATACAAGGGATACAAAGGCGGTACTGAGCACGCATCTGAGCCTTCCGCTCCCAGGTGCTCCCCTAGAGGTTCCTGTGCTGCCAGTGAAAGTGAACCTGAGGAATCGATCATTCACACAGGACCCGCTCCTTTCGATCCTCGATCTCAATTGGAACCTCTGTGAAATTCACCCCATCACCAATGTCCAACTCATCATGGTCGATGATATGTGATGGGTCGTGCTCGTATCTCCTCAATTGAGATACATGGAAGTCGTAGTGCACCTGGTGAAACTGAGGTGGTTGGGTCAAGCGGTAAGCCACCTCGCCTACCCTGATGAGGACCTGAAAAAGTTCCACTGAGCCTCGAAGATTACTTTCCATCGTGGCCTCATCACCATAAACCTCATCGAGGTGAGACTCATATAAGGTCATGATCGTCATCCTCAAACTCTAGATGTCTCCCTTTCATGATTAGAAGTAAAACTCAAAAACTCCTACTGCCATGAGGGTAAGGTTGACCGACTCTAGAGTGATCGGCCGCACCCTCCTATGCATGAGTTTATCTTGTGCTGCCTAGAATTTACATTCCGTCGAGCTAGGAAAACCAGTCCCAATGTTGTATGTAAACCACAACCTCTTTGCCTAATACAGTCACTCTGAGCATGAACTATGAATGCAATCCATACCAAGACCAACGTCGTAAGGCATGGACGCTGCCACTAAGAGATTCCAACTGAAACCCTCACCTCGTGGGTCAGACCACACTATCGGCGTATGTGTGATTATTGCGTCTCCTCCCAAGGTATCTCCAGATGTGAGGGTCATGTAAACGGATTAACCGGAAACTCTAGGTCCGAGACAAGATTCATGGAAGGAAGGAATGATTCGTATCAATTTCTGTTACTACGGCAGCTTGTAGTGGAAACAGACTGACCCTAAAATCATTCCTAGATCCATTGGGTCACACTCCTTGACCGCGTCCAGCTACTCTCTTCCCCTACCCTCTATCTCCCAGAGCCTTGAGGGAACAACACAGGCGGGTGGTTATAACATGTTGATTTGTACACCGCCTCATGCTACTCTCCTAGTTCTGCCTCCACGTCTGCTACACTGAAGATTTATACGTCCTTAAAAATTCCTCTTTTTGAAACATTCACATGCCCAAGTCTCTAAGACTGGCACCAGTTCACTATGTTCCAGCTTCTAACATTCTCTAGCTGTATTCGTTCAGCCAAAGAACATTCAACCACAAGGTTCTCTCTAGCACCCTAACGTGAGTAGGAATGCATAGAGGAAAAAGTGATGGCCCATATATCTTTAAACACACCACACACAGAGGTCCGAGCTCTATAGCATTGATCGAATCGTATTCATCGAGTACCCGGAATGTTCGGTATGCCTCGATGAATACTCAGCTACCGACTTGTCGTCCTGCCGAAGCTGTATAAGCTCTAGAAAACATTTAGCCACCTACTCAAGCCAATCCTCAGCCGCCTGTGTGTCGGGCTCGCCTAGGAACATGAGGGTATCTGATGTCGGAACACGTGTAAGGCAGTATGCCTACATGTGTCACCTACCGGTACCACCAGTTGTAACTGCTGACCAACAGGTAGTGATGTATAGTTGACACACTACCCGAAGGCACTATCTCAGGAATCGATGCACGTACCGAAGCCTCATCGCAATGCGGACCATTGTCATGGTCACTCAATTGAAACATAAGTAACCAAGTCCACCATCCACTCTAATGATGTCTCAGCTAGGCGGAAAACTCTAGCAATCACCTCTAGACAGTGCTCTACTGTCTGGGAATCTGCCTCGCCTCGTAACCTCGGAGGCCTCTGCTGCTGGAACTCATGCAGCGCGCTTTGTCGGTGTGCACCGTCTGCTAGTATGGCAAGTGGAATCTCCTGCCCAATAGGTGGTGGTGCTGCTGGTACACCACCCGAGGGTGCCAACATAGTTAAAAGGGCCCCGCACCAGAGCCTCGTTGCTCGGTGGGATGTAATCGTGTAGTATCTCAGAACTCCAAATGGATGTCTGCGTTGAGACATCCTGAACAGATGAGACAAGGTCAACGATTTATACCTGGTGAGCTGACCTGGTTTGAGATGACATTAAAACTTTTGGAAACACACACACAACCAGTGTTTTCATGCACAATGTCGTAAATCAGAAGTCAGGGTCCGGTGTACGGATACGTCGGCCACCGCACCAACACTGGACTCCCTGAACTGAAACCACACTCAGTACCCTTAACACTATTGCTTCACAGAAAGAAAATATCAGAGTCCTATGTTCTATGGTAGAACCAACTCATCTGATAACAATTTCTCACGACCCGTCCTTGGGGCCCATGACGTGACTACCCCATGCCCGCCTTCCATATGCCAGGGGCTGGCGACTATCCCCAAAGGCGTAAATCCAGATAACTGGGAAGGCATTGCCTTTATAAAAGTAAACCAGACATCCCAGAGTACAAGCGGAAGTAATACACTAAGTACAAAAGAAAGTGCTGAAATGTATGTGGGCCAGAATACAAACCCAACTGAAAGTACAGCTATAACTGAACGAAAGTACAACAGAAAAAGAAAACAGCTGGAAGAAAGGAAGCAGCTCCTGGGTCGTACTCCTCGGATCATACCTGAAGGGAAGTTACATATAGCGCAGATCTTGGATTGTCCACCATGGATCCAACCTGGAGGGTAGGTACAGATATCCTCCACAACACTCTCGCCCGTCATCCTCCTCTGAGTATCATCTCTTCTTGAAGTCCACCTTCGGATACTGACTCTATGTCAGATCCACCTCTAAGTACCATCTAGCCCTCGAACACTCGGCCTCTGTCAGCGCTTCTCGTCGTCTGCAACAAACACAACGATGTGAGGGCATAGACCGTGCAGGGGTGAGTATAACGATACTCAGTAGGGACCCTGAGACCCTCAAGGTATCACTAAATCCAACAAGGATAACCACAATGAATGGTCTCAACAGATAACCCTTACTTAGGTATAAGCCCATACTTATAACTATGTTAACAAGTAACCCATCTCAATCATGAGCAAACACAAAGGTTATGAAATCAATGGATAACCACCACACAGGTATATGCCCATACATATACCTAAGTTTTCAAGTGACCCATCTCAATCATGAGGTAACCACAAAGGTCATAGACTGTGCTCAAACAAAGATTTTACTCATGATAACAAAACCACGGCTGCTGGAGAACTCCTCCTCTGTCGAGTACAGTGGGCCTGCCACTACAACCAAGCGCGTCCCAATAACCTTGGAATGCTGAAGTACTCCACCTGTTGAGTACTGTGGGCCTACCATTGCAACCATGCGCATCCCACCATGGGTCTGCCGCTACAACCAAGCGCACCCCCTCAAAGCCTACAGAGGTACTCCTTCTGTCGTGTACCGCAGGTCTGCCTCTACAACCAAGCACACCTCCTCCATGGGTTTTCCGCTACAACCAAGATCACCCCATTGGGTTATCCTAATCACTCCGAGTCTATCGATCAGCAGTCATCAAGTCTCAGCCAGCTACTAGGTCTTTGCACTCTGCTAGCTCATCTCCGGGAGGGTCCTCTCCACGAGCTACTGGTCGATACTCCAAGTATCACAAGTCCCATGAAAATTATCTCAAATGACTGCCTCATCATAGGGGTCCCAAAGCAATAGACGACACGTCAATCAGACACTCAGTCTGTGAGTTATTTGCCTTTTCGTCCCTAGGGCCCGGTTGGTTTCGTGTGTGAACCAACCCGGCCATATCTCAAAAATAACCCGAAATATCATAGGATATGCTAATAGGGATTGTTTCTCAATGTGATCATCAACGCTGTTGACGGTTTGTCAAACAGACGTCTGGTCTGAATGTTATCAGCTCTTCCGTTCTAGGGGCCCGGTTGGATTTTGGGAACAATCCAAGCTAGTCCCTATCCAACTGCAACCAAAACATAGGTGAAGTATGCCAAAAGTTCTGTCTCATCAAAAGGAATCCAACAAAATCGACAGCACGTCAATCAGACGTCAGGAGCTCAAGATATAAGCATTTCCGCTCAGAGGGCCCGATTGGTTTCGTATCCGAACCAACCGAGCCGTACTCAATGTTCTCTGAAACCTTGAGTGTAATATACCGAAACGACCGTCCTGATCCAAGGATCACATCGCAGCTAATAGTGCATCGATCAGAGGTCTATAGCCAATGTTATGGAAAAAACAATGAAAGAGATCCGAAGGTGGGGGTTTCGGGCCCGGACCGACCCGGCCCGAGACCCCCTGGGTCGGCCCGAACCCGTCGACCCGACCCAGGTCCGGGTCCGGCCAGTTTGGGCGCAGCCCGGCGTGCTGGCGCAGCCAGGTGGTTCGGCTGAAACGGCAGAGCGTTTTGGGGGGGGGGGGGAGGCGCTGCCCCCTGTTTAATGAAACGCGGCTCCCCCACGTGGGGGCCGCCCTCCTTCCAGCCAGGGGTTTCGAACCCCCAGTTCTCCCCCTGACCGGCCGGCCTGCTCCGCTCGGCCGACTGCTGCACCGCGGGACCGGCGCGTGCCAGTCCCATTGCTCTGACGCTGGCGGCCAGAAACCGGCCACCACTCCCTGCTCCGTCGTGGCCTTGGCCCGTCCGGCACGGCGCGACAGAGCCACGACCTTGTTTAACTTCATCGATGCGGCGCGACGGCGCCGCACATCCTTTACGCATGATCCCGCGTGGTGCGAAGGCATCGTGCCATCTCTGTTCCCAAACCACAAAAGGTTAATCAACAGAATTAAGGGATGAGGGTCGTCCGTGTTCGTGCAGTCCGGCCCCCTCCCATTAATTTATAGAAAGCGGTCCAATTTGAAACGAGGAACGACGACCGATGAATTCATGAATAAAAACAATAAATCCCCTACCTCAAGCATTGTCATCGAACATGGTTTGTCGTGGAAGGGGAGGTCGCGGAATTGATCGACACGGAAGAAGAGGATTGTTGGCGTTTGTTGATCTCTGAGGAAGGCATCTCTCACCGTCGTTCGTCGTCGGAGGTCGGTGTTCTTCGTCAGCGGCGGTGCGTTATTCGCGTTCTTCGAAGAAGAACGAAGAACTTCAAGACTTCCCTTTTTCTCCCAAATACTCAACAAAACAAGCCCAACAATAATAAAATAAGTGTTTCACTTATTTTATTACTCATGACATAAGTTTGAAATAAAAAAATTGAATTAAAACACTTAATTAACTCATGTGTCATTTAATAAGAGGGTTATGGGAGTTTAGGGAATATGATGTGGTTGGGTTCATGTGGGCCCCACCGTCCTCATAACCTCTCCTGGGAAGTTGGGTGGTTTCCCAACTTCCACTAAAAGGACTACATATTAGAATGAAAAATAAAATTTGTGGCTAAATTTTATTTTTAACTTCCACAATTTTTAACAACACCTCCCGTGTAAACGCAACACCGGAAAAAGTGTTCCTAAGCATTTATCGGCACTGTGAATCCATCGGTGCCCTCAGAATTCAATTCTGAGCACCGGTTCAAATGTTAGGAAAACCCGCTCATTCGTTCACTGAACGTACCTGAGCTAAACTTCGGAAAATTATTCTGGGAACACTGGGCCACGAAATCAGGCGCCGTCGAAAACTACATTCTTGTAAAATTCCAAAGAAAATGATGAACAAATATTCCGTGAAATTTCCTTGTCTTTACAGTTGGAATGTACGATATGAATATTATTATATAAATAATGAAATTATATGATTTACTCATCCATATAAAAATAATTCCATGAAAACCATTTCATTATAAATGAATATAAATTCAATTTGAATATACTAGAAATATTTTTTCAAAACAATTTCTGAGCACACAAATGAATTCAACTTCATTCTTTTAAATAAATTACTTTTGGTGAATTATATTAATGAAATTTATAAATTATATATTCAATAAAATTTTTATCACTAATATTTTATGATATTTAGGCATGAGGTAAGAATAAATAAAATTTTATATGTAACATTTTTATTCTAAAATAATGTTTTTCCCATTCTCAAAATCATATTAAAATTAAAAAATTTCCTCTTTTAGAAAATTTATTTTTCAAAAAAAACATAATTTTTTAAATTGAAATGTCAAAATCTCATTTTATAATGTTTTTTAGAATTTTCTAGAAATAAAATTTTTTATGATTAGTGAAAATATTTTATTTTAATAATATTTTTTGTTTCATTTAAATAATTTTAAAAATAATATTAGAATATTTATTTATATAAAAACTAGTTAAATTTGAAATATATTTATTAAATTTAGGACATTTTATCCAATATCATATTCAATTTTTATATTAGTACTCCCCTTTGTTTTGAAATATTTTTCCCATCAAACACCCTTTCACATATCTTTTGTTAGATTATATTTAAATTGCATTCATCAATATATTTTAATATAATTTTTCCAAATTGATCTGATATTAATAATAAAATTAATTTCAATTATATAATTGGTTTAAAATAAATTTTATACATAATTAATAGTAAAAAAATTAAAATTAAATACCATTGTCTCGGTAAAAAATTTGTTTATAGGCGTTAAACAAGTAGGATAAGGGTTTATCATTACCTAAAACATAAAAACCCATTTTTATGGTACAACTTAATTTTCATAACATAAAATGATTTATATTGATACATTTTGGTTCATTTATACAGGTAATAAACATGGAAACATAATTTGTTTCTCTAGAAATTACATGAGTGCCAGTCACCTCGCTTATAAAAGGCCACCCCAAAAACCCTTTTCACATATCCATAATACATTTTTTTCAAAAAATGAAAATAAAAAATAAATACAATAATTCACTAGTATAATCATATAATCCTAATTTTTTTCTTAAATACAACCTAAAAATCATTTTAGTGAAATCCATAAGAAGGTGTCCAAATAAAGCGTATCATCCATGACATAGATTTTTTTCAACCACCTCATTCAACTTTTATTAAAACATGTTTATATAAATAACTAATTATATTAAATATAATTATATATTATTACCCGAAAAGCATAGACAGAGGAAGAAACCGCTTACCATTTTTTATGAAAAAAGAAAAAAGTAAGAAAAATGCATTACAGACCCAACACAGTCACAAAATTTCCTCAAAGTCACACCCCTCACCACCACCATGATAAACAGACTCTTCCTCATCCACCGTTTCCCACTCTGAACTCTCATGGTGCTTAAAAACCTTAGCATACTTACTCCTCATATTCAACCGATTCATCTCAAGAAACTCAGTGGAAGAGTGTATACTCTTGACAGTAGATCGGGTAGGCATCGACTTTGAAAAATGTGAGTAGTCTTTCCCCATCCTTCTTCACGGAGAGACAAACACCTAGTCCTGGATCACCAGCAGGGCATTATTCCCCACATGGACAATCTCACTGTATGATGGCCTAACTGTGTCCCCATCATTTTCCTTATTGCTATCAGTAAGCTCCCCCTAGTTCCCATGGCACTGCAACTCTTGAAACCTCACTAACTTCTTTTGATGAATCTATTTATTCATATCAATCATGGCCAAACAGTGAGGATTCTCCACCATTTCATGTTTAGCATCAATCCCACCTTTACCCACCGCTGCATCTTCCTTTTCCTCATTCTTCCTGCATCAACTTACACATAAAATCGGCATATCATCCCCAATTTCGATGCCTAATTCATGGAACTGATTTCCCGTGTGTACTATGATCATCACACCATTAGAAGCATTATCCTGACTAATGAATTTGCCAACAAGATCCACTATTCTGTTATCTTTACATCCAACAGACCCAGTTTTCTTTACAGAAGGAGCAAACCCCTGCATATCGTTCATTTCAAGATTCGAAATAATCCCTTGCATGCCCATTCAAAGATCATCACAGCTACTTCAGTTCCTCTGATTATCCGCACCAAAATCAGTCTGATTGACTTGAACACTAACATTCTTCATCGGTACAACAGAGGCTGCAGACTCCTACTGAGATGCTGCAGTTGTGGGTTCATCAAAAGAGCGTGCCACACCCCCAACACCAGCACCCTTGGGGTCAATTCCTTTCAAGTTGTTCCCTCTATTTAGATCCTACCTGAGTCGAGTGAAAATAGCAGACACCAATGGGTTTGCAGGAACACCCATGAAAGTGATGATATTATCTTATTCATTTAATTTGTATATGAAATTATCATTTGTGTGTATACTGGACTACCACATCACGAACTTATGATATTATTTTTCTATAACCACATATAAGAAATAGATATAATGAATTATTAAATATTTTTATATTATATTTAGTTTTTTTATAATATTTTATTATAAATCCACATTTAAAATCTTACATCCTAACATATTGGGAAACAATAACATCGCTATTGTAGACAACAGATAACCTCCTCACAATCTATTGTTATGTGGTTTTAATTTTTTATACATGAACAGTAATAATGATATATTAAAAGAATTAATATGAAAATTAATATGTAACTAATCACCTCAAAATATGACATTACATGTATTTTTTTAACATTTCACTATGTGTGGAATATGATCACATCGACCGTGTGTACGCTGGAATATCACCTCAAGAAGCAATGTGATTCATTTTTCACTTATTTTTTACATGGAGGGTAATAAGGGATAAGGTTAATTAACATATGTGATATATATGACATTTATATTATTATAATATGTTAATAAATCAATTAAATTTCATTTTATTTATCGATTGTAGAAATTTAAGCAGTATAGATGTGTACGTACGACCTATTGTCTCTATTAATGGAGTATTTTAGTTTCTATATATAATGTTTTTCGATTAATATAAATACATATCTAATAACTATATATGATTTTTATTTCTTTTTTACCATTATCAATGTGATGTAGTTGTGATCAATGTAAGAGGAATGAAAAAATTCAAAACATACATGAAAAATAATGTTGTTATTTCTTGAAATGACATTTTAACATGATAATGTTAATATAGGGGTAATTAAAGGTCATAAAAAATTAATATATTATATGATATATATTATTATGGTTTTAATTTATTATTATATAAAAAAAATTATTACCAAATATTTTATTGATAAGTACAATGGAATTAGAGACTTTTGGAAATGGATTTTCATGTCACTTTTTACTAATGTACGACACATTCTATATTAATCAAAAATTTATATTATGTTGTGTATATAAATCAGATGAATTTATTTAATTATTATCATCCGGAAAATTATTTATAAAAAAATATTAATTTTATGATCTCTCATTTATTAGGTTTATGGTTAATAAGTTTACAATTTGTAAAGGGAATTTTGATTGAAATTTCATTATTTCCAACACTAGTTCAATTTTGGTTATATGTATTTCTCTAAAATGTACATAATACCACTATGAAGATATATTTTTAATTTTTAATGTTTGTTTATGAATAACATGATTAATTTTTAAAAAAGAAAATATATTCATAAATAATTATATTCAAAGAAATGTTATTTTCTTCAATATATGTTCAAATTGAACTTACAAAATCAATTACCATTTATGATCAAATAATTTTATATTAAATATTCATTACTAGGGGTATATTAAAGGTATTCATTATAATTTTTTCACTTTATAGTTTATTTTGATGAGGAAATGATCTTAACGAAAACAATCTTTCATATATAGGTCATACCATTGTCAAACTCTTATCAGATATGCATCCTTTTCCATGGGTTCAGACTTGATGAAATGATAAAATGAATATGAATATTGTTTCTTATAAATATAATTTTTTTTGTTGAAATATTTATGAAGACCAGTGATTTTAATTGTTTTTATATGATTTATTTATATTGATATTGTTGCACACATATGTGTGATTTTCATTATTTGCAAGGCATGGCCTATATCTACCTCAAAATCCTTGGAAAATATTGATATCATAAGAGATAAATATTCCGATAATTTTGAGTATACTAAGATCTGTAAGGGACTCTATCAACTGTGATAAACTAGATGATGATCATTGACTATAATGATGGATTGGGGATTAAACTCATTACACTATGTTATTATTGGAAATGATTGTTGAATACTATGGAAATGATGTTTTAGGATTATCTGTATGACAGAAATCTTTTACTTATTCAAATTTTATGTTCTCAAAGTTCAAGATAAATTATAACATTTTCGATCGTGTCATTACAGTAACAAGTATTTATTATATGAATCATGTTTAAGATATATGATATTTGGGATTACTATTTTCAAATGTTATTTTCAAGATCTCATAGGGTTGTGATCATGATATATAGATATCTCTCATTTTTAACATTACTTAGCATTGAAGATCTCCTTTTTTTGTTTCTCTTCCCTATATTATTATTAAATGTATTATATATGATATTTTTAGTAAAATTGATAGTAATGAATAATATTGTGTGATATAATGTAACCGGCTTATAGAGCAGTTGTTTATGAGTCCATGATTCCAATAGAATAGAAAAAAAATTATTCAATAATGAATAATTTAGTTATTTATTTAATATTCACCTATTAATATATAATATCAATGTATGAGATGATCAGGACTTAACAGTCATCCCAGACTCTCACTCTTTTTATTCCAATCTCTATCATAATTTCAATTAATATACATGATAGGAACTTCTTCTTTACATGTCATGTAACTTTTTCCTCACTCCCTTTAAAAATGCTAATGATTATTGAATAAAATGGGAATATATATCATGCTTCCATAATATTTGACCCGCGTTATTCATTATAAAGATTATAATTATTGTATATATAACATAAATAAAAACCAATTTGGGAAATAGCTAGGAATAAATCCTATACTGATGGAATTGTCAGGCGACTATATCTGATCTGTGTTCAATTAATATCCCACAATGCCCTCCATTTGATTTTGTTTCATTAATTTTGATCATATATTTTAATAAATGTCACATGGGATGTTTTAAAAAACGATAAAATTATTAAAAAATAATATGAAACAAATGGTGGAGTTGAATCGGCTAGAGGGTCATAACCCTGGTTCTTGAAGAAGAAGGGTAAAGTCATTATAGAAGAGTAAATTATATTATTATTCCTTAAAATAAAATAAAATTTCATGAATTTACATATAAATAAATGGAATGTTGTAAATAATGATTCTAAATAGATAAATTTAATGTCATTCAAAAATAATAAAATACCTGAAAATGATGTTATGTTGATTGGATGAGTGGTAACCTAGGGTCCAAATGACATTGGACTGAATCCATTGAAACTCATTATCATAATCATCTTCTATAAAAATTAAATCAAACAACATTTATACCATGTTTCACCATGTCTCTTTAGTGACTATTATATAAAAAAATGAATTGGTACTATAATGCTGGATCGAGTGGTTGAGGGTGCACACATAGTTTGAACCGATCACCAAATGAAACAATTTACCCGAATCTAGAATGAGGGTTTTATGTATTTTTACATAGTATCATATCAAATTAAGTGTATCTTCCAATACAGTATGTTAATAGATTTTTTTATTTTTTTATATGTTTAAAATCCTATTTAAAAATAAATGAATAGTAATATTTATAATAATGAACACAAAAATATAAATAAATAAATTATATTACGAGTTATATACATGTTCTGGAAACATACTATACACTCCATGTGGAATGAATTTAAAATCATGGAGCCCAAACTCTGGAAGTACCCACACAAAACCCCCATATTTTTCATTTGTCATCCCATTAAAGCTATATTCGGTCCAAATCTAATTTTTCAATTAAGAAATTTTTTGAATTATATTACTCTTATAATTTAATCATTGTTCTCAATGGGTTTCCCTTTTCATTAATTTCCATGATTTAAATTCTTTTTTTGTAATTTAGGGATTTATATGGAATTAAGACGATGTCCATTAGGTCCATGACTATAGAGGAAGAAAAAATACCATGTAAAACATATACACAACGAATATAATTTCAATCATATATTTTGAAAATATAAAGCATTTGTGTTTTTCACATATTGTGTACCCATGTCTGTTCCTAGCCAATGATGATCCATGTCAGGGAACAAACATTGTATGAACCCATTTACAAACTCATGGTGTGTTTTTATGAAAATATTGTTTAAATTTTCATCAATGGATAATCTCTTTTATTGGGAACTCATGGACAGACTTCACATGTAAATAAACATGATATTATGGTTCAATACATGTTGGGTAATGATTTATCTGCAATTCTTAGAAGAGGCCATTTAATATCTTACACATGTCCCATCATAACATTTCAAAACACGAGGTATGTGCATTTTTTATATTTAACGTACTATATGATGTCTGATAAGGGGAATATTAGTCATGTTTCTAGAGATCACGGACTGTAATCTTGATCCTTCAACAAATTTATTAATTATGAAATAAAATATGTGGGATGTTCAAAAAAATATTTTCATTGTTTTTATTTTTCAATTATTTCATTTTATTATTTTATTTTATTCAGATAATGATTGATGAAAATGAATCACATGGGAAGCGGCCATTGATTTATCATAATGATGATCATCTCACAACAAGAATAGAATATGTATATACCCAATTTAATCATCCATTGATAGGTTTTTTGATCAACTATTAATTTTCTTTAGTGATTCTACATGTTGTTCTACATGCCCCATATTTAATAGTTTCTCTAAGCCCAACAATAGTTATGACACCACAAATAGCTTCCACTTCCACAAATACTCCCTTTTAATTAGCTTCTAAGAAATCAAGACAAGCTTCAATGGTTGGATGACCATAGCATTACCCGTGCATGATTTTTTGAGATAGTTGCACAATAATTGACATACTACAATGTCTTTCATATAATGTGATCCATATTAGTAGTAGATTAATTAAAAAGAGTAGCATAGAGTGGTTGATACATCTAGAGGATATTTAAGAGAATCTCGGGAACAACCACATGATTTCATTTCTAATGTTCAACAATTATAGATTTTGATATTTTTGGAGTTCTCATCTTCATTCTATTTTAATGGTATAATCGGATAGGTGATACCGATCCAAAAAAAAACCATGTAAAATATTTATTGGGTAGTAAATTATTGTGTACATAAAATGGTATAGTTTCTCTAAGGATTTGTTTTATACCATCATCTGACAACCCCACCCCATGTTTTCACCCATTCCCACCAAACGAATATGAAATTCTTATTGTGTGGTACGAACATGATAAACCCATTTTTTGATATACTTCTGAATAAAGTAAGGGAACTATATTAATCTCCCTCACACATAATTTT
This sequence comes from Viscum album, assembly GCA_963277665.1. Classification (NCBI taxonomy): domain Eukaryota; kingdom Viridiplantae; phylum Streptophyta; class Magnoliopsida; order Santalales; family Viscaceae; genus Viscum; species Viscum album. The sequence goes on from OY728151.1 coordinate 1,914,032,540, forward strand.
ATCCACAAATACATTATATCTATCATATTTCCATGATAAGAGGATAGTATCATTTTGTTCTGATTATATATATATCTTATTAATAATATAAATTGGCACAAATACCTTATACTCCAATACTTCACAACCTCAAAATTTTATTTCTTGTTTACTGACCATTATGTTAACATTAATGGTGGGTTTTATTTAAATATTTTGACACAACACATGTATGGTTTTTCTCATAATTCCATCAATATTTCATAGGTTATCCCTCAAGTATGGATATTTAAGGCAGATAGACAAGGTAATGCTTCATAAGTGGGGGTGAACCAATATGAAACTATAGGACTACCCAAAATTTTATGGGAGGATATATGACCAACTTACCACCAATGGTGTTGTTTAATTGATACCTAGAAATCCACTAGTTGTCATTCCATTTAATATATCCATTATTTCCTTTAACGTCCAGTCCTCTTACACCATTCCACTTACTGAACCACCAACCTCCCCTAGTCCACCTTCACCCACAATTTATCTCCATATTGTTTCCCACCTCTATACCATGGACAAAACTCATTTAGAAAGAGGAAATGATAAGGAATTCTCTTGAAACACTTCGGTTATTTATTCCAACTTCATCCAATTACTCATCCCAACCTTCAACCATTTTCCCCAAAAAATAATTTTTTGTTTTCAATTTTTATTGGAAATTTCCCACTCCAGAACTCATATATAATTATAATCTGTCCCGAAAATCAGAATAGGATATAAGATATGATTCATTATAATCCACTAAAACTACCTCCTTTTACCATGATCCCTTAGATTATGACATTTCTTCTCTTGAGGCCACTCATTGACTACTTATCTCACATAATATATCATTTGTATACATCTCGGTTTTTTACATCATTGTAGTGATTTTTAGGCATGAAGATAATTCATTCCATTTAATTAATTATCAAACATATTCTAGATAATTATATAAATTTTAAAATTATCTTCAGCTGTATTTTTTATCTCTCTACTAGGGGATTAATATTTTTATATATTTTCATTATCTTTATTCGTATTCCTTCTTTAGTTTCTCCCTTAAATTGGTATATTTTTCTATCATTGGACATCAACATCTTCCACATTAAATTTTATTTGGAGGAACTAGTGCGATATAATGTGTTGGGGATATTATCTAATATAAAGCAGTCAATTTCCCTTTTCTATTTCATGGATACTTAGTTAATTATCAGTACATTTTAAGATATGAATATATATATATATATATTAATTTTATTAATAAATAATAAATAAAATTGGTTTAATTTTGAATGTTACAATAATATTATTATTTTAAAAGTGTTCTGAAATGATTTCAGATATAGGATTGAATATTGATATTAATTCATGGAAAATAAAATTTATTATACATAATATTTATATTCATTTCATGAACTGATTAACCATGTTTATATACTAATACATAATAGCTATTCTAAACCATTTTAATGGTATTTCTTATACCTTCATCTTTATGAGATTCATAGGAAATATATAACTACTATAAATTTAAAATTTTTATCATTTAAAAACATGAAAATTATGAGTCATAATAAAATGAGTAAGCTATTGAATTAATATTTTTCTCCCCCTTTTGGCTTTGAGATCCACCATAAATATTTTCTCTCATAAAACTAGGAGAAAACCTGAACTACCTTTATTGGAAGCTGTATTATAGTCATAATCAATCATCCTTCCCTATTTTTTTAATTGTATTGCGTGATTATGCAACTGATATTTAATAGAGTATTTTGGTAAATTCATGGTTCATTTTTGTGATATATCATTAAATATTTTGTGGGAAATATTTTATCTTTCTCATCATTGGAAAAGGGTTCTAAAAACCAATATTCCATTTGTTTCCAAGTGGTACATTTAAAAAGTAATGAAATATTGTATATTGAAAAAAGTTCCAATTCTTTTTTTATACTCACTAGTAAAGAGAATGAAAATTTATATTTTTCAATTGATATATATATATAAAGTTATTCATTCAAATTTTTATTTTTCATTAAACATAATTATATATTATTTAATTAATTCATCCTCCTATTTCATGCAACTGATATTAATTTCACATAATATCATACCTAACCATGGACCTAGATTCAACATAATTGTAATGAATTAACTAAATATTTTTTGAATTAATTTCTAATTGTAAAAGTGGATTTTTATTTGAAACATATTAATAGATTAAATATGATGGATATTGATCATAACATTGATTATATTTTCTCGAATGAGGAGTGAATCTTTTTCCATCTGAGTTAAATCATCAATTATCATGTTGATTTTTAAATTGTTTAAAAACGTGAATAAATGATGATGAATGTTCCTAATTGAGATATATATTAAAAAATTAATAAAATATTCGAAAATAAATTTCTTTTGTGCTACATAAATATCCACTTCTATTAATTTTTTTTATAAGGGTAATTAATTGAATACTTCCATATTAGAGAAGGGATTAATTTTTATTTAATTTTTAAAATTTTATATATGGAAAGAAAAAAACTAAATCAGGGGGATTTAAACATTCTCAATATTTGTGTTCAAATTCATGAATTTTGTAAACATATCTCTTTGAGATTTATGTTGTTTTAGGGATGAAAATATTTATTATATTAATAAAATACAATTTCATGAATTTTTAGTTTAAATATGTCATCTTTGATTGATTCTTTGAAAAAAATAAAAAATACAAGCTGTGTCAAATATTACTAAATGTCATGTTCAATTTCAAGATGCACTACTCGACCATCATAAGTACACACTCATCTCATGGACTAAACCAATTTTAAATTTACATCATGAATCTTATCACATACACTAATTCTAGAAGTGACTGGAAGTTAAAATAAGTGATACATATTTAGAATGTCTGCACCACACACCATTTTCTCTTACACACTAACCACATATTCCTATAATTCAGGGGTGATATAGTCGACCACCTAACTATAGAAAAAATTTATCATATTAAAGTTGATCTTAGTAAATACCATGAAATTTTCCATACATTCCCTATAATATATATTCTACAGTATATAACTAGGTATCAATATTAATGGACATAAATTCAAGGGTGTGCTGCTTCCACTATGTTGACATGATCCTCCACTAAATCCAATAATATATTTCATTTTCAATATAATTTGAATGTTAGTATTTCAATTTTAACCACTTAATTACACTTATATACATGGTAGGGTTTTAGTTTCTCCACAATATATACACTATGAATAGTTCTACAATATGGTATCTTTTTTGACTTGTATTTTTTATAAGATTATTAGTGTGTTGTAGTAGAAATTATTATGTGTTGTCTCAAATATCTATTTTTTTAATAATTATTTTAAATGTTAAACTTCATATTTACCCATGGATAATATTATTCTAAGAATCACACCAATAAAAAACTAAATAATAATAAATAAGTGAAACCATGACCATTGGGAGATACTATGGCAACAAGTTTAGTTGTATTTCTCTAATCATATTATTTAACAATCAATCACCTGAATTACGGATTGTAATTTTAAATAAGTAGTAATTTGGTATACGGAAAATTTGAAATTACACAATTGAATTCCCCTAGTGATTAATTTTATAACTATATTCAATTATATGGAATATATTTTAATTAGTTATAATAAAATAAATCCCCCGAACCATTTTGTTTTATTTTTATCTTCTTGTATTATAATGAATTTTACAAAAATAATTTATTTTCCACCATTTTATCTCTATGTAATATTTTTGAATCTCAAAAAATTATTCCTATAATTGGTGCTCCATTTTAACATATGTTATTGACCATTACATTAAATATTTTCCTATTTATTTGTTGTATGGAATTAATTCTTCATGTCTCACAATGGGATTTCCATCATCAAACCATGGAGTGTGAGTTCAGGGCGATTATATATCATCTAAAAGGAATAATATAAATTAAATAAGGAATTAAATTATGTTTAAGAAACTATTTTTTTCCTTGTTCAGAAATGAAATGTTTATATATATATTAAAAACACATGGTGCTTAGATGGAATGAGATATTGAGACCTGGTGTGCCAAAAATTAAAATAGAAAAATATTAAATCTATTTTAAATTTATCACATAAATAATCTTAATGAATTATTATAAATCTTTAATGGAGTCATTGATCATAATTATGAGACAATAGTGGAGTATGTGTTGTGGTGTTTACCTTAGGATAAACATTAAATGAGTCTACAAAGGGAGTTTTGACTCTATATTCCTCAGCGGTATGTTGAGTAAAATAATTAATTATTAAATAATTTAATTTATTCAATTTTACCCAAAATAAATGATATAATTATTAATCCTTGTAGAGTCATCTATGGTTAGGCTCAAAAACCTAGAAACCACCAAGGACACTCTCCTCCATCATTCAATGGGGAATATCATTAGATGATGATGAAATTCCATATCTGATCAGATCTAGATGTTGTAAACACTACAACTTCACTTTGGCATTGGAATATTCATTCTTCATAGAAAAATGAATCCTTGTTGATATAGTACAGAAAAATTTGTATTTTTTAATATTTTATTAAATATATTTACAATATAGATCATCATTTTTAATCCATGTCCATATACATCATTTACATGTTCTTAAGTATTGAAATTACGATTAAGTAAATTTTTTTACTAACAATGGGATCCCTATTCATGATGCGCTATAAAAGAACAAATGGAATCGATCATTTAATATATTTTTTATTTTATACCCTTCATCTTCTTATTTGACATTGGTAGGTACCCACAGTCCTTATTCGACATTTCTGGGTTGTACCGATCTAGATTGGTCCCATGAAACCATGATGGATCTGGAAAAAAAATAATGAATTAGTGATCAAATCATAGATCAAAAAGGATTTTGTGAAATTTATTATTGTTTATTATATTACGATAATGAAATGAATGGGGTAAAGAGTGGTGGTCTGGGTAGTGCCCCGACCCATGTTACCTAGTGTCGGTGCATTATTACATATCATTGACATGATACAAGGAAATCATGTCCTAAATGACCGATTAGATTAGTAGCCTTGGAAATACTAGATACATTCATGAGTTTTACATTACATTATATAATGAAAAACTGCAAAAAAAATTATTTCAGTAGTTTACAGTTATATCCCCTCATACTATCCATACAGGTCAATCATAAAATACTTCTTTACATCCTGAGAAAAATAAAACATAGAAAGGGGTGAACTTAAATGCTCAGTATAAACAACAATATAGCAAGAACTTTCATAAATAAGCATGAACATTTTGGGAAAAGTATAATATTAAAACAAAATACTTTTAAACAAGAACATCTACATAAAATCAAATAAATAAAATCAAATAATTCCATTTACATATTCACATGGATATTCTACTAGTCGAACAATCACATGGAATATCAATAGCCATGTTCATAATGATCAAATGCATAATGTCAGAATTCATAACCACATAGTCAAGGCCCTATTCCAAGACTACAAACAAGATTTTTTCAAGGCCTTGTGCCAAGACACTAGTTTGTCTCATGAGACCTAATAATGCATCTAGTATCTATATTGGGCTTCACCTATCACATACTTTGTCTAATGCATTTCTCATATGAGAAGGTTTAAACATAACCTAAACATTCGATTTTAAAACTAGCATATGAAATGTGAAATCTTTATCCATAAACCATGAATGGTGTAAAAATAACATATCCATAGTCAAACATATCATAAAACCTTCAATACAATATGGATTTTTTATCATAATAAATCAACTACAAATAAGTTAAAAATCAATCAAAAGCTGATGACATAGATGAAATAAAAACCTTTTTTAGATAAATAAATCTTTCAATTTTGAAATCATTCAAGAGTCACATAATTATAGAAAAAACATTTATTTTGAAAATATTATTATTATATTGTAAGTGACTCATTGAGTATGTTATAATGGCACAAAATAGCCGCACGCACTGTATAAGTTTAAAAAACATTCTTACCATAATTTTTCCGAAAAAGGTCATAAAGTACCTTGTTTGGAAAAATATGGAAATCTTCCTTCCAAAACATATAAGGTCAATTAAGTCTATAACTGACTTTAACCCATTGTCCAGTTAATAGTAAAAATGCTTCGAAATATATTTTTATGAAACATGGTTGTGGATGATAAAGAGATCCCAGTAGATAATTAGTCATAAAAAACCTCAGATAATGATGTGATTGTGAAATTAACCCTTACCTAGTACTTGTACTTGGATGAGGGTATGTTAAAATCATTTATAATAGTGAAATAATAGTTATTAAATTATAAATAAAAACCATAAATAATAATATTATATCATGTATTATTTTCTAATATTTCGTTGTAAATGATATTTTAGTAGTATCATCATTTCGGGTGTTAAGTAATTCATTTTCCTTCATATGATTTGTTATGTTTGTAATGTTTTTTGTAGATATGATATATCATATTCAAATTTAAAATTATATAAATTATTCAAACATTATTTTTAATTATCAAATGAAAATTAATCTTGAATGGATACGATGGGGAATGAATCTCATCGCGTTCGTGGAGATGGTAATATGTACGTAGGAACAAGCGACAATATCATTCTTCTGTTTTAAAAATAACATATAATTAGATTTTATATCATATATAGAGAATAATTATAATTTTTTTATTATTTAAATCAATTATAAATAATTATTATACACATCCAAATAATAATTTATTGAATAACAACTATACCACGAAGTGGAGATGGTTTGTCATACGTACGAACATATGGTGACATGTAATTCAATGGATAGACAGAATAATGATTATGGTATTACCATATTAATAACAAAATCAAAATGTATAGATTATATAGGAGTTTTTATATTATAATGGAAACAACAAAGAAATAGGAAGTGGAAGAAGAAAGGAATTTGAATGTGGTGATGAAATATTTACCTATTCATCGGGTTCTTCCTTTTGATTTGATCAAAAGGGCTTTTTAGGTTGTATTTATGGATTTAAAAAGGCCTATAGGATTTTGTTAGGACAGTTTAGAGGATATTTTTTTAAGGTATTGTCAAACCAATTTCTTTTACGATGGAATTTGATAGAAGTTGAAGTTCCCTTTAATTAGAGGGGTGAGGGGAACCTTAGAAAAAGATTGAAATATTAAATCATAATAAATTCATTTTCTATTTCTAATGGCTCCAAAAAGATTTATTTAGAGGATAGGGTGGGGATGTGTTGAAAAATACTCAACCAATATGTTTCATACTCATTTGAATCACTATATTAACCTTGAATTTTATATTTATCTCTTAGTTAATTAGTTTGACAGTAACCATGTCTTTTTATATTTTTATAATATATGGTTAATAAACATACTGTTAACATCCTAGAGAATAGAAAGTGGTTCAATAATGGAATATGTAAAATTATTTAAGACCTTTTCTTGAATATTATAGTTTTAGGAATAATATATCAATTAATAATACTATATTTGTTTTAAAAACTGTTTTATGTCAATTTTGACACTATTGGATATTTTGTTTTTGATAAATTCCTAACATCATTACTACATAGAAAAAAATTCCATTAATAAATACTAAAATTTCACATTAACCTAGAAAATTGGTGTATGTAATCAAAAATTTCATATTATATTTATTTTACCATCTATAACACCTTTTATTTGATTTTTTCATTAATATGAAAAATAATTGCATCATCATTGTGTATTAAATAAATTTAATTATTCAATTTTTAAAAATTATAAATAAAATACCATCATGTAGGAAATATTTTTAGCTTCGTTATGAATATTTATAGTGGAAGTGATAATATATATAACCCTATGTAAACATTTTTTTACAAAAAGATATATACTTATTTCGTTTTTGTATTAACTTTCACTTAATTAATATAAAGTGTCATTTTCGCTTACAAGTGGCTCCATGAGGACCCAAAATCTACAAAAGGATGACCATGGTCGGACATGTATTAGCCAATAGGTTTAGAACACGTGTTAGGGTTATTTAATAATATTACAATATTATTTTTGTATTCATATTTACCGAATTCACCCTTTCACCATGGTAAATAAAGCATTTACCAATGTAATTATTCCAAATGACTAAAAATAAAAGTTACCTATTTACACAATTTGGACATCATTATGCTAATTATGAAATCCATTTTTGTAAATTCAAAGGATATTAGTGGATGAAATTATTTTAAAATTAATAACCTTTGTTAAAACATAATACCTGTTTTTTAGAAATAATAATTATCAAATGATTGACACTTCCTTATATGATGTTTAAATGTGAAATTATTTAAAATGACAAAAAATGAATTAAATGGTAAAAATATAATCTAATTATACATAAAAACCACTCAATAGTATAATTTAGCACTATAATTTTTTATATTAAAAAATTGTTTTTAATTAAAATTTATTATTTTTCACTATTCATAAAAAACTGAATGTATTTAGAAAAATACAAAAAATTCACCCTATGCTAATTTTCATATTCCGAACACAAAATTGAAGTCCATTTTAAATGATAAAATTGATTATATTTCAGAAAGTGGGTATTAAAATTTATAATGAATAGTTTGATTGGTCGTGATGTATTAGAATCTCGAAGTTGTGTACAACACAAGCTATTGTATTATTCAAAAGGAAACGTAATGTGGATTCTTGGGGAGTTACAGTTTGAGGAAATGTGGTGAAACCCACGGTGAACCAAGAATGATGATTTATAAGGAATGAAAACTAAAAACCATGAATCACTGCCATATCTTATCATCTAATAAGGATTGAATGTTATATCTATAGTAACACAACATGATTCTAGTGTCATTAGAAGATCAATAATTTTTTGTGAAAAACAACTACACACTATGTAGTGGGATAAACACATGATGTGTAGCTCTAACAGTAGTGGTGGATAGGAATTCAGAATATATAAGGATTTCATGGAATGTTGTCCTCTCATCAACCATGTAACCCAACCCCATATAGGAACCAATTTTACGGCTCACTCATTCTTGGACATGTATGAAATTATGTTGCTAGTACAAGGTCTTGTACTCGAGTAATAGAGAATGGGTATGGTACAAGAACATGATGAGTAGGTGTCACGACCCCATCCCACCAAAGATGCCCCTCCTGAGCTGGCAATGGTGAAAGGGAGATAATGACCCCCGAGTCCCGCCTCCAGTAGACCCCAGGTTGGCGACTAGCACCAAGGGTATGAGTTTTCACAAATATGGGAGCCATTACCCTTTTTATTATTTTGGGTCGGGAAATAGGAAAAGTCAACCACCAAAATGGAAATAAACAAGTGTATATAAATAAACCCAAACCAAGCCCACATGCATGTTTAACCAATTTTATAACAAGGTGCAAGTACAAGAAAGCTCAAAGTACAATACCAAAAGAAAATAAGAGTAAAACAACTAAAACAACTCAAACTGTCCAACTAGTTGGGTCCCGCATGGCCCTGGTAGTCCTCATGGAAACCAAAAAGTAAACGTAGGGTGAGAATACAAGTATACTCAGTAGGGAAACCTAAATCTCTCGTGCACAAGTGGGTAGAAATCCTAATGTCTCGTGAGAACAACAGAAGAATCCTAGCAAGGAATTCTATCCACCCAACCTCACCAGCCACACTCACCATAAACACAATCATAATAGGTAGAATTATATAAGAAACAAGAGTATCGGGTACCCCTCACCATTTTCCATTAGTTAGTTTCTCTTCCTAACAGTGAACATCCTAACGCTGCCACACTCTCCCCGCCCGCACACACCTGGGCCTCACAACCGCACATCCCGCCCGCACACACCTATGCCTCACAAACACGTATTCCACCAGCACACACCTGGGCCTCACAACCACGTATCCCGCCCTCACACACCTAGGCCTCAGAACCACATATCCCACCCTCACACACATGGGCCTCATCCCGAAGATTCTTGGGAAAGAGTAGAACCTTCCCAAAGAGTCTTGGCCTAAAACCACCCCAATAGAATCCTACCCGAAGAGTCTTAGGTGTAAGGTCGCCTCAATCCATCACAACCTAGGAAAGAAGGAGAAGGAATGAGCTAGTAACTAAGGGAAAAACACCGTCTCCCATGAAATGGGAGTGTGCAGTACTAAGTGATCAACATGGGTGGGGTGCATCAAAACACAAAGATACAGATATATATATATACAAAACACTCAGCCCAACCTATGGCTTCTAGACAGAGAAACTGAGCACATGCCTCGTCACTACAACAACGAAGAATGCATAAAATAGACAACGCCAACCCCATTTAGGTTTTCACATATCAGCAGAATTAGATTATTTAGTTCCTTAACTACTGGGAAACTATCCACAACCAACCACATCGATCGTTCGTAAAACATATCCCTACCATCCACAAAACAAGTTATAAAAAACACAAGCAACACAACCAAGTCCTTCTTATTAGCCAAACATCCCCATTTATTATTATTCTCGTTTCATTACCATGACCCACCATTCATAAACTCTTCCACTTTTTTTTATTAATAACAACCCATAGTTTTTTCACATTCAAACCCATCCATGTAGCCCTATTGCCAAATTCCATAACCACAAATGCACTGTACATCATTATCCCTTTAATACCATTTATCGCAGCCCCGCTGCCCACCCGATTTATAACAACCCACAAAACAAAGTTCGTGCCACATCATGGCCCCTTTAACATCATTTACAGCAGCCCTGCTTCCTATTCTATTCGTAACAACCCAGGATTCACCCCTCCCTTCCACACACCAGTAACCAATCCAAAAACCCACATGTTCATTTTTCCATTTTGTTTAATCAGGGTGATCACACAAGGGTTCCGGATTTTAAACAGCCAACTTTACGTTATTAACCAATTTCTACATTCCACAATGTTTCCATCCAAAAAAATAGTCTAGAAAGATAGGGAAACATTTTATTTCTTTGGAAAAGGTCCCCCACGACCGAGATTTTCAGTAGGCATAATCATATTCAATTTGTAACATATCAATAGGATAAACAAAGATAAACATAACAACTTTCCCATCCCCATTCATTAACCAGTTATTAACTTTATTTATTGGTTCAACTATTTCTCATGAAAAAAAGGATACCCACCCCGCATGATGCACAAATTAGAGAGACGAAGGTAAGATCCCTACCTTAAGAGGTTCAGATAACAATGATCCCCCGGATCAACCTTAGAAGATGTCCGTCGGCATCTGTCACTTCTGTTGAGTCCCGGAAAAACCTCCTCAGGTGGAAGTTGGAAAGGAAAGGCCGAAGGAAAGAAAACGGATCCAAGCTGAAAAGTTCTGCCTCATCGTTACGATCCCATGGCCTTCGAAAGATCGTAAATCGGAGCTCAGACGAAGAAGTCATGGAAGGAAGAGCCTTCGAGTCTCTTGGGAGAACTCTGCTCAGAGGAAAGGGGAGGAGAGGGGTGAGTTGAAAATGAGGAGGGGACCCCTCTTTTTATAGGTGAGAAAAGAATAAGTAAACGGCGTGTACTTTATGGTACAGGGCATATACTCGGTTATTTTACACAGTCTCCACACGGCTTCCAACACGGCTCTGCGGCCGTTGACTGGTCAACACATGGTTTGGGGCTAACTCATACGCGGGGAAGGACTACACGGTGTTTAGTTTGGGCACACGACCTCTACCCATTTATTTCACATGGCAAGGACACGGCTCCAACATGGCACATGGCCGTTGACTGGTTAACACACGGTTATGCATACGCGGGGAGAGACTACACGACGTGTAGTTTGGGGTACACGGCGTGCACCCATTTTTTTCACACGAGAAGGACACGACTCCAACACAGGGTATACCCGGCAAGGGGGTACACGACATGTACTAAAACTACACATCGTATAGTTTCAAAATTCTGGAAAGTATGGGAAAAGTCCATTTTACCCTCTTGAACACTTCATGGCCTTATTTTTGACAAAGGACTGGGCCGAAGAGGTCCGGGCCATTACATCATATACCTCTTAAAACATTCTCGTCCTCGAGAATTCCGAATCCAACCTAGAGGAACACAACAAGATACCTCTTAGGGTTCTCGTTATAATAGTAACCCATCCAACAGCCCTAATCACATGTGTTAGGAATTCCTTCTCCTATGTCGAGATATTATCCACTTTAGGCGGCACTGACTCGCCTGCATGGGTTTAATCACAATCTCATTAATGTGTCTCGATTAAGAATTGGGTCTTCCAACTTTCATAAATTAGGATTTTTCAACTCGCACTACCCCCAACACCACACTACCAACACACTTCCCGAACATGTGGTTTGGGGAAATTACTTCTCTAAAGTCGAGATATTACCTGCATTAGGCATCACTGACTCGCCCACACAGGTTCAATTACATCTGCGTTAATTCATCTCAATTAAGGATCATGTTTTTCCCTTTTTCCCACTCATTCGAACATACTACACACTTCGAGAGAACAAGGAAACAAAAGTTCTCACAACCAAGAAGCCAATATTTCCATATATCAAAGGTATAGAGTAGAACATCAACACAAAGCTCAGAAGAACAAGGGAAAACAAAAGTCAAAACAACTCCGGGTACTGAGCGTGCATCTGGGACTCCCGCTCCCAAGTGCTCTCCTCGAGGCCTCCATGCCTCCAAAACACATGAACCATTGGAATGGTTCATCCACGAAGCACCTTCTCTTTAAGATCCTCGATTCTGACTGGTCGTTCCTCGAAGGTCGCATCGTCTACCATATCTAGATCTCCCCAATCGATAAAATGAGAGTCGTCAAGTAAGTATCGATGTAGCTGGGAGACATGGAAGCCGTCATGAACCTTCTCCAACTAAGGTTATAGGGCCAACTGATATGCCACCTCGCCGACTCACCTCAGCACCTCAAAAGGTCCGATGAACCTAGGTGAGATCTTGATCCCTTTCCCAAACCTCTACTTCCCCCGTCGAGGGGAAACCTTCAAGAACACATGATCTCCCACCTCTAACTCTAAGGGCCTCCTTCGACGATCATCGTAAGACTTCTGTCAGTCCTGAGCCACTTCCATCCTCTCACGTACAAGATGGACTTTCTTCGTGGGGCTCTTCACTACCTCTGGCCCAAGAGCACCTGACTCACCAACCTCTTCCCACCAAATGGGTGAACGACACGGTCTTACATACAAAGACTCAAACGGTGTCATTCCAATAGTAGAGTGGAAGCTGTTGTTGTAGGCGAACTCTACTAAAGGCAAGTGTCGTACCCATTATTCTCTGAAATCCAGAATGCATGCTCACAACATATCCTCCAGCTTCTGGATAGTCCGCTCTGTCTACCCATCGGTCTGGGGGTGGAAAGAAGTGATAAGTCGTATCTAAGTACCAAAAGAATGTTGTAACCCCCTCCAGACTCGTTCGGTAAACCGATTATCCCAATCTGAGATGATGGTCTTTGAAACTCTATGAAAACGCACCACCTCATCTACATACCTATGTGATAAGGTACTCACCGGGCCCGACTCCTTAATTGCTATGAAGTGGGATGATTTCGTCAGTCAATCCACCACTACCCAAATAGCATCATAACTACCCTGAGCTCTGGGTATTCCTATGACGAAGCCCATTGAGATGGCATCCCACTTCCACTATGTGACATCTAAAGGATGAAACAAACCTCTGGGAACACGGTGTTCGGCCTTCACTTGCTGAAACACTAGGAATTTATCCACAAACTCCGCCACTGTCCGTTTCACCCCGGGCCACAAAAAATGTTGTCTCATGCCTTGGTACATTTTTGAAACTCCTGGATGTACCGCAAAGTCTAATCTATGGAACTCACGGAGAAATACCTCACGCATTGTCTCCGGGACAAACAAACTTCCATGGAAAAGCATCTGATGTCGGCTGTCCTCTGACCATCATTCTGGAGCGTTCCCAGGATCGACACGATCCCGCACCTCTTCTGCCTCGGAGTCCCCCCACTAAGACTCTTCCACCTACATCAACTAGGAGGACTGCACCGTCATCTGAAACAAACATCCTCTAACACCTTCTACCCTGGCATCCAAGTGCAAGGCAGCCAAATCTCCCGTCACCTTCTAAGCATTAGTGGATTCTCGAACCACTTCCTTATGGGACTTCCTACTTAGGGAATCATCCACAACGTTTCCCTTACCTTTAGTTTAAGAGACATTAATGTCATATTCTTGGAGAAACTCGACCAATCTCCACTGCCGCAGGTTCAGGTCATGCTGGGAGAATATATAACACCGGCTCTTGTGATATGAGAAGACCACAAAGCGCTCCCCAAAGAGGTAATGTCACCACAACTTCAGTGCGAACACTACTACTGCAAACTCTAGGTCATGGGTGGAATAGTTACGCTCGTGAGGGCGTAACTTCCTAGACCCATAATAGATCACTCCCTTCTTCTGCATCAGCATTCACCCCAGACCAAGGCCAGAAGCATCACAAAACACCTCATACAACAACCCTTCCTCTGGAAACTTGAGTACGGGAGCACTGACCAACTTCTCCTTCAGGTAGTAGAAATCATTCTTGCATTTCTCGCACCATAGAATGACCTGGTTCTTCCTAGTCAATGTTTTCAATGGAGCAGAAACTCGAGAGAAGTCCAAAACGAACCTCTGATAGAAACCAACTAACCCCAGGAAACTAAAAATGTCTACCCCGCTCATGGGTGCTGCCCAAGAAACAACTGCCTCCACCTTCGACAGGTCCACTGACAATCCATGCTGAGACACCATGTGCCCAAGAAAGTGTACTTCTTTCATCATGAACATACACTTCGACAATTTCACATAAAGCTGGTGGTGTCGAATGACATCAAAGACTGCCCTGAGATGTTCAACGTGCTCCCCCTCTGATCTTGATTAGATCAGGAGGTCATAGATAAACACAATGACAAACCGGTCTAGAAACTCTCAGAAGACAAAGTTCATTAGTCCCATGAACACATCTGGTGCATTTGTAACTACAAATGGAATCACTACAAGCTCGAAGTTCCCATACCTGCACCTGAAAGACATCTTCGAGATGTCACTGTCCTTTACCCTTAGCTAAAGATATCCAGATTGTAGATAAATCTTATAAAACCAACCTTCTCCACTCAGTTGGTCGAAGAGATCATCTATCCATGGGAGGGGGTAACGGTTCATGACCGTTACCTGGTTCAACCTTAGGTAGTCTATGCATAGCCTAAGACCACCATCTTCCTTCTACACTAACAAAACTAGAGCACCCCATGGCGATACGTTGGGTCGAACAAAACCTTTATCCATCATATCAAAAATCTGAATCTGCAACTCTCGTAACTCCGAAGGTTCCATCTGATAAGGGGCCATCGAAATCAGACGAGCACTAGGTTGTAATTCTATCCAGAACTCAACGTCACGTCGGGGGGGGGGGGGGGGTAGAGTCAGAACCTCCTCAGGAAAAACATCAAGGAACTCCCCAACATCATCCAAGACATCCATAATATCTATATCAGCTGGAACCACTGATAACCCACCTAACAATTAAAGGATAGGCTTCACATGCCATCTTCCCACCTGATAGCTCCTCTCTCCAACAAAAGATAGACACTGCCCATCCACGTTAGAGAACATGACTCTTCTCCGGAAGCAGTCGATAACGACACTAACAGAAAACAACCATTCGATGCCTAGGACCACATCATATGGTTGCATCTCTAACAGAAGAAGGTCCCCACTAGATCGATGTGGTACCAATGTCATCCCACATCTCCATAAAACACAAGATACGCTGGTCTGGCCTCCAACTGGTGTACTCAGCACCAGTGGTACGGAAAGTCTCTCTATGTCTAGTCCCAAATCATAGGCTAGACCAGGTGAAACAAAGGAGTGCGAAGCTCCTGAATCGAACAAAGAAGAAACAAGAGTGTTGAACCAACAAAACATACCTCGCACCACCTATGGTCCGGCCAGAGCTGTCAACTCTGCCGCGTGCAACTGTCCACGCCTACGTCCTCTGCCTCTCTGATGTCGTCCACCTCTGTCATGCTACACCTCTCAGCTGATTGACTTCTAGGGTAACCCAGTACTCCCTCGGAGCATGAATCAAGGTAAAAGAAATCCCTATCTCCTCAAACCACCCCTTTGTCTCTGTATCCGAAGTACTACCCTCGTACTTCTTGAGGGACTTCCGCTGAAAAGAACAGAGAGTCTTCTGGCACTGGCTATCATCGTCCACTCGGTCAATCCTCAACTGATAGACCGCCTGAATCTTCTGGGCCTCAGCCATCTAAGCCACCCGAGGATGACGTTCAGGTGCCATAAATATATGGTAAAGAAATATCGACTAAGCCGAAGTAGTAAGGAAATTTATCAAGGTTTTATTTTATTATTTTCATTTCAATTTCTTTCCCAGAACACCCAAATCAAGTAAAACACAATCATGATGATGCATGTACCTTCCCTATGGTCTCTACCCTGAAATCAATGTAGTCACACTTGGTCATTCGGTAGGCTCATAATCATTGAAACGGATCACAGGGGAACCTAAAATCCCGTGACCTAGCCGGTCTTCCCTGGTCTATATCACTCACCAAGATTAACTAACAATGTTTCCCTACAATCCCATGAAATCCTCAATGTGCCTAACTATAGACTCCATCATATCTCTCAACCATCACCTCTGATACCATTCTGTCATGACCCCCTCCCACCAAAGATGCCCATCCTGAGCTGGCAATGGTAAAAGGGAGATAATGACCCCCGAGTCCCACCTCCAGTAGGCCCCGGGTTGGCGACTAGCACCAAGGGTATGAGTTTTAACAAATATTGGAGGCATTACCCTTTTTATTATTTAGTATTAGGAAATAGGAAAAGTCAACCACCAAAAAGGAAAAGAACAAGTGTATATAAATAAACCCAATCCAATCCCACATGCATGTTTAAACAATTTTATAACAAGGTTCAAGTACAATAAAGCTCAAAGTACAATACCAAAAGAAAACAAGAGTACAAAAACTGCAAAAACTCCAACTGTCTGACTAGTAGGGTCCCGCACGACCCTGGTAGTCCTCCTGGGAACCTGAATGTAAAAGTAGGGTGAGCATACAAGTATACTCAGTAGGTAATCCTAAAGATCTCGTTCATAAGTGGGGAGAAATCCTAATGTCCCGTGAGAACAACAGAAGAAACTTAGCAAGTCATTCTATCCACCCAACCTCATCAGCCACACTCACCAAACACACAATCAAAACAGGTAGTAGTATATAAGAAACAAGAGTATTGGGTAACCCGCACCATTTCCCATTAGTTAGCTGCTCTTCCCAACGACGAACGTCATAACGCTGCCACACTCTCCCCGCCCGCACACACCTGGGCCTCACAACCGCACATCCCGCCCGCACACACCTGAGCCTCACAACCTCATATCCCACCCGCACACACCTGGGCCTCACAACCATGTATCCCGCCCGCACACACCTGGGCCTCAGAACCACGTATCCCACCCGCACACACCTGGGCCTCATCCCGAAGATTCTTGGGAACGTGTAGAACCTGCCCTAAGAGTCATGGCCTAAAACCACCCCAATCAAAACCTACCCGAAGAGTCTTAGGTGTAAGGTCGCCTCAAGCCATCACAGCCTAGGGGAGAAGGATCAGGAACGAGCTAGTAACTAAGGGAAAAACACGCACTCCCATGAAATGGGAGTGTTCATCACTAAGTGCTCAACATGGTTGGGGTTCATCAAAACACAAAGATACAAATATATATATATACCAAACACATAGACCAACCTATGGATTCTAGGCAGAGAAACTGAGCACATGCCTCGGCACTGCTACCATGAAGAATGCATACAAAAAACAACCCCAACCCCATTTAGGTTTTCACGTTTCAACAGAATTAGATTATTTGTTTCCGTAACTACTGGGAAACTATCCACAACCAACCACATCGATCGTTCGTAAAAACATATCCATCCCATCCACAAAACATGTTAGGAAACACACAAGCAACACAATCAAGTCTTTCTTATTAGAAAAACATCCCCATTTATTATTATTCCTGTTTCATTACCATGACCCACCATTAATTAAATCTTCCACTTTTTATTTATTAATCACAACCCATGGTCCGTTCACATTAAAACCCATCCCTGCAGCCCCGCTGCTAACTGCCATAACTAGAACTGCACTGTATATTATTATCCCTTTAATACCATTTATTGAAACCCTGCTACCCACCCGATCCACAATAACCCACAAAACAATGTTTGTTCCACATCATCGCCTCTTTAACATCATTTACCGCAGCCCTGCTACCTATTCTATTCTCAACAACCCAGGATTCACCCCTCCCTTTCACACACTACTAACCAAGACAAAAACACAGATGTTCATTATTCCATTTTGTTTAACCGGGGTGATCACACAAGGGTTCCAGATTTCAAACCGACAACATTACATGATTAACCAATTTCCACATTCCACAAAGATTCCATCCACAAAAATGGTCTAGAATGATAGGGTAACTTTTAATGGCGTAAGAAAAATCCCCCAACAACGGTTATTTTTAGTAGGCATAAGCTTATTCAATTTATAACATATCAATAGGAAAAACAAAGATAAACATAACAAATTTACCCATCCCCATTCTTTAACCAGTTTTTAACTTTATATAATGGTTCAACTGTTTCTCATGAAAACAAAAGGATTCCAACCCCGAATGATGCACAAATTAGATAGAAGAAGGTATGATCCCTACCTCAACAAGTTCTGATCACAACGCTCCCCCTGATCAACCTTAGAAGACGTCCGTCAGCATCCGTCACTTCTATTGAGTAATGGAAAAACCTCCTCGGCTGGATGTTGGAAAGGAAAGTCCAAAGGAAAGACAACGGATCCAAGCTCAGAAGTTCCACCTCGTTGTTACGATCCCGTGGCCGCTGACGGATCATAAATCAGAGCTCGGACGAAGAAGTTATAGAAGGAGGAGCCTTCGAGTCTCTTGGGAGAACTCTGCTCATAGGAAAGGGGAGGAGAGGGGTGAGTTAAAAAGGAGGAGGGGAAACCCCCTTTAATAGGTGAGAAAAGAAAAAGTAAATGGCGTGTACGTTATGGTACATGCCATGTACTCGGTTATTTTACACGGTCTCCATGCGGCTTCCAACACGGTTCCGCGATTGTTGACTGGTCAAAACAAAGTTTGAGGGTAACGCATACGTGGGGAAGGACTACACGGCGTGTAGTTTGGGCACACAGCATGTACCCATTTATTTCACAGGGAAAGGACACCTCTCCAACCCGACACACATACATTGATTGGTCAACACATGGTTATGCGTACGTGGGGAGAGACTACACGGCGTGTAGTTTGGGGTACACGACGTGCACCCATTTATTTCACACAGAAAAGACACGGCTCCAACACGGGGTATACCCGGAAAGGGGGTACACGGCGTGTACTCAAACTACACGGCGTGTAGTTTCAAAATTCTGGAATGTGTGGGAAAAGTCCATTTTACCCTCCAGAACACTTCGTGGCCTTCTTTTTGACAATGGAATGGGATTGAGAGGTCCGGGACATTACAACAGGACATGGCCTAGTTAGGGTTAGTCTGGACACATAATGAAGTCCATCTATAGGACTTGTTCAGAAACATGGGAAAGAGACATGTGATGGCCAGTGATATGCCTAGCTATTTGGGTGGAATGACACGCGGTGTTGGTCCACTCACATAACATTTACCCCAAGTCCATTTTGAGTAATCTAAAGATATAAGTATCTACATCATTTGAATAATGTTTTTGGATCATAATTAAACTATCATAGGTGTTTCCTACTTATAAATCGATGGTTCGCTCATTTGTTCCCAATCAGAAGTGATGTGAAATTTTATGGGCACATTGCATAATAATACAGCACCCAATGACAGTATTGATCTTACATGATCCTTAGGACATTTCTACGTGGTATCCTTTAGATGGTCTTAGTAGTGGATTTCTTTGATACTATTAATTAAATGACCATACATCATAATGGGGCAGCATATTCTTCTATGAATATTGAGTTGAATCTCTAACATATCAAGGTAGAAGCTTCCTCACTGTACACCATGTTCACCATCCATCACAACGTGGCAGTGGTGTTCACAAAGGATATCAAGTTGAACCGCCTAGATAGCAGTATTATGGTGTCCTAGAAGGATACTTGTTTGACCCCCCATCATAGGTTGGATTCGGAATCCATGATGGATACCATGTTTACCCTCCAATATATTTTGTAGTGGTTTCCTTGAAGGACACCGAGTTGAGCATCTAATAGAGTAGGGTAGTAGTAACCTTAATGGATTGTTGAATGGAACCCACAAATTTACTAGGGTGTGGGACCCCAACGTAGAGTCTGTCACCGCTAGACTCAAATGTATAGTGAAAAGTCCTGGTTAGACTTGGATGGTTACTTTTATGAAGATAAGGTATATGTTGGGAATCACTGAAGGAATTTTGAATCTACTGGATTCTCTTTTTATTAGGCTGAGTAGTGATATGGAGACCCCCTTACTCTCTCATTTCTATCGATATGATTGATAATGTATATATATATATATTCATAAAAAAACAAAAATAACATGGAATGTGTTACCAACCATCCATGAGAAATGATGAATCATGGGGAATTGCATGTGCATTTTGTGACTAGCATATCATAGTTGGATTAATATACTATTCAATTATAGGTTGTGTAGACTCAATAGGTTGTTCATATAGTCACCATGTTTATCTTCTTATGTTTTGGAGTTCATGAATTCACTCGTTTCATGGGTAGATCTATTTTGTTTTACCATATCTTGATACTACTATATTTCTATTCATGTTGTATCACTTACAGCTCACCCTTCAGCTTTATGGGATTCTTACTCGATATGTATATATTGACAGTTATATGGGACTCTCCCACAAATTTCATGTCTTATTCCAATGAAGGAAATGATAATTGTGACAATAGAATAGATTATGGATACTGGGTTCTTGGAAAACCGCTTGTGGTTTTAGCTTGGGATTCATGAGATTGGATCTCTCAACAGTTCACCATTATAATTATCTATCAGTATTGAAAATATTTATGGTTGGGATTTTATCTTTTCAGCTTTAATTTTAAATTTATGATACCTTATATTTGTTCTTTATATAGGTTTATGCATGCATGGTTTAATTGATCAAAATGTTGCATCATTTCCCCATTCACTCTACACAGAATCACCTAGATGGCTATGTTAGTACATTTTTTATTGAGGAAAAGGTCCACCCATGTTAAATATTCCTTTAACACTGGTTTCTAGCCCTAGATTATGGGGATGAGTTTAGGGTAGCTAATTCTCAATCATAGACATTTATAGGTTTTTATAAATTGGTATTAATGGTTATTCATACTTGTTAGGTTTTTCAGACTAGTCCCCTTACAATGATAAAATTGGATTGGGGAACAATGAATTGGTTTCATGAATGAATCAATGATAATGGTCAATATTTTAATGGTGTGGTGGGATACATATCAATTTAGTGGTCCCCTAAATAAATTCATTTTGATTCAACAATTTGTGACATTTTTTGCATGGATTAATGGTATTTGAATAATAATGAATTGAGCCATTTACTATTCTACATGCGTCATCTCTCCATTTTTTGGTATATATATATATATAAATGATCATATAATAATGGTAAATCATGATAAATAAAAATAAGCCTCCCCGATGACATCCATTTAAGATAACATATATCATTTTTTATGATGAATTGATTTGAAACATGGTCTCGGTTTAGGGTCAGTCCCATGACACCATTCTTCTATGTGTTCAGGGAGAAGGTCCTCCAGTTGTCAAAGAGTAGATGGTTCTTATAGAGGTAGATAAGGATGCACGCAATCATAGCAATATCCAGAAGTTACAACATGTGATTCTGATGAGGTTCTCACGTAATCTAAATACATTGATGAAAAGGGTTGGCAAAGAAGGTGGATTGTATCTTCATGATATGATAAAACTAGAATGAGTATGTGGTTTCACTAAAAGGTTTCCTTTTCTAAGGGGAAATTGTGTTCTATTATAGCCTTATAACACATATTCATGATTATTCAACACTATCATTTTCCTATTTCAATCAGCTATTGCATGATGATTACTTCCCCTCTAGATTGAACTCGATTATTTTTTAGGATATCCCAATATTTCAATAGTGATGAATGATGGTGGTTGTTTAAAAACCAAAGATTACAAGCTATGAACGGTACTCCATTAATATTTTCTATGCGAAAAAATTACAACAATAGAAGTTTGAGAGGGGACTCCATATAGATATACATGTTAGTATATTAACCATTTCCATCACCACTATATCTAGGTTTCTAGAGTCAGAGTTGGTGAAAGAGATATTTCTATTAGAGGGATGATAGGTAGTAGATGTTTGATGTGGGTTCCATTGATTTGTGTCTTATACACTAGCTTGAAGATGTAATGTTCCTCGATATCAGTATAAGAATACCTCTCAAAATAAGACATAGGTACATGAATTTATATTACGAGGATAACATAGGGAACCTGGGAAATATAGAGATGGGTGGTTCTTTTCTGGTGATGAGGGATTTCCCAAACCATGATATTGCATGATCAAATTTGTTGAGTGGAACTTGTATATATGTAATATACATCAACAAAAAATTAATTTCCATGATCATAGATTTTATAAGAATTGACAGAGTGTTCCCTAGGTATGACCACATGAATGTGGTGTTAGAGAAGCTATGGTTTGTGGATTCCACTATAATCCCCTTCCACAACTACCAGTAGGTAACCCACGTCAGGCTCAGGGAGCTAGAGGCCAGGACGATAGAAAACTCTATGCTTTGGGTATCTTTGATCTTGTAGTTCATGAGAATGAAATATGTTTAGTATATGTGTTTGATACTATTTATTTAGTATTAGTAGACACATGTGTTAGTCATTCATTTATCTCCATTCTCATAGCGTGAGATCTATTTCTCCTAGTGGTGGTACTCTCCAAGAATCATCTTCTTGAGGTTCTTTGAGGGACACTTCTTCTATATAATTTTTCATATGAAAGTGTAAGATATCTGTAGGTTGAGAGAGTCTCATGTGGATTAATATTTTCATCATGATGTAACCCTATGATGTCATCTTGGGTATTAACTATTGTTCAATTCTATGATCTCAAATCAACTATAAAAGTAGACTATTCATACTCTAATGCACTGATATGTTAGGATTCTCCTTTTCTGGCAGGAAAGAACACATTGAATAACAATAATGTATTTTAAGAAAGAGGATACAATCCATCATCCATCTGATTTAATGCATATCTTTTATTTTATCATCCTATTTATGCAGCTAGGTTCAATTACATATAGATGAATAAATTTTCGTCTTCCTCAATGATGTTATAAGACTACCATCGTGTTAGGATATAGTGTTTTTCAAAAAAATACTTTATTAAAAGTCTCTGATATCATATATAGTATAAACAATGGCCCATAAAGTACTCTATGAGCTATGGTTTCAATTTTATTTCCATCAAGAGAACGGTTTCATTAGACCCATAGTGTCATACTGGGTAGCTCTAGTTTTGATCATGAAATAGGTCAATAAAATAATTCAAATTTTTGTGGACTATCATCAACTAATCCAAGACCTGATAGAGAACTTGCAACAATTTTCAAGGACTGACGAAAATTTGTTCATATTGTGACTTGTGAGAGGGTTATTGATGATCGATATTAGGTATGGATACAACCATGTTTTTTTTGTAAGGGTGAAATTCCAAATTTGGAATTCTGATGTCTCTATAGACACTATGAGTTCTTAGTGATTACTTTTAGTTTGATTAATGACCTTGTGGTATTTATAGCTTTGAGGAACTTGTTTTTTCATCCTTAAATAGATATTTTTGTTGTTTTCTTCACCAATGAAATATTATTCTACTATTTATCATAGTTGAAACAATAAATCACATGATTATGGTCATATATTCTCATTCAAATAACAAACATTATAGAAATCTCATGAATTGGTAATTATGGAATCAATAGATTCACATTCTGGATAAATTTATTTTTCACCATGGTTTATCAATTGATCAAGTGAAGATCAAGTAATTTTTTTCTTCAGAGAAACCCAAAATTTTATAGGAGGTATGTACCATTTATTGTTTTGAGTGCTACTAAATGTGGTTTTTAGAATAATTCTCTATAATCACATCCCATTTTACTACCATGAAATAAAAAGTTTAGTAATTTACATTGATTGAGTAGTGTAATTTGGATTTTGAGGAGTTTTTATTGTGTATGATGAGTGATATATTTTTGAGTCTACTATAGGATGGTCTAGAATTTTTAGTGTCTTCTAACGCCACATGATTCAAGCATGTATAAAATGTATAACGGTAGTAAACAATTATCACATAATGGTCATAGATGATAAGAAAAAATCATAAGAACAATGCGATTAATGAACTAGAACTAGAATCACAAGTCTCTACCCTTATTATTTGGAGGAAATAGATTATAGGTGATCACATTATGGTGTACACTGACCACTAGAGTCATAGTTACATCATCACAATGAGAGACCTAATCCCAAGACACTGAAACTGGTTATAATGCCTGTTAAACTATGAATTAGATATTGTATATACTGAAGGGAAGGTAAATTTTTTTGAAACATACCATAAAATAAAGTCATATACTTTCTTAGTGAATGTATTTTTATAGTACATGGACTCATTTCTAATAAACCTAGTATAATTATAGGATATCATCTTTTTATAGTTGCTGGTGTTGAATTCTCTACTTCTCGATCATGTGATGGAGACCCATTTGGGAGGCATTGACTATGAGGTCTTAAATGATCAAATATTCATAGGAAACTCCCCAGTTGTATATTATAATATATAGAATCACATCATCTTGTTATAAGGGAGTATAATAGATCTTGTTATGTTGTGGAAGGAGGTGATTCGATTGTTCCTAACATCTCCCCATGATCTACATCCCGATGTTGAAATATACAAAGGGAACTTCAATAGAATTTTTTTGTGGTCCACCATGAGATTAAGAGTATCAAATATCATCTCTTTGTGCCTCACCTTTCAGCATGTGATGTTTGAGAATAATGTTCAATTAGATTTATTGAACCCCCTAAAGAACATTGAGTATTAATGGGATCACATATCTATAAAATTTATTATAGGGATTCGAGGAAATGTGAGGATAAATGATACCATATGTGGGACTGTTGATCGACTCAAGAATTCAGCACACATCCATTCAAATATTTGTGTAGATATTGGTATATTGTTTGATGATGTTGTATGTGTAGAAGATAATTAATGTAAATTTTTTTCCTTTGATGATTTTCTATTATTGTGACAAAGGATTTATGTCATGATTTTGGAGGGGGCTACCTAAGGATTTCGGGACCTAGGTGAGGATGATTACAACCATTCACAAAAAAATTGAAAGGAATACCAAGTGCAGTATCCTTGTATTGGAGGATTGGTTGAGGACACGAATGTTAGACTTCGAACAATAATATGAGTATAACATTACCTTGGTAGAGTTATCATTCAAAAATAACTACCACCCTTCAAAAAATTGTTTTCCTTTTGATGCCCTATATAAGAGACCCAGTAGATCACCCATGTTCTAGAAATAGATCATTGGAACATATATTATAGTCCTAGAGATGATGTAAGTGATGAATTTGAAAATAAATATCATTTTAGAGAGGATTAGGATTCCCAAAAGAAGACAATTTTTTTGTAGATTGATGTATTATGAAATTTGGAGTTTGTGTAGGGAGACCATGTTTTCTAGTTATGCCCAGGCCAATGATGATCTGGGAATGTTTTGGAGGGGAGTAAAGTTATACATGAGCTTTAACTGGTTGTTCGATATCTTTAAAAGGATTGTTGAGGTTTAATAACACCTTCCACTACACTGAAATATGGAGTTTGTGTATGATGGCATCCACATGTTATAGCTGAGGAGATACATGCTTTACCCCACACACATCATTGACATGAGTAAGATGGACAACGAGGGACATGCAACTTTTTGGGAGCACATGATAGCGATCGAGGATTTGTAGGGGATGAAACTGTGTTGATAAAATATCCTTTTGGTTCTTGTGCATTGGTAGTACAAAAATGTTTATATAATCCCTTATGAGTGGGAGATCCATGTGTGGGCTCAATACCATGCATTTATTTAGTTTTTTCATTCTGTGTAAAAATATATTAGTGTAGGGAATGATGTGGGGACCCAGTTTATTCCATATAGGAATTTAAAATATGTATATTCAAGAAATGATTTTTCATCGGGCATTTTGAATCCCCGCTAATTAGTGGTACATTCAGTTAAATAATTAATTATTAAATTTTTTATTTAAATAATTTAAACTCAAAATTATTTCTATAAAATTATGTCCATTATTTTTTAATAGATTTACCCTCATAACACATGATGACTCTAATAAAAATATACACCCACCTTTATAGGTGAATATAATTGGAATATGATTAAATGAGAAATCAGATCAAATCAGGATGCCACTAAGAGAATGACTTCTATCAATTATTGGTATGCTCATTATTTATTAGTGAAAAAACCATAATCAAGATAGGTTTAATCAATTGGTGTTTTGTTTGGATTATTGATAAATATAATTTAGCATATCTATCATCAATAGTTGATATTCATCCAATTTCTTCCATCGAATGTTCCTAAGTATTGAATTTTTTTTATTTCAATTGTTTTCAAATTTTATGTTCCCTGTTCTTTAATGATTGGATAATAATTCATTGAATTGGCCATTTAAAATAATTTTGGGTTATTTTCTCGAATTAATCCTTATATTTATCACATTTAGGACCCTATGGTCCTATTTCTACATTGAGTTGAATAATTGACATCAATCGGTCCCCCAGTATTGCGACAGATTGATAAGAAAAGAAAGGATTTGGGATCTAAGACTATATAGGAGAACCTTGCGAGGCATGAATGATATTTTAAATATTTTAGGGTCAAAAAATCAATATCCATAAGATTTTTTTCATTTCATATGTGTGGTGAACCCCAGAGTGAAATATCAGAGCTAGTTTCCATAAAAATATGGCCATAAAGCAAGAATTGAGGACCAATATTCTTATCATGGATGGATTCAAGGTGAGACTTTTGGTGGCACTACTTGATGCATGTTTATGTAGTGGATCAAAAAAATATGGCAAAAATGACTACACTATATGTAGTGGGATGAATAATCATATTTAATCCCCCGTCATTGTGTCATCTATGGATTTAGAAAATTTAAGAAAGACATAAGGTGTATTCCTTATACACAACCTGTACGCCTGTAATAGATCGGAACCCGTGTGATGGATCACATGGGTTGAAACTAGTATGGATGTACCATACCATGTAAATGTTCTTGTACATGTGTACACATACATGGTTTCCATTTCATGGACTTGAGGTTTGGTACATGGAAACATTCCAACTACATAGACACGACCTGATACGAGTTCTCCTAGACATGTCATAAAGTCCCCCAACATGGCATGTTACACTACATGTGATAGAGATATATGGAAAATAGGGACATTATAAGGTCGTATACATGGACCAAACCACATGTGGGTCCCCTAACACAACATGTAACCCTATTTCCTATGTGGGGAAACATTAACCACCCATATCTCCTTCATCTAATCTCTGAATTTATACCATTAGTTGTCTATACTAAGTGTTTTTCAACATATAATGTGATTTTTCCATCTGATGTGGGATAAGTGATATGAGTTCATATATTCTAAGCAAGATATATGATAAGTGAATTCCCAATGGTGTTAATGTTTATATAGGATATCCAAGACCTTTCCATGTAGAACCCTCTAGTAGGGCTAGGCTATGGAATCCCCCAATGACTATTGCGATATGACCCGACATTATAGTTTGTTTGTGGAATCCTTGATGGATACCAAGTTGGGAATCCCACATAGCTGGGTAGTGGCCACCTTATTGGTTACTATGTTGAACCACAATCACAGTTTTCTAATGACATCCTTGAACGATACTGAGTTTACACTTGACTATATATAGGAAGTTTAATCCTTAATGGATGTTGAGTTAGACATCAAGAATAAATTAGTAGTGTTGTCATAAATGGTTAACAAATTTACCATTATTAGATACGGGATATGTAATCCATGACAGATTAGAGAGTGGAACCCACTGAAAAACAACGAAATGATTACTCAACATTGATTATGTTCCCCATAGATTGTTCAATATAGTGAAAATGAATGGTTAAAATTAGATAGTCACTATTGGCCTAAAGGATAAGATTCACGGAATTAGTGATGGTCTTTTTGTATTTTTGTCTACTATTTATCCTCGATATAGTAGTGATATATAGATCTCATAATCCACTATTAGGTATTCTTGAATTGATAATATATATATATATTCATTATTTTTTTCCAAAACAGAGATTTCGTTACTCTCTTTCTAGTAGAGGTGGAGATGTATGGGGTATGCCATGTTCATTACAATCCTAGATTATCATTGCTGGAAAATTCTAATATCCTGCTATATGTTGTAAATAATGAGTGAGTAGTTCATATACAAACATTTTTTATCCCCATGTATTGGGATGATAATAAATTCACTGTGTCATGTCCTATGCCGATGTCGGACAGGTTGACCATGACTATGGAGGAGATATGCGATAATAGGTTATTATAATCCATATAGTGGATATAGATTTGGATTTTGGACTTGATATCTCTATGATGTTTATATTAAAAATTTTCTCTCATGGTGGGACATATTTTATTTTAAGAATGTATTTTCCCCATTATTATTCAGTTTAATCGACCATATATCTGATCTCACTAAATTTCCATGAATTCTTAGTTCACTAAGCAATAGTTTTTAATCATTTACCATTTCTTTACGCACATTTTAGTTGATATATATTTAAGTCCACATGCATGTACATAGTAAAAGGCCTCCCAATATTAATTATGTCTTTATTGTTGGTTTCCTGCCTTTGGACTATGGAGACCGGCCAAGGGTAGTTACAATAGGAGCTCTATCTTGGGTCTGTTATTGACAATAAATATTAAATTAATTAAATCAATTAATAAAATTGGGGAATTAGTAATTCCAAATGGAATTAATAAAAATAAATATTATCCATAAATATTACAAATTTTATCTTATGTATGAATACACAATTGATACATAAATGATAGTATCCCAAATTATTTTATTCAAGAAAATGTATTTATATACTCATAATTGATGAAAACATCAACAATATGGAGAATATGATTCTTTTAATTGAAAATGAACATATTATGATCCCAATAATAAATTTAGATTTTAATTTACCAATAAGTATTCTTAACAAAAAACTATTTCACCTCTGGGTGTTGAACTTGGAAGAATGAATCCCTTATCATGATTCTCCTTGAGTATCATCTTCATTTCCAACAACTCAATCAGAGCCATTATATATGGATTCATTGAAATAGTTTTATCACTAGGTATGAGTTTTAATGAAAACACAGCTTCATTATTTAATGGATTAATGGAAAAATCTTCCATAAATACTTAATCCAACACACAGACAATAAAAATATCTTTGATGTTGAGTTTCTCTTCAATAATCAGTGAAAAAAAACCGATTTTCAATTGTAATAAAGAATAATAAACTAGTTTTATTTTCTATAAGAATAATTTTTTCATCCTCACAAAAAACAATTATAAAAAATTCATTAAATTATTTCAATGTATTTTCTATTCGTGGGAAATTTATATCGTATCTATAAAGATAGATCCATTATATGCCAAATATCATATCAAATTTCACTATTGAGAGAATTACATGATTTCAAAGAAATAAATTCCCACAAAACATCTATTGGATAAGAGTCATATAATTGATATTTTATCATCCATGCATTAGTAGTTTTCAATTCTAATTTAAAATCTAATCATAGAGGTATTAATGTGATACCCTTACAAAATTAATTACAAATTAATGACTGGGTATAACTAGAATAAAACAATACATAAGAGTTATATAGTATATGTATATGAAACCTTTCACCATTTAATGACCATACCCCTCCTCAAAAATATTAATCAAATGTAATTTCATTTTTTATATGGTATTAAGTTCTTTTTTTTTTGCATCAATCAGATTCGTTTGACCTCTGCTTTAAGAACTAGTTATTATAATATCCAAACTCCTATTATTTTAAATATTTCAATGTGGATGGTGAATTATGATGATATTTTGTCCATTAAAGACATTAAATAACTCCCTCTCATTGATTTTATTAATATTTTTAAATAACATATTTTTACAACTGAATCGTTTATTTAGAATCATAATCCCACTTGCATTATGTTTGTTTCTACAATTCTAGCATAAATAAATACTCATGTTATTACCCCATGGTTTTATTATTATAATTTCCATATAATTCCATCTCACTTTTATTATCAATATCAAGTTATTTATATGGTAATATAATATACATTACTATAGTTCGATAACATTCAATGATTTATTAATAGCTACTAAATTCACTTATTCTTAATTCCTTGTGGAGAATTAGTTTTAATCCCTAAAAGTGTCAACCATTCAATATTACCAATTGGATGATAATACCTAATGGATACCCAACATGACTTGTAAAATTTTCATGATAAAAAATAATGCATTTTTCATTTTTCATTCTGAGATCATGTAATTATCTCTAAATTATCTATTGAAAAATAAAATAAATGCCACTTTTGATATATGACTAAAAAATCTCACCCCCACTATATACTCAATGTATTATAGTTACCTAGTGTTATTGATATGATCCCAAAATTGATTTAGTTATCCTTAAAAATATTAAAGAGAAAAAATTATATGATCTTTTGATAATGAAAAATATATTTTTATTAGTATTAATTTATTGTTCAACAATTATTGGATCACAGTCCCCACTAAAATGGCGTGGGCATTGTTTCAGAGAGGACTAAAAATGTATGTTTATTAATCATATTCTCATTTGAAAACATAGAATGATTCATGGATTTAAAAAAATCAATAATAAATTTCTTTAGTTTATATATCATAACATTCAATTACTCATGAGCGAATCAATTTATTACCAATAATATTCAAAATTTACAATATTATTCCATGTTCCAACCATTCACTACAACAACAAAAATAACTATGTGTTCCACAATAATAATATTGAAATATAATATAATCATAGAAAAATATTCATATGTTGTCTAAATAATGGAAGATTCATTTCAATAAAATACACTTTACTTTTACCCTTGGTTATCCTTGATCATTATCTACTGAATCCATTTTAATGGTTAAATAAAATGCGAATTAACAAAAAAAATATACCATATGAATATAAATTCTATGGTTTAGTATTTATCCCACAAATCATTATTTGATTATGATTGATTTAATAACTGGTACACCCGTTTCATATTTGTTTCCAATATATCCATATATTCTGTTTCCACATCTACATTCCCATATCCATATAAGGAATTATTTTCTAGTAAAACCACATCATCTCAACCTTCCCAAATTTATATGATGTTATCCTATACCTAGAAATATCCTGATGTTTTCAATAATGATATCTAATTCCAATATTTACATATAACTAATCCCAATACTGATACCTACTAAGGAGATCCAAACACTATATACATAAATATACATCTTTTTCATGTATATTCAATACATATCAAAATATCACTTGACCTAGAACGATAATTGAATTATTTATTTGAATACTATATACATAATCATCTTATTTTATGTAATAACAAGAGCATCATATACATTATTACTCTCACAAGGTAAATTTCTTATTCATAAACTTCTTAAAACATATCATCATACTCTAAGGAAGTGAAACATAAGATAGGGTACGCTCAGATGATTAGTTAGAATAGGCATGTGAGATATTAGTCGGTGATCCTTTATAATAATAACCTATCATTAATAATATAATAATATTATTTTTCTTTTTCAAAATCATTACCATTATTTCATAGATCATATTCATGGAATAAATCTTTGGAAGGTCATTGGACATGAATCATAGAAAGTTTAATGATCACAACACATGTGAATATATACTTTGAATATAGACATGTTATAAGAGAGTAGAATAATGTGTATAGTATTTTTTATCCTGAAAATTTGATGTCAGAAATTCCAACCAAAAAATTCATTATATGTTAGTCTTAGTATAACAACCAATATTGAAATATTAGTCATGTGATAATGTCTAAAATAACATATTTTGAGTATGGGAAAACCTCACAAATACCATTTAACCATATATAAATTATTCATTATATAACTCTTTTGTGGGAAATAATAGATCCACCAAATATATAATCATAATCCATTAATATGTGTTACACAATACCATGAAAAGATTTAACTTTTCTTCATAGCATAACCCATAGAGAAGAAAATGGTTTTCATTATGATATCATTACAATAGTGTTATGAAATAATTTTGGATTCATAGGAACATATGTATAGATAATCATAAGTAGAATCAATATATGGTTTTATATAAGAAAATAAATTAAAATGATAACTGAATATTTCATGAGGAAAATGCGATTTTTCATATTGAACCCACATATTTAAAATTTAATTTTTTGTTCACAATATTGAGTAAAATATATTATATTAAAATAAAAATGTATAATTACAAAATATTTTTTAAATCAATGTGCAGTAATGAGATCATGAATTTTTTCAAGTGATATATATTAAAAACAAGATCCCATTCATGTCTTTGTTAAAATACCTTATTTTGAGAATGAATAAAATATCCTTTGTACCATATTTATATTAATTAAAAAAGGATTAAATATTAATTTTATATATAATTGGTTCATGTTAATAATATTATTTAAATATATTTTCAAAAAACAATTTATATTGATGATAATGAATATCGATTTATTATGTAAACCAAGTTGGTTTTCCCTAAAAACATAAGTTTTAGATTTTTAGTACATAGAGAGAGAAATAGAAGGAAATATTATAGTGTCTTTAAATTTATAAAGTGAAAATATATATATATGTATGATATATTGATCGTATAAATGCTCATTGTAATTTTAATCATAAACACTTTTATAAAAGGTTGATATTTTAACATAAACCCCTGATCAGGGGTCCACCATTCTTTTTAATTTCATTAAAACTCATGCATAATAATTTTAAAGTATTATAATTATATAAAATGACAATATTATTCATAATAATAACATAAATGTGTTACAAATAACATCTTATCACCCATTAATTATCAAACATTAATTACTTTAGACATTTTAGGGGTTACATGCATTGTTTTTCAGGTTTGTTTGACATGTAAGTTATTGTCATTATATTTTGATTACATTTCCATCATCTATAACATGATTATAATTATATAAATGTAATATATATCCATAATATACATATTTATAACCATCATAAAATAGTTGTGATATAATTATTAATTATTCCATTCATGGAAATGATAGACTGTATGTACGAATGAAAACATTTTTTTATTTTTTATTTAAAATAAAAAACAATGATACATGAAATTTTATCGTTATATAATAATAATTATACCATAAATATGAAATTTAATTCTCAAATCTCTCAATTTTCTATCAATGTGATATAGTGATTTAAAATGAATCATAATTATATGCGTATGTGAGGGTCCAAATGTATGTTGGAGCAACACTTTTATTACCCATTAGATGTAATCATGTCAAACAATGCGTATAACATAATAATAAAAATTTATAAGTATATATTTATAATATTGAAGTTATTTTATATTTTAAAAATCTTATTTATGTGGTGTATAAATATAAATAATGTTTTAAAGAGTATGGTGAGAACATTACATCGTTTTTTATATACCTCATTAGTCTTTCCACATAAGCCTAATTATGAATATAATGGGTTAAAAAAGGATATAAATATTTAGTTCAATTAAAATATGTTGTTTTTGGATAGTTATTTGATGATACATAGGGATAATATTTTCAAAATAAGCAAGGGGAAGATGTCTCATTTTTTAAATAATTAGAGGGACACCCACAGAATTTCTTAAAATATTTAAATATTATAAATACACTTTCATGTGAAAGTTAAACAATATATATATTTTTCATATTATATAAATTATTAATATCTAAAAAATTACTATCCAGAGAATTATAACTTTAATTTTAAACCTTATGCACGAGTTTATGTACCTGGTAAACCAATTTTAATTGTAATATGGGGTAACCAGTTTGTAGTGTTTTTACATTTCATTACAAAAAAAAAAGAAAGTGGCCAAATTAAACAATTTATAAATTATAATTAAAAATAATTAATAAATTTTATGAAAATAAATTTTTATATGTGGTAGAAATAAATTTAAATGAGAACATGAAAAACTCAATGATTTTTTTAAAAAATTTCATTTTTACGAATAATGAAAAATTTACATCATTTATATGTATTGAAAAAAATATTTTATAGATGTTAATGTAATTTATTTAATATAAAACCAATAAATTAATTAATATATTTAATCTATAAAAAATTATTAATATTATTATTGTAATTATAAATTACACATAAAAACCAATATTTGAAAAAATAAAACATTTTACATTCAAATGATTTTATCTTAATTCTTACCCATTAGATAACGAGTGTATTATTTTTTATTCATAAATTAAAAATAAATTTCATTAAATAATGTTTTAAATATTGATCAATATATTTTTTTGTATATAAAAATTCATAGACAATGAAAATAAATTACTATAGATAAAGAAGTCACTTATTATTGAAATTATTTATTTTAATACATTAATGATATGTTATTTTGAACTAATCTATACTCTTAATATAAATAAAAAAATTCCATTAAATTTTCAAAAAAATTAATCTTATTTATATTCTCTAATATGTTTTTTATTTTTTAAATATTATAATATATCAGGGTTCATTTATACTTGGGGATGTCTATAATGAAAGAAATTGAATGCCTCAAATATATTTCAAAGTAATACATATAAAATGAAAGGGTGTTACACACAGCTATATAATCACAAACATGTAAATAAAATTTCAATCTTATTTCTCTCATTGTAAATATCGTATCTAGAATCTTGACACTAGTTTAAAAATTTTGTGAAATTTGACGACTAGATTATTGAAGGCTCCATGGAAAAATAAAATGATATTAGTGGTGAAGTGAGATATTATATAATTTATAATGAATAACTACACAAATCTATTCATTAGGTGATATTTTGGAAATAATTATCATGATATTTTATATTGAAGAAATTAACAGTTAGGATTCAAGTCTATTTTTATTTTATTTTAAAATAATAAATAACGTAATCCACATTGATTTATTCAATAATGTGTTTAAGAACAAGTTTCCTTAATTTTGTAATATTAATTTATATAAATATTTTTAATTTTTACTTCCTAATGAAAAATTTATCTTAAAGTGATTTTTTAGGTTGTTTAGAAATCATTGATTTTAGGGTTAATGGTTAAAAATATCAATTTTTAAAAAACTATCACATTTGTAATATTATAATGGTTTAAGTATAATTAGATTTATTAAAAATATTTTTGGAAGGAAAAATATATATTACATAAGTAATATAATTTATATAATTATATAATTTTTATCACAGAAATATATGGATAACATTTTTGAAATCTAATTATATTTGTATTCAAATATAAAACAATTTTTATTTCATCAATTTTAATCAAACATATTTAAAATTACAATAAAATTTCGATGGTTTTAATTAAAAAAACTATATGACTTAAAATAAACCAATTAATTCCATTTAATCAACATTAAACATTATTTTTCTATTGAATCAATGTCATTCTTATGAAAACAGTTTTGTAAAAGGGGGGTTCATTTCCTTTTATGAAAATATATTTAAATTATTTTATCCTCTTATAAAATGGAAAAAATTTAAAAATATATTTAATATTTTTTTAATAATAAATAATATTTTTTTCATATTTTTTCACTTATATATGTTTACAATGGATTGTTAAAATAGTTATTTTTATACAAGATTAGTTTTAAAAAGTGATTTTCTAGGCAAGGGGGTTGATGAATTAAGAGATATAGAAAAGAGTAACATAAAATTGCATAAATATTATTATTTGAATATATTTAGAAATTATATTTTTAAAATAAAAATTAATTTTCTATTATTTCAAATATTAATTGAAAATTTCTTTATTTTATTTAAATATTTTGAGTGATTCGATGATTGTCGATCCACTCACTTTGAAAGGGATTATCTTCTAATAACTATGTCAAAAAAATTTAGAAATTAATTTACCAATTTCTAAAAATAAATATGCATATATTATTCATTTTTTCTTGATAATTATACATTCTTGTATATCATCTTTTGAGGTATAGGTTGTAAGCTAAAGTATGTCTCTCAAATATGAGATAATCGTGATTGGTAACCCTTTCAAATATTCTTTTTTATTTTAGTAATTGTAAATATATTCTACTTATCATATAATATTTAATATATAATAATAAATATAATTATATTTTATTTTAATAATGGGACAACAATTTTTATACTCATTTCCATCACATAAGAAATGAAAATATCTCGACTACGTTTTTTTGGACTACCCCCTCCACATATCGATTTGATTTATTTTCTATCGCAATATATTATGGTTGGTTATTATTACGGTTTGAATGTTTAAATATTATATTTATATAATAATTATTTCTTTTGGTTATAATAACGTATCTACCTTCTTACATTCCATTCCACTAGGAATTGATAATATTGGTCAATCATATGTGGGAACGACAACCTAGATAATTTTCTACAGTTCATTAATAAGGATAAAATTAATGAACACACACACACACACATATATATATATATATATATTATTTAGGATTTATTAATGTTTATATAAAAGTGAATTTTTATTTACTATTCTTTTGTAACATTTATCAAAATGTGAAATCATTAGTTTTGTGTATGTACAAAATACTATCTCCATGAAGTGTTGTATTTCATTTTTCAAAACATCATTAAATAATTATTTTAAATTAGTATATGATGATTCTGTAAGATACATATGACATGATTAAAATTATATATATTAGTTAAACATGACCAATATTAGAGAAACGAATGTACTGAAATAAAATATACATGAAAAATGATCCAATTAATGCTTATAAATAATTAATTCATAAACAAAATATTAATAAATGGGTGTTAAATATTATAATTGGATCATATATGATATGATATTTATTTATATGTATCTCATATTGAATTATAATAATTTCAAATATATTATATATTATGTTAATGGAGATTACATGGATAACTAATCTTGATGTAAGAATTAATTTGGTAATCTCATTCATATTTATGATTACTTATGATTAAGTATAAATTAGAGTAATATTATGGTATTTCTATCATAATCAAAATATATTTTATTATACTATTGTAATTTAAAAAAATTACTATATTTACATTTAGTTATCTATTTGAAATCCAAATACAGAAAGTTTATTTTATAGAAAACATCCATTTTTTCTATTCCTTCATATATATTTTATCCCATGAATATATTTTATATAATTTTTTTACAAAATGTTTTTAATATTAATAAATTATTGATTAAATTAATTTAAATTTTTTTGTCCTATAAAAAAGTTTTTAAGGAGGGTTGTTTTCATTTTTAGAATTTTCTTCTTTTAACAACGGTTTTAAGAAAATCACTGGTTAATTACATTCAATACAAATGTCTATTCAAATCAACAAAACTATTACATTCCCTGAAGCTTACATTAAATTAATCCAATTTTTTAAGAGAAAACATTTTAAAAAATATTATATAAATTTTTATAATTCAAAATAGTTAATTCATGAAAAAATTTATTTTTCACAAGAAATATTTTATGCATATTTAATTTATTTTCATCTATATAAAAATCCTATGAATATTATTGTGATTTTATGGGGATATAATCAAATTATTCTCCCCCATATTGCAATGGATGGATTATGATATTTTTCTATAGTGATTTACTTAGAAAAACATTTATATTACATATGCTAGTTCTTTGATATGAATGATTATATTAATTATGTGTTGTATTGTTATTGACATCATTCATATATGAAATGAATTGGACTTGTTAAATTAAGGGTGGGTCATCTAATATCCCCTCAAAACCTCTGGAGGTGTCATTATGGAAACTAATTTTCATATATGGGTTAAACCATAACAATTTATATATGATGAAATAGAATGAGTTATTAATGGTATGATATTGATGTTAGACCTTATGAATACTATTATTATAAAATTGGTTTTTATCCATGTGATTATATATTTTTTTATATAATCCCTAAATGTAGTCCCCTTTTTTTGATATTTGTTATATTGAATATTTTATTATTATTTATCCATACTGTATTATTTTTTATATATTTATTATATCATATATTTTGTTGATTTCATTCCCTTACTAATCAACTATGATAGAATTTCATTATTTTTCCATTGTGAAAAATTCTACGATGGAATTTATGGTTGATTAAAATTATATAATATAATAAATAAAAAATTTATAACTACAATATTATGATATATTTAATTTTTTTAATATGTTATATGGTAATCACATACATATCCGGTCATCAAAAATTATTACGCTATTCAATCCTTTAAGATCTGATATCTTGCATCTTGTGCCAACAATTTCTATTATCCATGAGATCATTGTTACTTAAGATAGGGTGTTGTATTTACTCAACCCATGTATATTGTTAGAGGGAAGAGTATGTAGAAACTTTTTTAGTGGTCCCTATACCATTATCTCAAGGATATGATCATATTGGGTAGTTCATCATTGAAAACATACATTATTAATCATTTATTTTATTAATACAAAATGATTACATTGATACTATAATGAAATAAGGGTTGGTTAACATTTTAACCTGTATTTGGATGATCATTTCTAGATCCAAAAACATTGACCGAATCATTATCATATTAATATATTATGAGAACACATGAAATTCCATGATGGACATCAATTGGGTATAATGAAAATTTTGACCCCTAAAGTGTTTATTATCATATAATATATATGATTAATAATGCAATATCAATGAATGTATAATAATTCAAATGATTCTGTAAGTTATAAAATAAAGATAAAAATTATTCTCCAATATATTGAATTATTTATATAAATTATCGACTCATATAAAAAACCAAAAATATTCAATCTTGTCCACGATATTCTCAAATGTAAAGGATATTAAATATGCCATAGTTTTTGTATCACTTCTTAAATATAGGAATCTACCTTGTAGGGATTATTAATTTTTGACTACATTTTAATTATTATGATACATTTCAAATTATTAAACTACATTATGAATATATAAGAAATATACATAATAAGTAACCTAATCATATCTCATATGATATTCCTATATAGTTTATTTCTTACCGCATCTCTATGTCCCCATCGAAAAAACCACATATTAGAATGATTTAATTAGTAACATTTTTGATGAAATATTATTTGAATACTTGTTGTAATAATATTTATAATCTTGATATTTTACACCATGAACATAATAATATAATTTATTTATATTATAATATTATATTTTACAACATTAATGAATTTCATTGTCTACTGTTACATATTTAAATATTCATCATCACCATTTTTAAATTATCTTTATTTAACATTTTATTTATTTCATTTAGTAATTTCTCTAAAATTATCACATTTCGTTATAAGAATTCATTAAAATTAAATATGAAACCCATTTAGGGTATGAAGAGATATTATCATTGAATTTTGAAGTTTAATATTATATTTATTACGATATGGACTTCTCTAATATAAAAAATAATCATTATATCCTCTTAGATACTATATTTAAACTTATAAGATACAAAATATTATATATTTTGTTTTTTTATCATTATGATAATATTGAACAAATAGACTATTAAAACCCATATAATATATTATTGTGTCACCACAAGTGTAACAAATAGTTACATAATTAATTTTTAATTGTTTTATCACTTTTCATTAGATTAGAGGATTGAATTTTATGGTATTATATATTTTCCCTGGGTTCACTATTAGGGTGAAATGAATCATCTTGAGTAAAGATTTAACATCACATGGTCTATCCATCTTGAATGCCTATTGGACATTTTCAATCACCACAAGATAGAAGGAATTTCAAAATTTATTAAAAAATGGTTTAGGATTCGTTTCACCCACTTATATTTATTTCATTAATGTAGCATACTCTAACTCTGATTTGGTAATTAATTATAAAAATATTTACTGATAATTACATGAAAATACATAGATTCATGATATAAGTAAAACCAAACATATCTTAAATGTAATTTATTAAAAATAATCATTCATACAAAACATCATATATATTGTATAAATAGAAAAATTAAATTTAATGTACAAAGGGACAAAAATGAAGGAAAGGATGAGGTATATGGTACAAGAACATCATAATATGATCTAAAAGTCCCAATAATACAAAATATCATACTTTCTTACTACCATTGGCTTCCATCCAATAACTATTCCATAATAAAAGTGAAAAAGGAAAGAAAGTATAACACCAAAATAGTTAAATACCATCCATTTACCCATTCCAGACATAAAAATTTCTAGATACATGAGAATATATATATATATAATCTATAGGAAATGAACTAGAAAAAATAAATCAATATTTAATGAAAATATTTGTAAAATTTTAAATAATAGTTGTCTATTTAATAAAAATATAAAATTCATTTTCATATAGTATTTAGACAA
The DNA here is from genome assembly GCA_963277665.1 of Viscum album. NCBI lineage: Eukaryota > Viridiplantae > Streptophyta > Magnoliopsida > Santalales > Viscaceae > Viscum > Viscum album. The sequence goes on from OY728151.1 coordinate 1,914,073,701, forward strand.
ATATTTCAATACACCAAATCCCATTTTAATGAAATAGTTTATTTATAAAACCCTGAAAATACATAGAAGTATGTATAAAATCACAATAATTATTAATGATGAGGCATAATGTGAATTAAATTTGTATGTAAAAAACATTAATCAATAATAATATTATAAATAATGTTATAAGGAAAACAGAATCATAAATGTGACAGACATGTAGGGATAACCACATATATACCTAAGAAAACCTAGAAATTCTCACATGGATCGCTACACTAGTAATTTAATATTGAAAAAGATTGAACCCAACTAATCACCATGATTTCATTAGAAATAAACCAATATCCATAAATATTTGAAAAATATATTCTCTTATCTTGTGAGAAATTTTATTTAAGGTATCACTCATCCATTATATCCCACTCACTACCATTGGCTTCACATATAAATAAACATATTCAATTAGTTTATGAGAATAAAAAACCAAACACCTGAAAAAATATTAGTAAACCTAATTTACAAATTGATAACATTAAATAAATTAATATATAACTTCCAACCCAAATATTCAAAAAATATAAAAAACATGAAAATGGGAATATGTATAACAGGAGAACTGTAATGAACAATAATATTTTATGTGTAAAACACAACCCTTAAAATCCTAAAATCACATTCAATGATTACAAAAAATTTATAAGAAAATAAACTACACTGTTTATTACGAATACCATTAAAAATAAAATAATCTTATGATCAATTTTATCAAACAAATTGATGGAATTTTTATTTAATATGATAATATATCCTTAAGAAGTTATAAAAATTAAATTTTGATCAAATTAAAAAAAAGTAATATCAAATGAAAAATATCAAAATATACATTATAATTAATTTATATATTTATTATTTAATTTAAATTCATTCATAAAAAATTATTACAAATTAATATTTTTTTAATGAAATGCATAAATTGATCAACTTGAATCTAACTAATAACAATGTTTATTAAGGTATTGGAGTGAGAGTGGGATATTAGAAAATCTAGAAACAAAAAATAATTTTGACTAGTATAACAATAAATCCATATATGGACACAATGACAAAATTGGATAATAAAAATAGAATAAATGGTAATAATAATAGAATATATGAAGATATAATGAATTGAAACATCACGATTTTACTAAGAAATCAAATTCGGATGCAGGAGGAGCACTACAGAACCAATAAAGTGTTGATGGATGATAGATTAAGACCAAAGGAGAAGCATATCATACAATTATGGAATATAAATATAAAATGAAATTAAAATTTGGGAAAAATTCAATATTTTTTATTCATGGATTATAGTTAGATCAAATTGTTAGGATATATTTAGACCTGATCATGAAAAGAATTTGTAGTCAAGTCCTATATTCATGGTTATTAAATATGGTCGGGGTAAAAAAGAAATCTAAAAAACATTCATAGTAATTTATATGAAATATGTTTTTATCGATATATAAAAATATATAATATTTTCTATTATAAATATACTAAATATAAATTACTGACATCCTGGTTTCAAAATTCTATCAAAAATTTGACTATCTACCTTATATATTCCTCAAAGTTCTTGATCTGAATAATGTGGTAAATTTCCCCTTTAAAATAAACTTTCTCTTAGGTCTTCTATTTATTCATTCTATGTTTTTATTTCAAAAAAGATAAATAAATTCTATATCATTATATCAAATGGTTTATAAAGTCAATATTATATAATTTCTTACCTACAATTTTGGAATCAGGTACCAAATCCAATAATTAGCATTCAACTCTGTAGATGGATTAGGAAAATACTTCATCTATTTTGATACATTAAATACATATTTATTGGTTGTTAACTAAATTGTAACAGATAATTGTTATTTATATTTCACATGAAAATCAACTATTTTGAATTTCCCAACATTCAATGTCAGGCTTTTACCCTGTCACCCAAAACAATGATGTCCCAGGTTGAGAGAGACGTTAAGAAAAAAATGATCACTAACAAAAAATCAATGTGCTATTGATAGTGACTAAAAAAGTATTTTTTATGACATTAATAAATTTCAAATATTTTACAGATTAGGTAACCATTTTTTATCTCAAGAACATGTGATGGCCCTAATAATTTAAGATAAACTAAATTTTTCCTCTAAAGATGTGAAAATAATCACTAACCATTTTTTCATGAAATTGGTACAAATTAATCAATTATTATTAAATATTATATTTTGTACACTCAACCAATTATAAGTATATTTCCCATTAACACCTAATTTAAACCATAAACGTATACTGAATTTCATTATGAATATTTTTCTCCCATTTAGTTTTACATTGCATTTATTGGTGGGGATTAATGTTTAAATTATTCTAATAGCTCATCACTTCTAGAATACCCATTTAGAATATATGGTTGAAACATATATCTCTATAAAACACTACATTTTATAACACTATATTAATATTTATAATCTTTGGAATATAAAACATTCCAATCTATTCAATCATTTTACTCCTATTTATATGATTAAATATGGTAAAAATCTTTAATATTTTAATAGTTACAAAAATATAGTTCTTATAATTGCGAGATAATGTCAAGAAAATGATAATTCTTAGGGAAATTTCAATCACATTTCCAAATATGAATAATATTTGAATGTGAAAATCCATGTTGCTTTTGATGTTACTCTGTTAAAATATTATTGGTACAGAAGTGAAAGGAAAATTTAGTAACCACCCTCTTTATCAATGTTCACTAATATTGATACATGAGTTCATACAACTTAATAATTGCATGAAAATGAGAATTCTAGCTAGAATTATAAATATATTATTTGATGAAATATTCCATTTATAGTGTATAATCATGATCAGAATCCAATGTGTGGATATATCCCAACCAACTCCTTTATCTGATTTTGACATTCTACTAGAAATATACAAATTTCATTAAATACAATGTGGAACCGTATTTTTAATTTCATTAATAAACTCTTAAAACTATAGGTCATGAGTGGGATAGTGCATATCATGAGGTTGTAATTGGAATTATCTATGTGTGAAAACTGGGTATTGTTCCATAAAAAAATACACTATCCTCATACCTGAGGCATTTAAATACAATATATAGTCTTCATCAGGATTAGGATGAATCCTATATGGCATAAAATTTATCCTTTACATTAACTCTTCTAATGAATTATATCACATTTTAATTTATTAAGATATTTATCCCATATACAAAAAAATTATTAAATGGAGTTTACAAACTGTAAAATTACAGAAAAAATAACATATCATATTCTAATAGATATATAATTATTTTTATCTTCTTAGGGTACATAGAAATTCATTTCATAGGTACTACATGACAAAGGAATTTCTCTTCATGAATTGAAAATTGCCACATAAACAATTTTATATATAATGGATACTCATTTAATATCTTCACGATGATATGAATAATGTTCTCATGAACCATCATCATATTTGACTAAACTGTCATATCATCGATGAATATTATAACAACAAAATTTTGTTATTGGTGGACGATATGAATCATCAATTTAGTAAAAGCTATAACATAATTTTTTATATATAATTTCATAATGTGGTGTTTATATTATATATAATTACCCCTATAAGAAATCATAGGGATATCGTATTAATTAACAATAATGTTTTGTTATCCAAAATAAATGATCAATAATATAAAAATGGGGTCATTAAATATTCCAACCTCCACCCTTTCTTGATTCCTTATGATTATTTTCCTGATATATGTGAAAAAACATATTCATTTTATTATAAATGTAACACTATAAAAACTAATCAACCATGTAATATTATTCTGAACAATTTATTCCTTTTTTATACAAATGACATATATTAGTTACAATATGAAAAATATGTTTGATATGAAATTAGGCCAAAATCCCAACATGATCTGATGAGACACAAAATAGTCATTTTCCAGGATCTAAAGGGATAATTTGGTCAAATAAATGAATCATATGGAATAATACATCATTAAATGTAATATTTACACTAGGGACATAAATTACAAGTCCTTAGAGAATGTTAATATAACAAGGTAGAATTTATAGTTTACTATATCATTAGTTTTTCCCATGTGATAAAATTGTTCATATTATAATGAATCAGTTACTGCCTCCTCATGGAGATAGTTTCTTCTAAAATATATATTTTAAAACAACCATAAATATTTCATTAATATAATAGAAACAAATAATACAATCATTTTCCCATTCATTTATATGGTTCCTAATATGCAAGATCTCCATTGAGGGTCGTTGGGTTTTACATAGTGATAACATTTGTAAAATCCACAAATCGATCATGAATTTTAAAATCATCCTTAATTATAGTTTAAATTGTTCAAATACCATACTAAATAATGTTTGGTTCCATGGTGGGGTTCAGTAATAGAAAATTACCCACTATTCACCCTCACTGTTTCACTGAATTAAATCTCCAATCCATCAACTATAAATACATAAATAATAGAATCCAATAAATATAAAAAAATACCTACGTCATCATCAAATCAATGATATATACAATAAATTACCAATGAATAATTTAAAAAACATTTAATGTTATCTGAAATAAAAATGGAAGAAAAACATCAAAAAAAAATATTTAACAAAATATGTGGATAGGATACACTATTCAATAGACCATTAAACTAACTATTCAGAGCCAACTAATGCCTTTACTGAACCAATTACATTGTATATGAAAAATATTATATGCTATGAAAAGTATCTACACTCACTTGTATTTAAACTTATTTCCACTAAAACTAATATATATTTTCTATGTAACTTATATTTCATTTCAAATATTGATAATAATATAATAAAACATCAAAATGACTCAATAAACATTGAAACAACCTTCAATCCATGTCTAAATTTCTTGAAGAACAATTGTAACACCAGGATTTGCACAAGAAAGTGTTATCCAGAATGTTCTGATAACCTACTAATCGAGACCTAACAGTCCTATATAATTTACACTATTACTCAAGAAATTCCAAGACAGATTTGATATCCCTTCATAATGGAACAACATAGTATAACCTTCCATGTTACAATGATTATCTCACCATATGTCCTAAGGTTTTTATTTATTTTCCTATGTTAGATTCAAACTCTGATAGTATCCATTAAATATGACATTATAAAGTAACCTAATTGAATTGATTACTTATTACATTGTTATAAGAAACAAGGTATTGATGCACATATGATTTATTATTTTACTACTCTTGAGAAACCGGATATGTAAATGATTTCCCTATTAAATTGGGATAATAAAACAAAGAATTGGAAATTTTATTTCATCATTAAAAATAATTAAACGATGCATTCATTATATCTTAGGGAATGAACAAGATATAATGGATGATATGTGATTCTAATTAATGGTTTCCTATATAATGATACTATAATTATTAAATAATTTAAAAATAATATGATTGAGTTCATAATCAACTCACTCTATTAAATCTATATTTTTAGCTAAATGTAAATCCATAGATTATATAACAATAAAATGAAACTAGACAACATAAAATGAGTTATCAGTATTGTAAATTCATTCATATGAACATTTATGATATTAACATCAATGGAGTTGAAAATATATCATGAATATTATCTTTAATGCCTTGGAAAAAACACATTCACTGTATGTATAGTTATATAAAAATTTCATATCTAATGTGGCTAGCTTATATGTCCCGCGAGACTTTTAAATTCATCAATGAGCTAAAAATAATCAAAACCCAATCAGCACCTTCAAAACCAATGACCTATTCATTTATTGATTAATCATTACAATATAATATCAAAATTAATTATATATATATATTTATACATTTATCCAATTTAATCTATAATATATAATATTTCCCTTGTTAATGAATTTTTTTCATAATACTCATCCATTAACTAATACCATATATTGAAATTGTATATGGTTGATATAAAATCATATTAGAGGTAATTATATGGTATAAATTTATGATACATAAAATATATCCATGGTGGAGACAATAATGTCCACTGAAATGATGATGTTTTAAAGTTAATGAGATCATATGAATGTTTATGACTATAAATCCATATTCAAATAGAAGAAAAAAAATAAGATCATCGATTCATAAAAAATGAAATATTTTAATAAAGGAATTACATAATGATAATTTTAGTGGAAAATAGAATTTAAAATTAAAAAAAAACAATACATATTGTATTTTAACATTATTATAATAATGGATTTATAAATATTTTCCAAAATTCTATTCCAAAACTTAAAGAGATAAAACAATTTTATTTTAATAAAATTATAAATAAGTATTATAAAATATTTAAATAAATATATTTTTTATAATAAGCATGGAATATTTTTGAAGAATAACATTTTAGAAGAATTACATAGATGGTGGGAAAATACATTCAATCAATAAATTCTAAATCTATTGTTCATTTTATAGTAATGGTAAAAAGTAAAGAAATAAGGTCATTTGGAAAATGAAATGATTAATCCTTTTCAAATAGTGAAATTAATGTCAAATATATATGAAATTTTATTTAAATAATCATTTGTTCAATTAAAATGTCATTATTTATAAAATTTTAAAAGGACATGATTATGGAAAAAATTAATACCTCATAAAAAACTATAAAATATGAAATTAGATTGTTTTTAAATATAATATACCATAATATAAATTTTTCAATATGTTGAACTTCAAAAATCATGATTAATAATGATATTGCGAACCATAACTGTACATTTTTTGGTAACATTCGAATGAACAACATTTCAAGGCGAAAATTGTATTCAAAAACATTGAATGCAATGAAAAACATAGAATTTAATTTATAATATATTAAAGGGATATTATATACTCTATATAAATAAATTAGGTGCATTATATATAAAAACACTCATTGATGTTGAAATGAGATAAAATTACACTTACCAAAAGTCAAATTATTTTGTATGCACTACTTACCACATATATAATAAATTCAGTTTTATTTTAAATCTATAAAAGAAACATATTAATATTTATCATTATTGATATTATTCAATTATATCATTACATAATTGTTTTATAAATAAATCATTTTTAAAATCGTTCTTCATCGTTTAAAAATTTTCTATTTTTCATACATGTTTATTTTTAGTAGTTATAGAAATTAAATATTTGTCCTAATATCACTATATAGAGACTATTATTTATAATGACACAATATTATCATACATTTATATAACAGTAGTTTTGATGAATACTCAATAAACTAAAAAACACATTCCTAATGACCATAATAGTTTAGTTCATTTGGAAATGGGGAAAACAAAAGCTTCTAACCTTATGAAATATTATCAAAACCTCTAATGATGAACTCCACTTTTTTTAATTATACATAATACTATTCATCATAAAATGGTTAAAGGACACATAAAAAGTATTGAGTTAAGATTCTATGTATGGGTAAAAATGAGACATGTATGAATCAACTTGAACAGAGGGTTTTTTGAATGTGATATTAACTTTAAGAGATGATGACCTACATTTAAAAGACCATAAACATGAGTTATGGGATAATGCATAATAGTTCATAAGAAATTAATCATCAAAAAAATAGGATTCATGAAATGGTAACAAATAATAAGACATTGTATTTTTGGTATATGAATATATTATTCTATGTTAGGTCTCCCTATGATGAAATTTATAACATGTTAGGCTTTGTCTATGACCTGTGTATTTGGTGTAGGCCTAGAGAATAAAATTGTGAACCCTTGGACATTTATTATTGGAATAAAAATCATTTACCTTCTTTGTTTTCCTGCTTGTAATTCCACATGTGTACACGATTATTTAGTCTTGGGATAAAACACATTTAAATTATTATTTCGGGGCATCAACTATAACATGTGAAAAATTTGACTTCATATACAACATAATGATACACTCTACATTTCAGGAAGAAATAGGTCTCACCCATTAAATAATAAAATAATTCATAATTGTTCCACATGATAATAAATCTCCCATTATATCATGATTGAGAAAAATAGATAGGTTCAATAAAAATCAAAGAAATTCTCATGAAATGAAATGGGTATTATTAACATCTCATCACATAATATCCTAAAAAACATGTTTAGTAATCAAATCAAGGAAGGATAACCAATTATAAGATGACTATTTAAAAATAAAAAACCCGTGGATGTGAAATGGGAATCATAAGGATCATCATAACAAAACATAAACCATTCTAGAAAGAATGGGAAATAATCCTTTGGATCATTTACTATAAGGTATTGAGTAACATAAATGGATTCTATCAGATATGTAAAATAACATTGAATGATATTTTGAAAACAATTATGGGGAAAAATATACACTCTTCCTTCAAAACTATATTTAAAACATAAAACCTTTTGAAAACTATTTCATTAGAAAATACATTAAAAACATAGAAAAAAGGATTGGAAAAAAATTGAAACACTTATTCCATGAAATAATATAAAATAAATTTGATAAAATATCAAAAAATACGTTCTTGAAAAACTATAATTGGTAATTCAAAACATCAGGAAATCCCTTTGTATGAAAATATTTTCCAAACATTAAAATTAGAATTGAAATCATTTTGAAATCCATTTTCCTAGAAAATTATTATTATAAGATTGAATTTTTTTGAAAACTATTTCATTGAATATATCCTCTAAACAAATTTTCATAAAATTTATCCTTTAAAAATAGAAATAAAATGTCAAACAATTTACAGTGTAAAAATTCATACATTTCATATGAGGTAAAAAGAACATTCATTTTCCAATATATGAAATGCTTTGGGAAATTTCATGTCCAGAAAGAGAAAAAAATTAAATAAAGATTATATAATGGATATTTAATTAAGAATAATTTTATTTATATGAATCATATAATTATACTAAGGGATGTATACAGAACACTCAAAAGTAATGTAAGGTGAATAAAGAATGTATCTCATGGAAATAAAATTTTTAAATAAATTCAATTAACATGTGTCATTACTGTCATCATACACGTTCAAACCACAAATATAATTAATATAAATTTCTAATTTTACTTTTGAAGAACCATACCATTATATTTAATTTCATATATGTATTTATTATGACATTATATTACTATCTTGTTATAAATTTTATGTTAGTGTTATGCTTCGTGTAACATTGAATTTTTTTTTCATTTATGTTAATTTTTTATATATTTGTTCCATATAAATATATCATAATTTCCATAATGTAAAATATGATATAAATGGAATGTATATAAATTATAATTTTGTTATAATAAAATATATAATATATAATTTTAAAATGGAATACACTATTTTATGGAGTTGGAAGGTCATATATATGCCTAAACACACATTTTTTTTAATTTTTGTATTGAAATTAATTAAAATAAATATTTTTATGTATATATATTTATAAAATGGAAAAATGAAATATCACCATTTTTCGATGCGGCAGTTCGTTGTACACATAAATAGTATGTTTGTTTCCCATTTAACAGATGTGTGTGAATATATAGATTGAAAACATAGAATAAGAACATCCTAGTATATTGATGAAATTGTTTTTATATAACCAAGGAATAAATATTTTTTAAGGGGTGAGAATGAAAATAAATGAATGTATTATGAGAGAAGAGGTTACCTCTTTATCTGGTTTCTCATTTGATTTTGGACAAAAGGATTTATTGGACTGATTTTTTCCAAAGTAATGCTTATAATATAAAATTTAGGTCTGTTGAGAAGTGAATTTTTATGTTATTTTCTAATCATACGAGGTTTTATATATTTGTAGAAGTGGGAGGGGTGGTGGCCCTTTTTAGTGAATGAAAAGGACTCACACAGAATATTTTAAAACATGTTAGGTGTACACATGTTCTAGCCTAAACAGAGTCATAAAAGAAAAAAATAAATCAATAAAAGAAGGTTTATGACCAAAATAAGGACACAAATTTAGTATAATATAATTTTATTTAACATTTTGGCCCCTATGATTATCTTTTAATATACAATTAACATTAATTTGTCATCAATCACTACGATTAAATCTAATCGAATTTACTAATAATTTTTTTTCAAAAATATACAAGCTCTAATTAGAAACAAAATATTGCAATCATTACAATATTATTTTTATATTTTTTAAAATTTAATTAAAAGAAGTGACAAAATTAAGATTAATTGTAATCCCGTAGACTAGAAAAATAATTGGTTTTTTATGTAGAAAAATGTTCAGATGTTTTTCATATTTTCATATTCAATTTAGAAGAGAAATTGATTATAATAACCTAAATGTTATTAATATAAGTATAATTGACCTAATTTATCTGTAGAAAAAATTAATGTATAACTTAACATTAATAAATATTCAAAAGAAAAATAAGTTAATTACTAAATTGCTATATTTTTCACAATTCATAAAATATATAGCCTATGAAAGAAACACTACAAATTCACCCTAAGATAATTTCATAAATGTAAATAATTAAACGATCTTTTTTTATCAAATTAAATTTCTATGTGTCTAGAATTAAATATAGTGTTTTTCATAGAAGGATATAAAATGAAGTTTATATGAGAAAATAATATTTTTTAACTTATAAAGACATTACCGAAAATTATATCATTCATTATCAATATTTTTTATATCAATTTAAAAATTATAAATAATATCTAAAAAATATTTCATTCTATTCATATAACAATTATTATTTTCTAGGTTATAAACATATTACATAAATTTCTATTATAGTAAAATAATTATTTGTATCAACATCTGTGTTGCAGGTAACACACATCATGTCATGGATGTGTTTCTCATACGCTGAGTCGACATTATGTGTATCCTACTATGATTTGGTTTCTTTTAATGTATTCTAATATGTTTTCATGAGAATGTAATGTTCAACATATTGATTTAAAAATAAATTTTTCTTAAAAATAAATGTAATAAAAAATAATAAATTCATAAACTATTTTGAAAAAAAAAACATTCATATAATCCCACTATGTTATTTTCTACACCACAAAAAATAAATTTAACGATTTAAATTCAACTGAGATATAAATGTTATAATACTTAAAATTTTCATTCATAGAAATCAACCTCGTAAAATTGAATTATAAAACATCATTTAAAAAATAATTCTAGAACTATATCAATAACCCAAATTAACTCCTAAATAACATAAAAAATGGATAAAATTATTGGGAAGTGAAAACATTGACATTGTAGAAATATATTAATATCATTTTCTAATGGATATTGATAGAGTAAAATGTTTTTTGGATGTTAAAAATCTGAATTCAACAAATATTCAATGATCTAGTGGACTATATGATTCATTAGAAATGGAGGTACTGGAATAACATTTTTTTGTTTAATGATTTTTTTGCTATAGTTAAATATTTTTCCAGAAATGATATTTGGGCATGATTTCAAGAAAGCCTCATCTTTTGTGGTTCCTTTATTTAATTGAAATATTTCTCTATAAAGGATGTTCAATTTTTCTTTCCCACAATATTAATAGATCATATGATATAAGATATTTTATCCCATCTCTCATTATTAATAATCAACACCACATTTTACTCAAAGGTTATTAAATATAGAAAAATCCATATGTGGTAAGATTATACTTAAATCACAAAAACATCATCCAGTGATTAATATAATGTTTCTATAATTTTTTGACATCATAACCCATCCAAAATATTGAAATTCAAGAATTTAAAAATATTTTCAGGAAATCGCATTAAAATTGATTTTCCTTATATAAAAATGGAAAACGTGGTTGTCACATTCCAATCCTATGAATAACCTAATATTATATTCCCATGAATCATGGTAATATTTTTTTTACAATAAATTATTGTATAAAACAAGAATGTTTCTTTATTCCAATAATTTCATCATATATTATTTAAGAAAAGAAGTTCTATACTTCACATTATTAAAATAAACTTTTGATAAATAATAAATTCTTTGGTAATATTTACCGTATAATTTACTTACTCATATACAATATATCATTATCCAAAGATAATTATATCAATTTAACGAATTATTAGAGGTTACCTTCCCTTAATCAAGATTTCATATTTCCATGAACTCAGTTTTCTATGTCTTCACCACCATTACATATGTCCTTTTCAATTACCAGGGAAAAAACTGAAAATACTTATACATTCATGATTCATATGAATTAATCATTGAATTCCAAATCAAAATAATTAATTAATATGAAATTATTATTAAACCATTACCAATTCATCATCATATTATTCTTTAATATAGATTTCACTGAATGTGAATAATGAATTGTTTTTTAAGGTTCATCAACATCAATATAATCATGAATATTTATCAATTTAAATTATACTCTAAAAACCTTAGAGACATCCCTCTATATATCCTTATAAATATACATATGGATATCACGATGTTATTTTCATCCCAGTTTCTAATGGTTCACTAAACCATTCTATTGAATGATAATATATTGACCAAGGATTATCCTACATGGATACTATAGAATATTATATGAGTATTCAGAATATTGCAAAAAAACACACCCCATAACAATAATATATTAGTGTCATTGGAAAAATGGGAAAACAATCTATCCTGGGGAATGATTTTCATTATATCCCATAATGATCTCTACTATTAATAATTATAACTAAAACCATTCTTAATAACCTGGGAAAATGAAACATAAAAAGGGGTGAACTCAGATGCTCTATATGGGTAATTAGAGGATACATTTAAGTAGAAACATGAAAAAGGGGTATTATAATTTCATTATAACATTAGAATATAATAATCATCAGATAACAGATCCTAAATATGAGTTTTGTTATAAATAATGATAGTTCATAAGAAGTAAATCATATATAAATAATGTTCATGATCGATGAAATCATTGAATATTATTAAGACATATGATTTGTGGCATAAGAATATAAGACAATATGTCAAGGCTACCTACCAAAACCATTATAACATGTTAGTCCCAGTCTATGACATGTTTACAAACTGTGGACATTGGAAAAAACATTTATACACTTTTAGTTTTAGGTTTGGGAAACAAACCATGTACATTCTTGTTTTTGGGCATCTACTATAACTTGTAAACCATATTTATTTTAGGTTTGGGATATAACCCATGTACCTTCTTATTTTTGATGGTTAGGATAAGTTGTATAACATTTTATATCATTTATAACATAATACTACCCAAGTCGTTTGAGGGATATATGGGTTCCACTAATCCAATAATAAAACAATTAATATATTTTCTATAATATTTTAAAGCATTAATCAACTCATAACCCCTAAAAACAGATAGGTTTTGTAAATATCAATTCATTAAACATGAAATGAAATCGGTATCATTTAAATATAATCACATAGAAAAAATATGAAAGATATAGTTTTCATAACAAATTTATAGATGGAAAACCTATGAGAAGAAGAATATTTCAAAATCAAAAACACGTGGATGTGAAATGAGAGTCATAACCTTCATTCTCTCCAATTATAACTTATTCAAGAATGAATATTAATCAAAACATTGATAATTTAATAGAAGGTAAATATTAATATCAATTAATGTCATCTTAGAGAGAAATTAACAAGGATTCATATTTTGAAAACATTTCATGTAAAAAATATAATTTCATATTTGAAAAAATCTATTTGAAACATAAAAAATTTTTGAAAAAAAAATCCACTGAAAATTCTATTAAATCTTAAAACGAATATGTGAAATTAGTTGGGACTTCTTTCACCAGGAAAACATAGAAAATAATATAATTTTTTCTGAAATACATTTTTTTAAAACTTAAAAAGGATCATGATAATGTTATGAAATCCATTCCTTTGAAAATATAATGAAAATTTATAAATGAGCCATCAAATCATTACAAAATCCATTTTTCTTGACAAACTATAAATTAATAATGAGATACTTTTGAATTTTATTTAAAATATAATTTAAAATAATTTCCATTAAAATTAATCTTTAAAAAATTAAATATATCTTCTAATGATTAATGTTGGATAAATAATTACATATCGTACGTGGTAAAAATAATTTTCCTTTTTAACGATAAAAAATCATTGAAAATGACTATTTTTGAAATTGAGAAGATGATTCCATTGAAAAGAAAGGTCAAAAAAGAAATGTGTAAATAATTTATAATTTTTATATTAAATTATTTGGATATTCAATGGAAATGTTTTTAGGAAAACATTGTTTTGAAACAACACATAATTTCTACCGAAGAGACAATCTTGTTAGGATTTATTACAAACACATTAAAAAATGTATTATGTATGGAGTAGAAGAAAATGGCACCAATTCATTAATATATCATTAATAAAATGGGGATAAAAAACTCATGAGTGTAATTACTATATGGATCATAATATTTCATCGATGGAAGCATATACCAAAAGAATCTCAAAAATCATTGATATTGTTTCAATAACGTCTTACCACTTGGTTACATAAGATAATACTCTAAATGTAAGAAAATTAAATTAAATGAATCCTAATGTATCATGATAATATGGATTTTAGTTATTTAACAAGATAATTTTAATTATACAAACCATGATATATAATATAGTTTCATAAGAAAACATGTGTCCCAAATAATGAAATTTGAGACAAAACTAAATTTACAATATGCAATCTTTTGAAACATTACCCCCTTGAAATAAAGACCATGTAATGAATATTTAAATAAATATAAATATAATAATATTAATCATATAATTAATCCATGGTAAATATACACAACAAACAAAATGAATGGGTGGTGAATAAAGCGTGTATCTCAAGGAAATAAAATGTGAGATGAAATTACAATACCTTATGTCTTTAGTCTCTTAATACTTGTTCAAACCACATGTATAATAAATAGAAAATTATTATGAATATTTTAATGAACCATATTATTATTTTTAATACAACGTATTTAATGACTATGACTTTATATTATATATTTTTAGCAATGCAATGTTAATGTTAAGCATTAGGTAATATTTACCTTGTTTTTCACATATGTGTTAATTTGTTATGACATTTGTACTTATACATATATTGTGATTTCCATAAAGTAAAACATTATGTAAACATAATTTAAATATATTATATTTTTATTATTATAATATTTTGAATATATATAGTATGAATCATAATACGTCATTTATATAGAATGTAGGTCGTATGTACCCATGAATGCTAATTCCAATAAATTTCCAAATTTATAGAAATTAAAACTCATATATGTATATATATATATATATGATTGATAAATTATCTTTATTATATCAAAAATATCTTATATATTCACAAAAAACACCCATAATACAATCTCTTTAGTGTTTTATAGAATTATATTCTTTGAGGGAGACCTTGTCCACACTTGCACAAAAGAAATTATCATATTAACAAAAAATGGATAGTAAAAAATTACTGTATTATAAGAAAGAGTTAAAAAATAATAAATCATTAATAAATATAAAATATTAAATATATAATTACTTTATCCATCTGATTGTCTCTGTAAGAGTTTGTAATGGTGTTAATGAACAATAAACATTTAATGTTGCAATACTTCATCACACACATAAATAGTATGTTCGTTACACATTATGAGGGATATGTGTGTATTTTTACATCAAAAATTACCATAATAACATCCCATTATATTTTAAATGATATTTTTGTTATATAATTATTGAATAATGTGATTGTATTGGAAAGGGAAGGAAAATAAAAGAATGGAGTTTGAGAGAAGAGGTTTCCGCTTAATCGGGGAACGCCTTCTAGTTTGTTCCAAAAAGCATCCATGGTATCCATTATTACCAAGGATATGATTCTCCAAGGAAGGTATGGATGTTTACAGGTGTACTGGAAATAACTATGATGAAACTCAAAGGTTTTGGAGGTGTCATGAAATGGGATAGGTGGTGGCCTTTTATTGGGAAGGAAAAGGACTCCCATGGGATTTTGGAAAAAGATTTAGGTTTAAACATGTTCTTAATGAACCAAAGTCATTCCAAAAAAATCTAAATCAATAATAGAAGTTTTATAGATTAAATATTTCAATAAATTCCTGATTTTACAAGTTTTTATGACATTTGAGCCCTTATGGTAAAGGTTTAGTCGATAATTTAGGTTAATGTTACCATATTCGCTATGATTAATTTTAATCACTTTTATTAATAATTTTGGGTGAAGAATAAAAATGATATAATTTTAATGAAAATATTATAATTTATACAATGGTTTATTTATATATTATGAATTTAAATTTCTTCGATGCTGAATATTTATGATAATTGTTAATCCCGTAGACGACCCGAAATAAGGGTTTTAATGCAGTAAAATGGAAAGATGATTGTTATGATAATATATTAAATTAGAAATAAAATTCGATTATAATGACCTAAGTATATGTAATGTATATATAATTTATTAAATAATTGGTTAACCAGAATCGAATGTATAAATTTACAATAATAATTATTTTAACAAATATGAAGTTATTAAAAAATGAAATAATTTTCATTAATCATAAAAAATTGAAATTTTCATAGAAAATTTAATAAAATCCACCCTAAAATTTTTTTCTAATTTTTTATTCAAAAATAAATTATTTTAATAAAATAAATTATTTCGTTCTTAAAATGAATTTTATTATTTATCATATTAGGACATGAAATGTAGATTATTTGGGAAAATAGTATTTTTAAACATATAAGGTATTTAAAAAAACTTCTCTCATTCATTGTAAATATATTACATTTATATAAAACCATTATAAAAATAATTTTAAATGTATTTATTACTATTCATATTAATATGTTTAATGTCTAGGTTATAATTATCACATTTAAATAATTATATTAATAAAACAAAGTTTCGTAGAAGCATATGTGTCACATGTAACATATGCTAAGTCATGATAGTGTGTACCACACTCCAAGTCTATGTTGCATGTATTTTAATCATAGTTTGGTTATTTTAACATATTCTTTGTCATTTTCATGTGAAATGAATGTTTGACTTGGTGATTTAATAATTTAAAAACATTTTTTAGATTAGTGGTACATAGAAAATATCAAATGATAAAAATAATTTGGAAAACAATTCTCAAAATCACATGGTATTACATTTATTAAGAATTAATTATCACTTATAATATTAATTTTTCCTGAATATTTCATTTATGGGGTAAATAAAAAATTAGTCACATCAATTCACAGAGGTGGTAGTTAACACCTATGTTCAAAGAAGTTAATCATTTTCCATTGGATGGAATTGTAAGAAGGTATTTCAAATTTTTTTAATAATATTATTATTTTAATAAATTTGATATATATTCAGTTAAAATATCATAATAACAAAACTATTGAGCTGGTGTTGAAAAACTAATCAAATTTCTCCCTAGACGAGGTAGTCCACACATGCGCAATAGAAATGTTTTTATTTTAAATTAGAAGAAAAAGGAGTTAAATAATTTTTATAACATAAACATAATAAAATTTAAATATTTTTATGATACATTTATTTTTATATCATAATGATAAATACATAATTTAAGTAGTTAGAAGTTTAAATATATTGGAAGGACGTGAATAGCAGTTATACCACTTATTTGAAATCCTCTTTTTCCTTACACCATATGACTTTTTGGGATAGACATAGTGAAAGGACATAAACAATATGATATTGGTTTCTAATGTTGGAATAATTTTTATACTGATTGGTTGAGCTAAGTGTTTCATTGATTTTAGATAATAATGTAGTGGGCATTCCCTTTTATATGTGATGTGACTGTAAAAAATGAAATGAAATGAAATATTAATATAAAATATATGCATAAATCATGCTAAATAGATCCTAACTACTTTATATTCTATTATATATATGGTAATCATTAAATATAATATGTAAATAAATTTTAGATGAGTTTTGGTGTCATTTTTAACAATATACTTTTGAATAAACATGTAATTAACCCCATTTGACCACAAATATATAATAAAATTTTCACTCATTAAGAGGCATGAATATAACATAAAAAATAAACAGTTGAAAAAATATACAATGACAGTTGGGATCTAAATTTTTCTATCAATTGAGAAAATATTATAATTTTAAACTATTATAATGATTAAAAATTGTTTTTTAACAATTAAATACCATTTGATGTCATTTTTAGGACAATTTACATATCATCACATTAAAATCAAAAAAAATAAATATTAAATTAGAATTCAATATCTTTAGAAAACCTATATACAATATAATTATCCATAAAATTCATGGTTAAACATAATTAATTAAATATATATTACATTAAATAATTCTAAAATAATTTATTTTATTTTTCAACGTTGTACACAAGAGTTCTATTAGTGTTTCTTTAAAATTCATGAGAATTATAAAATAATTAATAATTAAAAAAATAATATCATAATAATAATTTCTTTATATTGAATATAACAATTTTGAGACAATAACATCTCCTTATTATCCAAATTAATTTTTTATATATTTAAATTAGATAGTTATATTCAATAATTTTTATCCATAGAAAATAATATATTGCTTCTAATAAAATAAAAGTGGAACCAGGATTCCATATTTTCATTTTATAATTTTTATAATCTAATAAATCTCATCCAATTATTTAATTGTGGGATTTTGATTGATTTTGAGTCCTTATATCATAGTTTTATCCATAATTTGGATGTTTTTCCTATTATAGTGGGGGGGAAATTTTACAATTTTTATAATTCATTACAACTATAAAATAAATTGAATTATACATGAAATTTTTACCCGTTGATTCTATTAATGAAATCAATGTTTAATGATTCATTTATAAGAATTAATATAATTTTTTATTCAATGGTGATATATTTTCCATGAGGGAATGGAAAATTCATTAAAAAGGGAGTGAGATTTTATGATTGTATATGATATGAAGATATAAAATAATCAGCATGGAATATAAAATAAATATCATCTCATATATGATTGGACATGTTTATATAATTTGTTTTAACAACCTTATTTTCAAGGAAGTCCTCCAGAAAGTAAGACTCTATCGAAACATAGGTTATAATGATGTGAATGGATGAAAAAAACTGTGAATACGATCCTTGAGCTGTTAGCATCTATGAGATGTGAATAGATCCTATACTAATGGGCAGAAAAATGGCAGTGGAGTCATATTTCAACCAACTAATGTTCCATCCCTATATCTTATCATGATAAATAATATTTATTTGTCCAGGAATATCCCCATAATCATGGGAATATATTCTTCAGGGGAAATAATTGAATCCTTTAACATTTCTATGATGGCCTTTAAAGGCACCCATATAAACAAATTAGTGAAATTTAGTTTAATATATGTATTAAATACACATACAATGTAGTTTGTAAAAAAATTACTTTTATGAATAAAAACGAACTTGTTCTGAAATCAAAAAAAAATACTGATTCCTATAGAATTAACTATAATATTTTTTATAATAAAGATATTATGTTATATTATAACTAAATAAAAACTAGGTTTAATAATTTTAATTAATTGATTCAATGAAATAAAATTAATGTTTTTATAAAATTATCATTTTACAGTATTCATTTCATAATCAATATATATAGAAAATTCTAAAAATTCAATCCAAATTCCATAATTAAATGATAATTCCAAATATAAGTTCAATTATTTCCAATAAAATTTTACAAATTGGTAAAAATTATATATAATATTTATTCCCAAAATGTTTATAACCCCATTTTTATATGAAAATGCAATTTTGAAGTATAGAATGAATTTATTCTCACTTTTTCCTTAGTGACAAAAATTAGGTGATTTTAAAAATGATTTATGAAATTAATTAATATTAATTAAATATTATCCTAGTCATATTTCATAATGTAGTTTCTCCTCTCCATACCCACCTACCCAAAAACTTTTTGATAATGATCATATTTAAATATTATTCCGTGGTTCACTTTATCTTGATGTTTTGTCTATTTCATGCTATAAATCATTGTTTTTGTTTCAAAATATGATATAAATTATAAAATTAGTTTATTAAAATACAAACACTTAAATTGGTAATTATGGCACACACTCAAATATTTAGTAAATGAAATAGAATACAACAACGAATTGAACATGAAGTATCCTTACATTGGACACTCCTTCCATGAAAATAAACAATATCATGATATAATTCCAATAAAAAAGAAATAACAAACCAATATAATAATACATAAATAAAATCATATTAATATTATAATGATATAAAATAATATACATTGAAAATAAAATAAATTGAAAAATGTGTTTTAGGTGACTAGTATATGAAATTCGCTAAATTAAACATATATTCCAAAAAATCATGTGAGAAATTATTTTATATCCTTTTCTCACCAAATAACAATAATGTCACAAAATAGTGTATAAGGTGTAAAAGAAAACTAGAAAAATTTTAGGTTCATTCCATTTAACCTTTTCATACAAAATAATATGTACAAACACACAATTGTGTGCATACATTGTTAAAAATTCCTAGTAAGACACCACCATGAATCAATGAATCTATTTTAAAAATCCATTCCCCAAATTACAGTTTGAGTAAAAATTTAAAAATATTCAATAATGTTTTATTTTGAAACAAATTCCAAGACAAATGTTTCCTTATTATAGAAAATCATAATTTAGGAAATCAATTGAATACATTGAAAATGGAATGAATGGATAATAAGAATATATAATAAGGAATACTATAAAAACTATGTAAATTACTAAAAAATAACTATAAAAAACATGGCTTAGAACATTATTGTCTAAGGAAAAGACAAATGTTAACGTGATTCCCAATGTATAACAACCTCTTATCTATATATGAAAACTTAGAATGTAACAAATTTATCAATGTTTTCATAATATATTACTCGTCAAAATTTTATTATGTGTTTATTAATAAATAAATATGGTTTTTAAAACTAATCCTGAATCATGAAACAATAATCTAAAATGAAAAATTCATTATTTAATTATGGAAAAAAATTAAATTACAAAATTAATTCATCAGAAGATAAAGAAAAGATATATAATTGCTAAAATTACCAAAGGAATGTAACATTTGTTAGAAATATAATATTTGTTTCAAATTTAGTTCATCGATTTCTTAAATTAATATCATCCAAACAATGATAACCATTAATATATTTTTACATGTTATAAATAACTAAATAATCATGATTAGGAAATTATTGAATATGGTGAATAATATTTTTAATATATGTATGGCTATATATATAAATGTAATATGTCTATTGTATATATGGTTATTAGAAATATGGAACCAGATAATATATGACTTTGTAAAATTGTTTTTTATGTAATCGTATCAAATAGGAATGTTAGCATGAAGTAATTTTTGGTAAGAAAATAAAAATAATATATTCTACATATAAAAAAAGTTTTTGAAACATATAAAAATAATAATTAAATAGAATATTGTATTATCAAAATATTCATCTATTATTCGTTAAATATGCATTTCATGCATTCAAAAAAAATGAGATATTATTATACTTATATAATGATCAAATTTAATGGTTAATAGATAAATAATACATTTTCATTTAATTATTTTAATGAGGGATAATTTCTAACAAATTTTTATATTGTTTTTGGTACTCTGGTTATTAATAAATCAAATCATTCACTGTTCATGAATTATTTTAAGGATATTTATTGTGTGTTTATGTATACATATAATCATTCAACATAAAATTCACCTAATTATTATTTTTTGGTATTCAAAAAGAATAAATCTAATTTCGGAAGAAAAATATATTTTCTTGAAAATTGTTTTGATAAACAAAAAATTTAAGACATTAAAATTTAATTCTATTTTTATAATAAATTGAATCAAATATAATTGTTTTTTATTCTTAATAAAAAATATCATAATTAGTTATAAATAAATTTTTCTAGAAACATATTTATTTTCATTGGTAAAGGTAATTTACCCCAGTAAATTCTAAAAAATTTAACTACGGTCAATCGTGGGGGTAATGACAGTAAATATCATAATAAATTGTGTTTAAATGGGGTTTCAAGGAATTAATTACCAATAATTATGAATTATCTTTTAATTTTTCACTTTTTTCCACATTCCTTTTTTAAATGATAACTATATTGATTAATGAATTAGCATTTCAAAAAATTTCACTCAAAATACACCTCTAAATGGATCCTTTTATGCCACTAAAATCAAATTTTTCAATTGTCTATCCCATGAATCACTAAAATATCCTCTCACCTAAATCATTACTATATGTTCATTAAAATATTGTCACAATAAGTTATTGGAAATCAATCATTTTCCAGAATCTCTCTAAGAGTATATTAACATATTTAATGTAAAAAGTATCTCCTCTTTTCTTATTTGTCATTATATTCTTCATTTATGATTTATTGAATATTTTTTTATCATTAGTAATAGTATTTTAACAATAAAATTCATTTTTAAAAGTTATATTATCATTTTATTGAAACATGATCTTTCCCATTCTGTTTATATAAAATGAATTTTGTTTTGATTAGTTTTACCACCCGAATGAACCTTTTAATAATTCTTACATCATAAATTACTAATAAAACATAAATATATGTAATGATATAAAATAATGGTCAATTTATGATTTTTTATAATTCCAATATGATAATATACCTTTTTATATTAAATAGTTAAAGTATCTATTTTTCAAATTTAATAATTATGAAAAAATTAAATTCTAATGAATATAATGAAAACCATCAACATAGGTGTATCATCATTACTCTAGAAATTTGATTGATTATGTATGAGGTAACACTAACAATAGTTTATATCCGTAAATCACCAAAGGCTGGAATTTAATTTCAAGGGATTACTAAAACTAATGTGGTGATGATTTTACATTAAAAAATAACAAGTCAAGGAAATAATAAAAAACCAAACCAAAATTAAATAATGTATGAAATATAAAATATAACATAAAAAAATTACTAAAATAATTTATCAATGTATTTATTCAAATTGAAACAGAGGACCCAACCATAACTACAAGGCATCTAGATGCATCAAATTTAATAGGATATGACTCCAACCTCACCACTTGCACATCTCCATAATCCAACCACAATCCCAATATGGTATCATAATTATTCTCTAATAGGGAAATAAGATACTTTCCTGACTGATTTTTTGGGTAAACAATGTATACGTAAAAACAATGGTACATATGAAATGGGTGAGTATATAATATAGTAGTCACTCCCTAAATGAAATCCAAAATCACCCAAATTGAAAAAGATTATGTTAATAAATAGTTCTAAATATAATCTTATCAAATTAGATAAAATCCCAATTAATTTACAAATTTATATTTGTTAAATAGAAGATTTATATTTTTTACTTATTTATTCCACATGGAATAACCATTACACAATATACACACACAAATTTACACACATATACACAAATGAATCCATATAATCAAGAGAAATCATAACATTTGGGAACAATAATATCATAAAATATAGTTAATCTGATGGTCATGGATCCAATTTACCAATATGGCACTGACCCATTTCACAAAACCCAATAAGGTAACATTTAATAATTTTGAAATTATAAAATTTGGAGTGAATTCCATGGTCTAAAAACTATTCATTTATTCAAATATATTAGTTATATTAAATTTCTAATTAAACATCTTACTTGTGATAGACCAAAAACTCCACTTTAAACCCTATTTCCAATAAGGGTGTATAGGAAAATTTCAAAATTCATAATTTTTTATTGAAAATAATATAAGGTTTTTCCAATATCATTTAAAATTAAATAAATTTTTATTAAAATAATAGAGTAATTAGGTATATTTATCAATAAAACAAAAAAAATATTTACCTAAAAATTATAGGTATCTATTTTAAAAACTAATTCCTAATGTAATAGAATGTGTGTATTGAAAAGGAAAATTCAAATACATCTTATAATAAATTTCACCACAAAAATTTTATATAGATAGAGTTATCCACCAATACCAAATAGAGAGGAACTGATGTTGAGTCAAAACGTAATAAAAGTTAAACATTGATAATATAGTTTGTAAACCCTAAGTAGGATAAGGTGATAATAAGTTATAATATGTTATTTCAATTCAAATATCTCATTAAAAACATCACATGAATATCACAGGAATATCCCTAACCCGTCCCCCAAAAATCATTCACGAATCCTTTATTTTTGGAAAAATAACATTACCATGTGCATGGATTGGTGATGTTTAGCACATCCACCATTCAATAAATCACACCAAGACTAAGAAGTGTCTATGGAAAGACAATATATCAACATGAAATTTTTTTATATTTTGGACCCAAAACACCATTTAAAATGATGCAGTGAGGTATGTTATTGTCCTATTTTACATAAAAACCACAACATGCCACCCCCAAGGCTATATAATTACCAAAAACAATCTTCGGAGTTATGTTAAGAATGTGTTTCATATGTGAAATATATGTAAATGACACCCTCCCTCATTGAATGTTTCTTACGATTGTGATCCAATGATAATATGAATACACCAATTCTCTTATAGAATTTTACCAAAGTTCCCAAAAACCAAATAAGAATATAAATGGACATAAAATACTCAATGAAACATATTAATTTCCTAAAAATAGTGTTTTTACATTCTCACCAACATCAATTCTTTCATTCTTAAAAATATGGATGTTGGTGAGGAATATGAAGAGTTATAATCATTTCTCAATGATCATTTTCTTGAGTTTCCATGTTTCCTCGTAAATTTTTCCATGATTCCACAATACCCAAATTAATGGAATACATTTTTCATTATTGTATTTATCTTGTCCTCACATTAACGAAATTATTTTATGGATAAAAATCACCTCCAACTAAAAACTTACAATTTCTTAAATAATCAGACGATTAGGATTTTGTTGATACTTATTTTGTAGTGAAATATAGAAATTTTTTGGACCAAAATGTATATCAATGCTAAATAATATTGATATGAGACATCAGTAATATGTTCTAAAACATCAAAATATCCCAAATATCAAAGAGATAGTTTACATTGATTACCCAGGTATATTGATACAAACATTGTGGTAATTTTATAAATACATAGTCTACATTATCAAAAGATAATGGGTGAACTTGATATATATATATATATATATATAAGATTTTTTCAGCTCTAGGATGTAGTTATCCACATCATGATCACTATTAATATTTTTTAGTCTACTAGATAGATGTATGTCCATTTAGTGATGTTTCTCTAATTTTTTTAAAAATAAGTTGAGACAATTAAGGATGACCTTAAAATTTATCAATAAATTCCATAAACTTCCAGACATGATATCTATTATTATATAATAATTAAAATAATGTCATATAATATTTCGAATAACCTCCAATACCATGACACAATCTCACATAATAAATTTTAATATTTGAATATTATATTTTGGCTTCCAATCTATTTGTGGATGATATTCCAGGCTCATATTCCACTAGGACCCAAGAGAATATTGAAAAGAGTGTACAAATAGAGAAGTAAATATAGGATCTCTAATTGAGATAATATATTATGGTAATACATGAAACATAACCACTTCCTTAACATACTATTTTTATTATTCCTCTATATAGTTGAAATTTATAATTAAGATAAAATTTGGAGACTTTTCTAGTTGATCCAGAATTACAATAATAGTACCACATTTCAATATTGTCTATACTATTCATGTGATGATGTCCTTGATAATCAGATCCAATTTTTTGGCACTTATATACATATGTTATAGCATACAATATATGTTTCAACTCGTACTTTACATGTTGAAAACTGAGACATTTTAGGAAATAGTCAACATAATTTCATTCCAAAAATAACCATCATAAAATATAATTTAATATATTTTATATTTTTAGTGTTCTCGGTTGAATAGAAAAATTATAATTATGTTTTTCTGAAAAAATATG
Source organism: Viscum album (assembly GCA_963277665.1). Taxonomy (NCBI): domain Eukaryota; kingdom Viridiplantae; phylum Streptophyta; class Magnoliopsida; order Santalales; family Viscaceae; genus Viscum; species Viscum album. The sequence continues at coordinate 1,914,099,957 of OY728151.1, forward strand.
TTTGTGTAATGAACAGGGTATGAAAATTTGGTTGGGAAAATGAATCAACATGTTTCAATCCCCATTCTAACCATATATGGTCTCCCCACCACATATGCATTATCTAATGGATATGGGATCAATATCTTACCATTAGTCCTCTTTGTGACTAAATCCATTTAATTGCAATGAAAAATAATGGGATGAAAATTATAATTCTATTTTGGTTAGATCAATTCAGATATGATTCCCCAAAAATGCCCATCTACTACCACTAATCACAAAACACTATATCTAGTTTTCCCTATGTATTTTTGCTTATATAATAATCAATTGAATTTTTTCATAGATTTATAGACAATGATAATTATAAAAATATTGAGATATTTCATTTATTTCAATTTTTCACGTCCAAATACCTTTGTGAAAAGATATGTTCAATGTTTTTATAATTTTTGAACATAGGGAAATTTTAACTAAAGTGATTATAAAATTTTTTTTTCTATGAATGAACAAGCATAAAAAATTCCTAATCCTATGAAAGATAATTATTTTAAAAAATTAATAATTTTTATGATCAATAACTAATTCCATTGTCTTCTTTTATAATAATATTTATTCAAGAACCAGATGCTTCATAAGAGACCAAAAAATAATTTACAGGATCTATAATGATAATATTTGGTTTATATATGAGACAAGACATAATCTCACCAATTGATTACAAATAATAATCAATATAGTTTAATATAATTTATTTTTTTATATGTTCAATCATAGGTGATGTATGATGTGATAAATAATCAGTGAAGTAGTTATAATAACATACAAATCCCATAACGATTCACATCTCAAAAATATTATTCATTTGATTGTAAGCTGAAAAATAATCAATCATAATTTGCTCTACTGATATGCATTTATTCGATATAAAAATACAAAGGAAACTAATTTTTATATAAAAAAACTACATTTAGTGAATTTTACATATAATTGGTGGTTCTGAAATGTGATAATTACAGACACTTAATTTTATTTTTGGAATTTTCAAACTCTAGAATACCTTAATATTTAATCAATAAATACAAAAAAGGAGTCCAACTAGTTTTTAATTCAATATTACTAACTACAATAAAAACTATTGTTGAAAATTTATGACCAAGGAGCCTGATATGATATTCATAATGACCATAAAAGGAGTAGAAATATGTAATTCAAATTACATCTTTCTTGAAACAGGTATAACGATACTCGATCTGAAAACAAATCATAATGAAAAACTGGGACCATTAAAATTGATCAAATATTCCATAATTTCATTGAAGTGGACACATATTTTTTATTTTTAACAAATTCAGTTTAAAATAAACAATATATTTTCATTACTAACCATCATCCTTTTTTTATAAAAAAACCGGATCTCACCAATGATATGTACATAGTATTATGAAATTTTTAATTTGAAATTCCAAAAAAATGGATCATCAATTTACATAGTTTTGTCGGAGATATTTTTTAATATTTTATGTAGAATGGCATTTTTCTACAAAAAATTGATCTTCTATAACATCGATTCTATTGGTGATATTTTAAAAGAAAAAAGAGATATAGTAATTTTTTAGGAAGAGATAAATCAAAAAATCAACTTCCCCTTTAAGTGGAAGACAAGATAAATTATCTGTAAATACGTAATGATAAAAATATTATATTTTATGAAATCTAAAATTTCAATTATACAATTATTCACAAAATAAAATATTTTCAATTAATAACAATATATTCAAACTATCTGTACTAAAGGAATTGATATTCAATAATTCCCAATGTCTCATTTAAATAAGTGTATCATCCCCTCCGGAGATGTAAAGGTTAAAACTCCTTCATATTAATTAATATGGAATTTTGATGATAATAACCAAACCATTTGTAATATTAAGTCCATGATATTGTTATCTACAATATTAAATCCCCAACAAATATATCCCCGACGATGTTTGTTGAGATAAATACTCAATTAAATCCTATCCACCATCACCGCTCAAGAGGTTCGTGAATAATAATCCAATTTTTCAACATCATGATACGAAAAAACATTCTTAATGACCCTACTAGTGATAAAAATGTGGGATACACCATTATCATAAATAATTTTAATAATATTTGGGTAATTTATAATGGTACCTCATATAGTCGAATGACCTGACTGCACCTAAATGATTATCTACTCAACATAGTTCAACAATATTCTCATTATTCCATGGTCCTTGCTTCACTATTGTGGTTTCATTATTTAAGGAGTGTGCGTGTATTTAAAATGTTCATATATTTATTGATATTGAGAGTGACAACTACTTTGATGTGATGTCATTGTAAGATAATAAGATGTTTAGACACAATTGGAATATTCCTAGAAACTATAATTATATTATTAGAAATAATATTTAATATATCCTATCTAATCATAGTTATAATACAATTAGTGTGGCTTCATATAATTTCATTAGTTATAAACTATAATAAACATTATAAACATATGGGATTGTTAATATGATAGGTAGATATGTTAATCAATCAAACGCTTTGATATTATTATTCCTATCTTACCTATAAGTCAGTGGCCCTATTCTATGTGTTTCTAGCATTATAGATCCCACCTATACACATATATATGGACATTATTATTCCAATTATATAACATGTAATATTACTTTATTACATTTTTTTTCGATAATCCGTGTCTGTATAATCAATAAACTAATGTAAAACCTTCTTTACAATGAATATCAAATTATATTCTAGAATTGAATAAATGTTCCCTCAAGGAATTTCAAGAATCCACTTCTAGGGGATTAAAATTAGGTTCAAAATCATTTCTTTGTATTCTTTTATTGATATATTTTAAAAATTATTACTGATGTAATATTTCATTATGGATATTTCATGGGGTTCATGTAGAATTTTTGGTTCATAAATTCATTGAGTACCACCATATTAATCCCTACAATATTTTATCGTGTATTTCAAAATCCCAAAAAATATTTGAAAGTTCCTTTTGGAGGTGAAATTTAATATTATCAATTATATTAGTTGGGGATCCAAATAAATAAATGATATATTTCATTATGATAAACCAAATAAAATTCATTTTGGTTTTTCAGTATACATTAATGATTATTGGAATCTTTTTTTAAACCACATGAAATAATCTTCATATCATGGTTCTTTGTTTCGATTTACATTATTAGTATCTTGAAATTTCTTGATTTTATTGACATTATTAGTTATCCAATGGTTTTGGTGAAACCAAAATTTTTTATCATCTTATTCTATGTTTCACCATAATTTATCTATTTTTATATTACAATATATTGAACAAAGAATCAACTTAATCCCCAATTTTCTAGTTAAATGAATGCTAAATATATTCTAAATTATAAAGAACAATGACAATGAAAAAACATATCCTATAATCATTATAAATAATATGGGAAAATATATCAAATTGGTAAACATCATTACAATTTCATGATATACTAAATAATTGGATAAACACATTATGATAAGGAGAATATACTCCCATATTTGTTCAGAAATTCATTTTGTTACCTGGACCACCCTCAGTAAGTTTTATTTGGAAAAAATATATTGATTACATATTTTAATTATATAAATGTTGTGTTATGAAATGTAATACATCTATAAAAACATTCCTAAATAATGTAATGACTATACTGATTCCATTACTAAAGTCACATCCCTTACCATTATCCTGTAAATATCTTAGCTTCCATTAATAATGAGTGACATTCCATAGACACCAAATTTAATATCATATGTATTAGTAGATTAATTAATTTACATATTCACTAATATTAATGAATTATATTGTCTTTAAATATTAAAAGTTTATTTACATCTAATAGCATACCCAACATATAACAATGAGTTTTCTGAAATCTTGAATTTCTCACAAGATAGATTTATACCAAAAATTGACATCTTGTTAATATTATTGTTTTATGTTTTAGATATATCCAAGAAATTTTATAGGAATAAATGAATTTAACTAATTATATGATTTTTATACTTGTTTATTAAATATTTTTTCATTCATCTAATAATTGTTATAGAATTAAAATAATAATATATACAATTTTAAGTGTAATTTTTTTTAAATGTTGCTCTACCACATTTTAATGGACAAACCATTGTAAATATAAATTTTTAAAATGTTATAATTTTTATCTTAAAAGAATAAAAAAAATTAAATAGAAATATAAAAATTTATATTAGTTTTGTATATTAATTTTTTTAGAACATTCAAATTTTTATAAATAGTTAAAATTACTGAATTATAGCTGAAAATAAAATTATCCTTCAATTTGTTAATATATTAAAATATTTTTTTAATTTGTTTTAAAGTATAATTTGAAAAAAAAAATCTATCATTTCTTATAATTTATTCATTTGAAACCAATTTCAAATTGAAATTTCATGTACAATCATACCACACTTTGAACAATCTCTATTAAAAAACATGTTTTCACATCCCATATATGGGATTAAATTTAAATTATTTTATGGAACTACTCATATAAGAATTAAAATAATGGATTGAAAATTTTCAATCATCATTTTTCATAATTACTATAAATTTCAACGTATTTTTTGATCAAAATTATTAATGAATGTGATAAATATCAATAATACTAATTAATATAAAATTGTGTTTCATTAGTGGTTACACAATATTAATATGAGTAAAAATGTCCTATAAACTTTTCCAAATCAAATATTATGGAAATTAGTTTACCATAGACACTATTTTCTCGAATTGGGAACATTATTGGAGTCCCATTATGTGGGGGTCTAAATATTGTCTACATTTTTATATTTTAAAAAATGCCACTCCCCATCCACTATAAAATTAAATTCAACCAATAATTTTAATAACCCATCTCAAACAAATGGATATTACAAACCATGAAGAATAAATCTCCCCACATTCCTCACATCTCCCTTAAATCATCACCATTAGTAGAAATCAAACCAATAATTCCATTTTTGAAAACCAAAAAAAGTTACCTGAAAAAGAGGTAACTTTATTCAATGGGAAATTAAGTTATATTTCTTTCTCAATCCCATCATTTAATATTATTCCATTCAAAAATAATAAAATAATTATAATAAATATGTTCATATTTTTTTGATTTACTATTTTAACTACTACAACACACAACTCCATCACATGTGAAGTGAAATTATCATTCGTGTACGGCGATCTACCACCTTACATAATGTTGTTATTATTTTTTCTATTACCACCTCTCATTGTTAGTTATTATAATGGGAAAAATAATTTAATTTGATATATTTATATTAAAATTATTTTTATTATATTTTATCACTTCTTTAATAGTTATATACACATTCCTTAGATCATCCCATTATGTGTAAATATGATAACATTGATTTTGGTTATGTGGACTACCCTCTCCTCAAGGAGATGTCATACATTCACAAACTACAGGTAACATATTAAGGGTTGGTTTAATTAAATATATATTAAATACCTAAAATATGTATTATATTCTTTAATTTATTAACTTTTTGAAAATATATTATATCAGCTTCATTATTATAAATTCTCAAAATTAATAAGTGATTAGGATATTCTTCGACTTGTAGACTACCTCCTCCCTGAAAAAATGAGATTCCTTTAACATACAAAAATTATTTATTTTTATATAATGTGAAATAATTTGGTATTTATGATATATTGGTCATTATGTAATGATATGTCTTACTTACCATCTATCCATAATGATCATTTAAAATTTTTAATTTTACCCATTCATACATAAAGCCTACCTCATCATGGAATGTAACATAGGTTCAATTTTAATTAACACATTACATAATTTTTTAAAATTATAATTTGAATATATTTATTATTTTTATTTAATAATTATAATCTTCACAATATTTTTATAATTTCCCCTTTGAATGTAGTTAACACACCAAATTTGTTATTGAATAACAGATCGAATATGGTTAAAACACCTGATGTATACATAATTTTTTATGTATTTTTCTATAAAATTGTAATATCTGATATAAAAGAGCTTAAAAACATGAAAGTGTTTATAAATCAACTAAATCATTTACATAGTTTTATTATTCATGATGATAATGAAACAAGTGAATTGTCAGACAAATATTATTTAATATTGTCCAAATATTCATTCATTGAGGTGTATATTGATGTAATACACTAACCTTATTTTGGAGGTGTATACACTGAAAAATTCATGAATTTTTTCATGAATTTTTTATTTTCATGTCATATAATTCTTTTTATGCTATTATGTGGCATGTTATTTGAAAATAATAGGTGGTATAAGATGCATTGAATGTTTTAAGAATTAATCCATTATCCAATTTTAATATGTTGATATCATTTTAAAATTTTCATTATATATATATTAAAGGATTTCAATTGGTATTTTTGTAAATTTATTTTAATTTCCATCCATTTATAATCAATCATGTTTTTAAAATAAAAATATAAGAATCTTTCATTTTTTTAGTGGTTTTGAAAATGGATTTATTATTTGAATTTCATCAAATGTTTTCATCAAGTTGAAAATTAACATTTATGATTGAAATGTAGAAATATGAAGAAAAAAAATTATGTTATCATTATATAATGGTATTTTTACATTTTATGGGTTGTTCTGTAATAAAATAACAAAGGCTGGTACTGTAATAATCTAATGATGGGTGTGTTCGTGATAGCCCTCTAATGCATTGGGAATGTATGGAAGCCATATAAATATCCTATATTTATGAGTATAAAATATGGAAGTTAATGGAATTTTTTTCCATTTATAAGAGTTACTTCTATGATGATGTTTGACGATACCATTAGGTATTTTCTATTACTATTATGGCATTTATTGTAATCATATTATTACAATGTTCATAATGATTGATATTATTTTAAATTAAATGTATATAATACTTATTAATGTTGAAAAATATTTCATTTTCATAATGTTTCATAGATTATAATGTTTAAAATAGAATAGTGGTTTATTTTTTTATATCATATTATGAGTTTTTAATGATCATCCATATTTTGTAATAATTTTCATAGGACTTATATATCAATAAAGGGTTTGAATAATTCATGTTGATATTCAATAAGTGTTTTCATAAAAGAGATTATGATTTATTTTAAATGTTTTAGATTATAAAAAACGGATTCTATGTGGATGTGTCTAAATAGTATTTTATTTTTTTATGTATGATTTATGGAAAAAATATCTAAAACTCTAATAGTAAAAATATAGATGATGTGAAAATTGTAAAATTCATAAAATAAAAAAATATTATATAATGTTTTATGACCATCGATTTATAGTTTGTTTCAATGTAAATATTTAGATAACATTTCTGTTTAGGTTAACATCAGTTCAATGACAAGAAATAATTGACATTTTGGTTTTTTTTTTAAATGATATATCTTAAAATATTATCGTGATGATTCATATAATGTATTTTTTTATAAATCTTTTCAAGAGAATAAAAAAGGTAGAAATTTTGGGAATTCACTAAGAGGAAAATATTCTTCTGAAACAACATCCATAAATTCCTGGAATTGAAGTGACGGATATTTTTTCAATGAATGATCGGTTAAATTTTGAAATAGACGGGGGTGGTTTCAAAACAAGAGAATAACTAGATATACCATATAGGAACATGATGATAGTAGAGAATTTTATTTTAAGATATCCCCACATCATTTAGAGGATCATCAGAACCTGGTCTAGCTAAATGATGGATTATAGACCAAGATAATAAATACAATACCATGGGTTGTTTAGATAAATATATGGAAACTCTTTCAATTTTACATCATAAAGGTTCAACTAACTAAGGTTGGTAAATGCTTAGGAATACCAGGGAATGTCATAGAGTGATTGAAAGGAATGTATTGAAATTGAGAATACTTTTATTCAAAAATATTTTCCAATGGAAATTTTAATTTTTACAGAAAAATAATTCATGGAATATATTGATAATTATTTTGATTTAATGGATGCATCTGAAGAACATATCAGTCTCTTGGTGTGGTACGTCCCAAATAATTTTCAACGTATTAATAGAAATCTGTATTAGATTAAATCACTTTTGAAGATATAATATTGAAGAGACTTGTATTTTTTTGAGTTTAAAATCTATTAGAAACATGTTCGATACACTAAGAAGGTATAAATGTAGTTTTCTGATCCTCATGAGTCCCATTAAAAAAATTTATTTGCAGTGGGTAAAAAATGGGAAATTATTCATCAAAGAAGCATAGTTCTAAGAAAGATATCAATTCCCATATTTTTAGAAGAGAGGTAAAAATAATCCCATATAATTCCTTTCATGGTATTTTTATTGATTATTATGTGGTATGATCAGTCATATGGGTCAAGAATTAATGTATTTTAAACATACAATCATTTAAATGCACGCAGTAGTATTTTTTTAGTTTCATTGAGTTTGGAAATTAATCAAATGGGTATCCCATGTTTATTAACCATGGTTTAATCCATCTTGATCGAATGAATAATGATTTGGGAAAACCATTTTCTAGCAATTAAGATCATGTTGTTCCATAAAATGAAGTTTCATAAGTTAGGTTGCTGATTTATTTGAATTATTTCTATACAATGTTTGACTCTAGAACATTTCATTATTTCATTAATGATAAATTCTCTATAACATTGGGAATATCACTTCACTAGTGTATGATTTTTATTTTGGTAAATCCATTAGGTTTGAATGTTAAATGAAAAATGATTTACCTGAATCATATTATTATCACTAGTGGAATGGTTTTTCATACTATTCATTTAGAACTTCCCATAGTGGAGCTTGATATAATATTGGGAATGGATTGAATTTTTATTTATCATCTAAAACATATTTAAAATATATGAAATGTATATTCAATGATATAAGACATTTTATGACACTCCAAAAATCAATGAAATTGATGAATGATTTTAGTGACTGTTATACTGCATTCACAACAAAGATTGGTTTAATTTATGATAATATCATCCATTTGATGATATTTTAATTCCTATTTGATGATATTTTTCATATGATCATTTTATTTTTATTTTAGAAACACCGTAATGTTTTTGATTAACTCAATTAACATCATTTATTTTTAAGGATTATTCTTCATCATCATTATTCTAAAATTCCTTCTTACAAAGAAATAATTTGTTTCACAGTACTTTTTATTGTTCATTTGATAAAAGTAAATTATAATAATTATTTTCTCTAGATAAAATTTATTTATAAAAAAATATATCGTTGTATAAAATAATTCTCATCCACTTTAATGAATTTTTCCTACCACTGTCAATATTTTAACTTTCTATAATCATTATAATTTATAGTTGGAAAACTAATTCTTTATAATCTGATGTGACTTTTATATATCCCCACTCCAAATTTCGAAACAAATTATAATATTTTTCAATGATGGTTTAGAAAAATTGTATTTCTAATATAGAAAAAATGAAATTGCTCAGAAATATTTTATATTTGAGTCAATTAGTTGGAGTTGTTTCTCATTGTTTTTAAAAAAATGAATCTTTTTATTTTATCCACGTGGAGTTTTTTTAATTTTTTTAAATAAAATAATTTTATTTTTTTAATGGGTTTTATTTTACTAACAAATAAATTGTATCATTTCCATGTTGTCACGACCCGTACTCGAGGCCCATTCCGTGACTACCTCAAGCCCACCTTCCATAGGGTAGGGGCTAGCGACTAGCACCAAAAGATGTAAATCCTTAAAACTGGGAAAGAATTGCCCTTATAAAATGTAAACATATTCAACCAGAGTACAAGTGGAAGAAAAACATAAGTAAAACTGAAAACAAATGTAGTTATGAATTTATGGGTCAAGATATACAAGCCTAACTATAAAGTACAAGGTAAAAGATAAAATAGCTGGAAGGTAACAAGCATGTCCTGGATCGTCCTCCAAGGATCCTTCCTGAAGGGTAGGTACAGATATCCTCCTCAATGCCCTCATCCATCAATATCCTCTGGGTATCGACTCATAGTGAGGTCCACCTCCGGGTGTCGTCCAGTCCTCGTACAATCAGCTCAAACTAGGATTTTTATTCACGATGATGAAAACACGGCTATTGGAGAACTCCACCTCTGTCGAGTGCAGTTGTCCTGCCACGACTCTGAGGTTCCACTCAAATACCTTAGACTGCTGAGGTACTTCTCCTGTCGAGTACCGCGTGTCTTCCCCCTCAAAATGTAGTGCTCCTCTGCCATGGGTCTACCACCTCACTATGTAGTGGTCCCCCCTCATAGCCTACTGAGGTACTCCTCCTGTTGAGTAACGTGGGTCTTCCACATCACAATGTAGTTCTCCTCTGCCAGGCGTTTTCCACCTCACAAAGTAGTTCTCTCCACTAGGCTATTCATGTAACTCCGAATCAAATCAGACAAGGAATCATCAGGTCTCAGCCAGCTACAAGGTGACCGTACTCAGTATGCTCGTCTCTGGAAGGATCCACTCCATGAGCCACTGGTAGATACATCCAGCTGTTACAAAATCTCACGTGGGAGTATCTAAAAGTACTTCTTTGTCATAGGGGTCTCAACATAATAGACGGGTCAATCAGACACCCGGTCTGTGAGTTATTAGCATTTCAATTCCAGGGGCCCGGTTCGATTTTGGGTACAATCTTACCCGGCCATACTGAAACTGCGTCCAAACCACAGGTGAAGTATTCCAAAAGAATCGTCTCATCAAGAGGAATCCAACATAGTCGACATCACGTAAATCAAACGTCTGGCCCTTATGTTATAAGCGTTTCCGCTCCAAGGGCCATGTTGGTTTCGGGTTCGAACCTACCCTGCCATAACAAAACATCACTAAAACTTTGTGTTTAATATACAGAAACGATCGTCTCCATCCAGGGAATTCTACGAATCTAACAGTGCAAAGACCGGGGGTCCGTAGCACAAGTTATAGTTGTATAACTGAAAACGACCCGAAAATAGGGGGTTTGGGCCCGATCCGACCCGACCCAACACCCCTTGGGTGGGCCCGAACCGTGTCGACCTGACCCAGGTCCATGTCCAGACCGATAGGGTGCAGCCCTGCCTGACGGGCCGAGTGGGGGCGGGGGGGGGGGGGGGGGGTTTGGCATCCCCCATTGCGAAATGACGGCACCTGGCGCAGCCTTGTCTCCTGGATCCCGCACGGCGCCAGATCCGCCCCACCACCGTGGCGGAAAGCCGCGTCGGTTCTTCTATCGGCGGCTCTCTAGGGCGCCACCGCCTCCAGGCGGCAGTCGGACGTTGGCTGGCACCTCCAGTCGCCAGCACTGCCGCGCCAGTGACCTGCACCAGCACGAGGTTCCATGGGCCACCAGAGTCACTTCGGTGGTCTGTTTTTCCTTCCATCTGCACCGGCGGTCATCTCAGATGCCAAAATTTACTGCAAAGTGTTAAAATTGTCATTGTGGCCATGTTTCATCATCTCCCATCATCCCGTGCACAAATTAACAACTATCAGAGGGTCCAAGCTTGTTCTTTAATTCGTGTCCTCCGCGTTAGAGGCTCAAACCATAAATCCAATGAAGAAAAAAGGGTTTAAAACAACACAAAACCCCTACCTCAATATTTGAGGTTGTACGTCGGGTGTCACAGAAAATAACGTCCCTGGGAAAAAATTCGTAGGCGTTGACGGAGAGCGTCTGAGGAGGAAGCGGTGTCTCCGCACTTGTCATGGAGAATAAATAAAAAGATGCGTCATCGTTCTTCCTGGAAGCGGCGTTCCATGGGAGTGACTTCTTCACATTTGGATAGGCTAAAAGATTGAAGGTGAAGTTGACGTTCCTCGACAGTTCTTGGTTGGAAGAATGAGGTTCTTTCTTTGAGTGAAAAAAACCATTATCTAATTCTCAAGATCTCCTAAAAGTTCCTACACAACCCATTGCCAAAATAAAATAATAGCTAAGCTATTTTTTTATTCACACAAGCCATTCAAATTCAAACAACTTTAATTAATTAATTCAGGAGATTCAATTCATTAATTAATGTGTGTGTTGGAAAAAATTAATAGATATGGGAAGGTGAAGAGATTTCATAAATAATGGGGTTAATGAATTAAACAAGGGAGTTAAAAAATTTAAGAAGGGGTGTCTAATGTGTTTTTGGGAAGGTGAAAGGTTTGGGCTCATGTGGGTCCGACCATTCAAATATCCACATATGGGAAGTTAGGTGGTTGTGGGCCCCACCAACAACATCATATGGGAGGTTTTAACTTCCAATGTTATAAATAAAATTGTTCTAATAACATTATTTATTTTAAACTAAATCCTCAAATTTTAACATTGAACCCACATAAAACGCAACTATTGTAAAGGTCCCCTTAAGCAACTACCCACGCTGCGAGTTCATCTGTGCCCTCATATTTTAATTCCGAGCACTTGTACAAAAGATAGAAAAACCCACACGTATGTTTTCTGAACGAACCTCAGCTAATCTTCAGAAATTGATTCCAGGCACACCGAGCCTCGGAATTAGGTGCCGTTAGAAACTACGGACTCATAAAATTCCAATGTTTTTATGAAAAAAAAAATCCTAGAAATTTCTAGGGAATTACATTACTACCACCTCAGGGATTTACGTCCGCGTAAAGATACAACACACACTAGGGAATCTAAAGGAGTTACCAAGAATGCATCTGAGACTCCTGCTCCCATGTTCTCTCCTAGAGGTTCCCGTGCTTCCAAAAAATGCGCATCAGAGGAATCGACCATCCACGTAGTGCCCCCTCCTATCAATCATCAATCTCTACTAGGACCTCCGTGAATTTCGCCCCTTCATCAATGTCCAACTCTTCATGGTTGATGATGTGGGATGGGTTGTGCACGTATCTCCTCAGCTGAGATACGTGGATGAAATCATGCACATGGTGCAACAAAGGTGGAAGGGCCAGGCGGTAATCCACCTCACCTACCCTGGTGAGGAACTGGAATGGTCAGATGAAGTATAGAGATAACTTTCCACCCCAGCCAAATCTCATTATACCTTGTTGAGTTGAGACCCATAATAATACTTGGTCACCATCCTCGAACTCATGTGGTCTTTGTCTCCTATCAACATAGGACTTCTGTTTTCTCTATGCGGTCTCAACTGCCATGAACCATCTCTGCCTCAGCTCCAGAATGCTCTGCTGGCATCTAACTAACCACACAGAGGGTTTCCCATTGTTTTTCATTACTGGAAGTGGTGCTTCAACTCTGTAGAATTCTGGCACAAATTTATGTCTGGCCAAATCTTGTGTGATCGAATGCACACTCTTATGCATGATTCCATCCTGTGCTGCCTGGGGTTTACTTTTTGCCGACCAAGGAATACTCATCCTAACTTTTTAGGTAAGCCACAAAATTTTTTCCTAATACAATCAATATGTATATGAACTATAGTTTCCCATTCCATACCCAAACTAACGTCGTAAGGCCTCAATGCTACCACCAAGAGGTCCCAACCAAAAATCTCGCCTCAAGGGTTACATCACACTGTCGATGTATGCATGATTATTGTGTCTCCTCCCAATGGTATCCCCAGACGTGAGGGTCAATTCAATGGATTAACCGGAAACTCTAGTTATGGGACATGATTCGTGGAAGTAAGGGACGATTCATATCAATGTCTATTGTTACGGAATCTAGTAGTAGACACACAACATACTTCAAATCATTCCTTGAGCCCTTGGGTCACACATGTTGACCGCATGCAGCTACTCTCTTCCCCTGACCTCCTGCTCCTTTATCCTGGCGGGAACTACAAAGGCGGGTGGTTGTAACATGATGAAATGTACATCACCTCATGTTGTAGTCTCAGCTCTGCTTCTACCTGTGCTACTCTGCAGATTCAAATGTATTTAACAATTCCTTTTCAGGAAACATTGTACACACCCAAGTCACTGAGACTGGCACCAGTTTCTGGTTTTCCCACTACTAACATTAACTGGCTATATCCATTCAGCCAAAGAAAATTCAACCACAATGTTTCTCACTAGAACCCTAGAATAAGTAAGAATTCATAGAGGAAAAGTTATAGATAAGATGTCCTTTAAATACAACTCGCTCTGAGATTCGAGCTCTAAAGCACTAATTGTATCATAGTCATCAAGTACCCAGAACGTTCGGTACGCCTCGATGAATACTCAGCTATTGACATGTCATCCTGCCGAAGCTATATAAGGTCTAGAAAACTCTTAGCCACCTCCTCAAGATAGTACTCATCCACCTTTGTGTCGGGATCGCCTCGGAACCTGAGGTGTATCTGATGTTGAAACACGTGTAAGGTGCTAACCCTACATGTGTCATCTACTGGTACTACCGGTTGTAACTGCTGACCATCAGGTAGTGATATAGCTGGCAGACTATCCAAAGGTACTATCTTAGGCATCGGTCCACATAGTAAAGCCATATATCTATGTGGACCAACCTCATAGTCACTCACTGGGAAACACAAGTAGCTATGATAATCATCTGCTCTACTGGTGTCTAAACTAGGTGTAGAACTCTTGAAATCGCCTCCAGCCAGTTCACTCCTGCCTGGGAATCTGTCTCACCTCGTAACCTCGGAGGCCTCTGCTGTTGGAACTCATGCAATGCGATTAGTCAGTATTCACCATCCGCTAGTACGGATGGTGGCATATATTGCCTAAGGGGTGGTGGTGATGATGGTAAAACACCCAAAGGTGCCAATATAAAAAGGGGGCCCTGCACCGGAGCCTCGTCGCTCGGTGGGCCATCATCGTGTACTCCTTCGGAACACCCACTAACTGTCTGCGTGGAGGCATCCTGAGCAGATGCAACACAGTCAAACGATTTATACTAGGTGAGCTGACCTAGTTTTAGCTGACATAAGAAAACTTTTTAAAACACACACTCAATCAGTGTTTTCATGCACTCAGTCAGAAATCTGAAGTCAGGGTCCTAGTGTATGGATACGTCAGCAGCCACACCATCACATGACTACCTGAACTGAAAATGACACTCAGTACGCTTACCACTATTGCTTCACAGAAAAGAAAATATCATAGTCCAATGATCTATGGTAGAACCGACTCCTCTAATACCAATTTGTCATGATCCGTCCGCAGGGCCCATGCCGTGACTATCCCAAGCCCGCCTTCCATAGGCCAGGGGCTGGCCACTAGCACCAAAAGGCATAAATCCATAAAACTGGGATGGAATTGCCTTTATAAAATGTAAAAACATTCAACCAGATTACAAGAAGAAGCAAAAACTAACAAAAACTGAAAACAAAAGCAGTGAAGAAAGTAAGGGGCCGGAAATACAAGCCCAACTGTAAAGTAAAAAGTAAATGATAAGACAGATGGAATGTGGCAAGAGTCTCCTCGATCATCCACATCGGATCCCACATGAAGGGTAGGTACAGATAACCTCCCCAGTGCCCTTGTCTTTCAACCTCCTCTGGTTACCGACTCGTCCTGAGGTCCACCTATGGTTGCCATCCAGTCCTCGTAAACATGGACTTCGTCAGCGCTATCTATCGTCTGCATCCAACACAACGAGATGCGAGCATAGCCCATGCAGGGGTGAGTATAATGATACTCATTAGGGTCCCCGAGACCCTCATGGTCTCAAAAAATACAACAAGGAAAACCAAAAATAAATATCTCAACAGATAACCTTTAGTTAGGTATATACCCATACATATACCTAAGTTTTCAAGTAACTCATCTCAATCAAAACACAATGGTCATTGAGACAGCTAAAACCCGGATTTTTATTCACGATGAATAAAATACAGCTGCTAGAGAACTCCTCCTCTGTCGAGTAAAGTAGTCCAGCCATGACTCTGAGGTTCCACTCACTAACCTTAGACATCTGAGGTACTCTTCTGGCCGAGAACTTCGGGTCTACCAGCTCACAACGTAGTGCTCCTCGGCCATGGGTCTGATACCTCACAAAGTAGTGCTCCCCCCTCATAGCCTATAGTGGTACTCCTCCTGTCGAGTACCGCGGTTTTGCCACCTCACAATATAGTGCTCCTCCACATTGGGTCTACCACCTCACAATGTAGTGCTCCCCACTAGGCTATTCAAGGTATTCTGAATCAAATCGGACAAGCAGTCATCAGGTCTCAGCCAGCTACATGGTCATTGTACTCTGTATGCTTGTCTGGAGGAGGATCTTCTCCACAAGCCAGTGGTCGGTACTTCCAAGTGATTATTAATCTCATGTGTGAGTGTATAAAAGGACCTCCTCATCATAGGGGTCTCAACGCAACATACGGCGTGACAATCAGACACCCTGTCTGTGTGTTATTAGCATTTTCGTTCCAGGGGACCGGTTGGATTTCGGGTACATTCCAACCTTGAAATACTCAAACTGTATACAAAACTCATATGAAGTATTCCAAAAGAACCATCTCATCAAGAGTAATCCAACATAGTTGACGACACATAAATCAGACGTCTAGTCCTGAAGTTATAATCATTTCCGCTCCGAGGGCAAGGTTGGTTTCAGGTTCGAACCAACCCTCCTATACGAAAACTTCACCGAAACCATAAGTTTAATATACCAAAACTACCGTCTCGATCAACGTAATCCAATGCAATAGACGCTTCATCTATTGTAGGTTATTAGATCATGTTATGTCCATTTAACCGAAAACAATCCGAAAATAGGGGGTCTGGGCCCGGTTCGACTCGGCCCAACACCCCCTGGGTCAGCCCAAACCGACCCGGGTCCAGGTCCGGCCCAGCTAGCACAGCCCGACCCACGGCCGGTAGCAGACTGGCCATCCTGGCCTAATGGGGGGGGCTCCCCCGTTTTGTGAAATGGCGATGCCTGGCGCTGCCTTGTATCCCGGATCCTGTGTGGCGCGAGATCCTCCCCACCACCGTCATGACAATCCGTGACAGTTCTTCTACTGGCGGCGTGTTGGGGCACCGCCGCGCCAGTGACTACACCGCCGCACCAGTGACCCGCATCGCCACGAGGTTCCTCGGGCCACCGGAGTCGCTCTGGTGGTCTGTTTTTCCTTCCTTCTGCACCGACGGTCATCTCGGGTCCCGAACATTACTACGAAGGCTTCAAATTGCCGTTGTGGCCCCGTTTCATCATCTTCCATCATCTCACGCACAAACGAACATCTAGTGGAGGGTCCGAGCTTTTTTTCTAGCCCGTTCCCTCCGCTTTAGAGGCTCAAAACCATAAATCCAAATATGAAAGACTGCATTAAAAACATCAAAAAACCCCTACCTCGATATTTGACATCCCACGTCGGGCTTCTCAGAAAACGGCATCGCGGGGAATGAATTCGTAGGCGTTGATATAGTGCGTCTGAGGAGGAATCGGCACCTCCTCACTTCTCACGTAGAAGAAAAAGGAAGATTCATCTTCATTATTCGTGGAACTAGCATTCCTAGGGAGTGGATTCTTCCCCTTTGGCTAGGCCAAAAGATCGAAGGTGAAGATGATGTTCCTTGACGGTCCTTCGTTGGAAGAATGGCGTTCTCTCTTTGAGAGAATAACACCCTTCTATAATTCTCAAGAGCCCCCCAAAGTTCCAACACATCCAAATGCCAAAATAAAATAATAGCTAATCTATTATTTTATTCACACAAGCCATTCAAATTCAAACAACTTTAATAAATTGATAGAGGAGATTCAATTAATTAATTAAAGTGTGTGTTGGCTAAAATTAATGGAGAGGGGAAGGTGATGAGATTTCATAAATAAGTTGGTTGATAAATTAAACAAGGGAGTTAAAAAATTTAATAAGGGGGGTTTATGGAGTTTAGGAAAAGGTGAATGGTTGGGGCTCGTGTGGGCCCCAACATTCAATTATCCACACATGGGATGTTGGGTGGTTGTGGGCCCCAACAACACCTTCCCATGGGAGAGTTTAAGTTCCAATGATATAAATAAAATTGTTCTAACCACTTTATTTATTTTTAACTAAATCCCCAAATTTTAACATTCAACCCACATAAAATGCAACTGCGGTAAAGGTCCCCTTAAGCAATTACCCGCGCTGCGAGTTCATCGGTGCCCCCAGATTTCAATTCCGAGCACCGATTCAAAAGATAGAAAAACCCGCATGTACATTTAATAAACATAAAATCATTGGAAATTCATTTCGGGCACACCGGGACTCAGAATCATGTTCCATCAGAAACAGTGGACTCGTAAAATTCGAAAGTATTTAAGAAAATATTATTTCCTTGAAATTTTCTTGTCTTTACACATATGTACATATCATACCACAAAATTTTTATTTTATTTAAAACTCTCTCTATTTGATTTCATTGTTTCTATGAAAACAATTTTCCTACAGTTTTAGAAAAAAGAGAATTTTTTTTTAAAATATAGTGGATATTTCTTATATATAATTTTATTTTACTAAAACTCATATAATGTGTTTATCTACTATGTAATTTACATTTAAAATATCATATGCTTGATCATGGTTATTCATTAAATTATATCATTTGACTTCTTCCTCTAGAGGGATATATTATGGTTGTTCTCTATTATGAGAGAAATTTATTACTACCTTTTTTCGAAAACATCCATCATTCATAACATTATATTTTATTCTAATTACTTTTCTCATTTAAACTATATTTTTTATTCATTTTATTAAATGATTTCACTTAGATTTCATGCATCTGTTGAATGGGGAAAATATTTACTACTCTATATACTGATTATATATAATGTTAATATATAATATACTCTATTATCATTAGTGAATGATATTTACCAAAAAAATAATTGAATATATTTCCATACCCATTTATTTTCCATAGATATAACATATTATAAATAATTTTGGAATTATTAGTGTCTCATTACATGGTTTCATTTATAAATTTTATGAATCCCATTATTTTATTCTATGGGATCATTAAGATATGAAGGTGATATATTTTAACGGGGAAACATGTGCAAGGATGATGATAAGTGGTGTCATACATCACCCTCAAATATATTGGTTTAATTTTATATATCATGATATTTTCTGATATGTACATAATTTTTTTTTTCACATAGGTGTATAAATAATAATATTTCTAAAATTTTCATGCATGGACATAATGAGTAGTACCATGTAAGGGTTTGTATAAGGTGTTAACTAAAATTAATTTTATATGTTTATGTTTGTTCCATTTCTCAATGTTTTTTGTTTGTAACTATATGTATATTTGATTCTTTTCATTTTTTAAAAATGTTATATTCCATGTTTATAGAACTTTTATAAGATCTTCCACAGTTTTATGTCATTGAATGATTTATTAGAGGATCTATGTTATATACATTATTAGTAATAACATAATTACATATCCAAAACAAACCAATATGATCATATTATTCTCCATTATGATTAATGATTTTATATTTGTTATTTGTACCCTAACCGAGCATATGATCTCACCCTTTATTTTGTTTCATAATCCCAGGGGTATTACGATGATTTTATCCAATTAGAATTGTAAAAGGGAGTTTATAATGGCTTCATTATGGAAGAATGTTCAAACCATTTCTAATGAAATATTAAATTTAACATTTTTTTATGATATTAAACCATATTATTCTTTGAGTTTAGTGAGATTATATGATATGTACTAATAATGTTGATTTTATAAAATTTTATCCTAGATCATATCTCTTGGAATCAATTTTAATTTGAATATGTGTTTTATTTTCCATCAGAACTCGAATTTTTAGTTAGGGAATCATTATTTATTATAAAAAAAGAAAAATTAAATATTTCATTTATGGGAGATAAGTTAATCAAGAAATAAATTTTCAAAAGGTTATATAGATTCCAACTAATGAATTGGATGAAAGTAAGCATCATCCTTATAATCCAATGACACTATATCGTCCAGTTGTTTGTGTTATATGTATTAAACTAATCTATTCTCAAATTTAATGGTTAATGATGATTATAAAGAAAATAATGCTCCAAATACAAGGGACAATGGGAAATAATATTCAATAAAATCTACATATATAGGTCAAAAAAATGATGTTTTAAAAGAAACCATTATCATACAATAGAAATAAATACATGGTTTATTTTAAATTATTTTAATTATATCTAAAATTTTTCTTTTGTGAATAAAATAATAATCTAAATGGATAGGTATATAATTATTAGTCATAAATTCTTATGTTATATTGATTACATCATATGTATAGAATTCCTCCCTATTAGTGTTTTTTTGGAATATACTTCCAAATAATATTATTATTACATGTTTATTAAAACGTGATGTTTTTTTTGCATGGAGTGGATATTTATACATATATCCCATATTAATATCGAGGGTAAGGATGTCACATTTCATATCCCAAATCAACTTATATCTATATATCATTGAAATATTGACTATGTCATCCCATAAAGAAGTACATCCATTACATGGTACAAAATAAGGTATTATTAGATATATATCACAACTAATTTGATAGAAATTAAATATTATTGTCATATCTGTCGTTTAATAACATGTTGATATATTTATAAGATTTATTCCATGTATTTTACCAAATAATGTTGTTTTTTTAAATTGAACTCATATATGGTGATATACATATATAAAATAATACTTATTGAATGAAAAAATAGTGTTATAGGAATGGAATAAATATAACTAATTGAATATGGATAAATGTTAAAAATTTACACATACATCACTGTGTAGAATACTAAACATTTTTTAAAAAGTAAAGATGGTCAATTCTGTTCTATTTTGATCGTTTTGAAGGAAATAAGGGTAAGTGACAAGAAATGTATATTTATCCCATATTAATGACTTTTTAGATCAATTATGTGAGTATAAAAACATATAAATGATTTAAATCTAATCATATATAATCAATTAAGGCTAAAAAGAGTGGGTATCTCAGTAAAACTATTTTTCATGTAATGAACACTATAAACTCATCGTGATTCGCTGTGATCTTATTATTTCTCCTATTATCATAATTGTTTTCATTAATATAATCCTTATATATTACCTAACTCAATCTTTGGATGTATATATATATATATTAAATACTTATATTATTCATATTTATTGATCAACATGAAGATATTTTCAGTAATATGGTATAGAACATGATAAATAAGAAATTAGATTAAAAAATTCAGAAGTTTGAATTTTTCATTCTTCAAGAATCCATATATGTTAATAAAATCCCATCATTAGTTATATATATGGATTATTCAAAGAGTGTAGTGATTAAATAATATCTCAAACAAACCAAGATAATTTATATTCAATGTTTTCCTAAATTTGATGGATATTATCAACTTTTTTCGAGAAAATTCAAATGAATCTCAAATAAAAAAACATCGTAAAATTGAAGGGAATCAAGATACATTAGATATATTAGAAAGGGGTATAATTGTAGGTTCATATGATATTATTGGTCAATAACCCTAAACTCAAACTACCTCACATCAAAAAAGGTATAGTGATATACAATTATATATCAATGAAAAATTGGAGTCATGATCTTATTAACAATGACATGGTTGTAGTGTATTCTTCACATCGATTAATTATTTGGGAGTAAAATTACATGAAATATGATTTTGATCTATAATAATTAATTTTTCCATTAAATATATAGATAAATTTTATATATGGAAAAAATGATATATATAATTATATATACAGATCACAATAAAATATGGTATATATTAACATAGAAGTTGTTTTACATTAAAATTTTTCAATGATTGGATTTTATAAAGCATCATGAATAGTAAATATTTTCAAAATGTGGGAAGGTGAACAATGTGGATGATTATCTAAATAAGAAGGATAATTTTACCATATCAGTGATAGAGATTTAATGAGACCCAATACTCATGGATTGGAAAATATTGGACCATAAAATCCTAAAGTAAAGAGTTAAATAATATATTTACCCAATGGTTCTGAACCGTAAATCAATATAATTATTGGATAAGATTATAATTAGTTTATTTCTAAAACATACTCATTTTTAGTTATTACATTTAGGATAAATTTGAATTTATGGAATGAAAATCCAGTGGGCATTCCATTTGAGACATAAATTTTGAATAAAAAATTGGGATTCATAAAATAATAATATGATATTTTTTAATTTTCCTGGAGAATAAAGAGTTTCATCAAGTCCTTAGATGAGTAGTGGGAGGTTCAAGATGTGGGTGGGAGTTTTTTGGATGATTTGTCCTTGGGTGAATGGTTTGGTGTTCATTTTTTAAGAGATCCCATGAAACTATGGAATCAAATGAATATTATCAATTTATATTTTTTAGAACATTGCTTTTATCATGTTTAGAGAAAAATTTAATCAAAACTGTTTAGATAATAGGATAAAATATGCGAGATTGGTTAGATTTTGGGTTTATCCCATGGTGGTAGAAAAACAATGCACAATATTATAGAGTAAGGTACATTAAATATTCATGGTTAGATCATAGCTTGGAAAATCATCCCGCCAAACCATGAGATTTTTGTTTTCATTGATAGATAATACCTTGTGGTTAGTGAAAATATAAGAAATACCTTTGGAAATAAATTTGGCTCTCGATAATGGGATTAATATAAATTCCCCCAATGAGGAATAAGGGGGTATCCCATCTTTTCATTTTCTCCCTCATGTGCTTTCCCCAGATAGCCAAAACTTTCTCTACCATTTTCTACATTGTTTTAGGGTGGTGGAAGTTATTTATTCGGATTTTATATATGACTAATCCTTTTCTTTTTTCCACTCATCCTCTATCTTTTTCACTCTTTATCATGTATGTATCAAATTTAGAATCCATGTTTGATTAGACCAAAGAATTGTGAAATCATTCAGATTTAATGGGTATTTCAATCATCCGATCATGTGAATGCAACAAGATGTTGATTTCAGAAAAATTTGTAATTTTTCATGGATGTTAAATATTTCAGCAACATTAATTTTTTAAAATTAAATTAATTTTTTAATTTAATTAGAATTTTCAATTATGGAATTTTCTGAAATATAGGTCTAGTGGTGCATTATTGACCCTTTATGTGTGATTGGAAGTAATGCTTATGAAAAATAGACACCTACTATGTTTACAATATTTTTTCATATCAATATGTTTTTAAATGGATTATAAATTATTATAATTAAATTTTACATTTAATTATAAACTTATTTAATTAATTATTCATCCCTTCAATGTTTGGAATGTGTTCGGGGTGTGATTAAAGGAATTGAGAAGCCTCAATAATGTTTTCACGCTGTATAGATAATTATGAATTTACATCATTGAATTTATTTGTTCTATTATACATAATCATATTGTATTATTAATTTTATTTATGAATTTTCTATGTTGATTATCACCACTTTGGGTAGTCTATAATTTGATTAAATAAATTTTTTAATTTAAATGCAACACTTATTATGGGATAAAATTTCTAGTAGCAAGTTTGAACATTGTGAATTGGCTAGAATTCCACGACCACCCATGGTTCTATCCATGACTATTTTTTGTTACATATTGAGCATTGAAACCTGTGATGAGACTAACTAGATTGTTAATGAAATTTCTCCCTTACTATCAGTTCCTAATTATCCTTCGAGTAAATGAATGTAAAATAATGGGAATGTGGGAACGTAGTTATCATTAATAGACCCTTAATGTAAATTATATATATTTTTAATCTTTCAATACCATGGGGAAATAGTTTATCTTTAATTGAGATTAATATTACCATGGTTACTAGACCATGTGAATATGGATGGATAGATTAGGTAAGTTGACTGACCTTGAAATGACAAGGGAATGGAAATCAATCAATCTACTTCTATTAAAAGTTATGAAAATATGGATTTCCATATGAGGTGAGTGAAGAAATATGATGATCATGTCACGTATGATGGGATTATATCTCCAGAGTGATAGGAGTTTACCGAGTGTTGTAAATAGTATCATGTAACCCATATCTAGTGTTTGATATTGATGTGATAATGGGGGATCATGGGGATTACCCAATGAAATGTAAACCCTAGTGATAGTTTCTTATTGTTAAATGGGATTCGATGATTTTTACTGTCAAATTATATCACAGATGGATTATTTGACAATGTAATAGATATGTCAATATGGGTTAATTCACTTGAGAGGCTAACATTGTCTATTCTTGACTAATAGGTGGACCAAAATCTATAATCTGATGATATGTTGGGATTTACTACCCTATAATATATATTAATATACCAGCATTACCTTAGGAATACTTCTTGTATTTATGGGTAATGGATGAGACACTCGTATAGATATGTATACTATGGACTACACAGATTAATAGTCGACTGCTGAGGCTGTATAATGGGTGGCTCATCCTCAATGTGTTTATCTCATGTATACTAGCTGGGTAATACCCTAAATGATTATACGATGTATAATATGTGGTTCAATCCCTTTTATCATTTATCCTGTATATTGGGTGGTTAATTCCAGCATGTTTATGTTATTTATATTTGGTAATTCATCCCCATATGTTTATCGCATGAATACATGGTGGGCTATCCCTCACATTTTCTTCTCATGTATAATGTGTATGAATTTCCCTACATGATTATCTCATTTATAATATGTGGTTAATCACTTATATTATATATATATATATATATTATTCTGTAAGGTTCATCCCTTTGTTTTTATCACATATATATTGATGGTCAACCCTCAGGGGTATTCACATGTATAATGAACATGTTATCTGTGGGTGTTTATATATGGTAATCTAGATTTTACATTCCTTTGGTGTTAATCTAATGTATTCTAGAAGTGTCATACATCATGGTATTATCTCATGTATAATTATTGGAATATGATCTAGGGTTTTATCTCATGTATACTAATTGGGATATCCACCGAGAGTTTATTTCATGTTTACAAGCATGAGTCCAAACCATGAGTGATTACATTGTTGGGAAAATATTACACAATGGGCCCAAAGAAACTATTGATCTAGATAATGTAGTTATTATTTTGGGTATTGGGTTGATGTTATGAATTCCCCCGCCCATGTAACTACATTGGATGGAACGATAATGTGACATTCTCAAAGGCACTGTAACACTGGTTGATTCTTGTATCTCCCATAGTAAAATTTATTATGAGTTCCAAGAGTGGTTAGTGATTTAATTATTTATTTTTGGTAGTTTATTTATTTATTTTCATTATTTCTCATGTGTAAATATCATTTAATTTTTTTTGGGAAATTATTGGTGGTTCCCAATTGAGTATACTCACTCCATTCTTATATAGAAATGGATCATGGGTACCATAGAGGCACTCACTATATTCATGTTATGATTAGGAAGAGGGATAGAGTAGATTAATTTATTACAATATCAAGGATTCTAATTGGATATTATAATGTCATTAATATATGGTTTTCTAATAGAAGATGTTTTCACCATTTCCATTTATTTATATATTTTATAGTCATCGTGGCTGATCAATTATTTTTTTGATTTAATGATTTATTTTTGTATTTGATATAGATAGATATGTTTTTTAATTAAAAATAATATTATTATTTATCATGTTGGATGATGTTTGGTTTATTAGAATACTTGTTGTGCCTGATAATATATGGGTTTTTTCTTTATATTCTTAATCACCCCTTTTTTCAGTCACTTTTGTATATAGGAAATATATATTCTTTCTAAAAAATCACGTTGTAAGGATGGTTGACCCTCTATATCCCATTATGTTAATTATTTTCTATTATTTCATTAGAAAATAAATTTCTATTTCCACTAATAGTGGTACCATTATTTTCTTAGGTTGTATAATCTACTTCATTGTAGTCTCTCATCTTTTATTTGTAGAATAAATTGTTGTTTTTATTAATTAGAGTGGTAAGTACATTAATGAATATAGGGGAATTAATGAGTAATATTGTAACTGTAGTAGAAAACATATTCACTTGGTAAATATATATGTGTATATCTATAATTCTCTCATGGATAGTTAGGGTAATAGAATTGAAGAAATCCAAGAAATTATCTAATGTCACCTCCCTATTGAGTACATGGAAAGTCTAATCGTTTCTAGATTATTACATATTCACCACTATGATGTGTCATTGATAATTTTATCAATTATACCAGTTTTTAGAAGAATAATTTTCTATCTTTTTGGGGTTGCATCATCCTTATATATTATGTTCTCACTTCCATTCCTATGCATGTGTTTTGAATTATCATGTTGTAGAAAACTATATTGTGGATCAATTGGAAAATAATGAAATAAATTATATTTTATTCTCTTATGGAAAGGAGTTTGTATTGGGACACCTTGTAAAATGTGGATAAGACAACAAGTGATGGGGTAACAAACATTAAATGATTTATGGTTACCAAGAAGTGCCTCCATGAAAAATAGGCTAGGGTGGTCTTGTAAGGATTATCTCTCTGGTGAATTGACATCATGGGGAAATATGGCTAGATTAGGAAGAATTAAAATATAATGTATCATTATTATAAAATATTATTTGGGGCCACATTTCATAATTTCAATGATAATTTCGATGAATCATCCAATGCGTTGATATCAAGTTAAGGTAATGTAATGGGGTGGGTGATCCTATTGTATACCCAAGATGTTCGAATCCTAATATCATGTTATTTTAGGCATATAGGTACCTATATTTTACTGTAGAAACTCTTGATGAATAAAAAAGTCTGATCTTAATAAGAATTATGATATCTTCTTATAAAATAAGATTAATCTTCTCGGGATCACTAATGGTATCATTAATATTAAATTGTTATTGCATGAATTAGTATAATAAAATCTATAATGATAAATATGGGGATCTCTCTAGTACAAATAAATTATAGATGGATAAAATTTTAAATATGAACATGTCAAGAACATTAACATCACAATAGATGTAGAGATCATATGGAAGGGGATTAAACTAGTGTCAAAATATCATTGATTCAATAGTTCCTAGGACGAAACTTATGTTGAATTCTTCATTGAATGGAATGGTTGGATACTAAATGGATAGAATTTAGTGAATTCAGTATTAATGAATTAAAGAAACCAACTATTTGATATATTTAAACAACTGCTTTCAAGATGGTGGGAGTATGGTATAGGAGTATAAGGTTAGGGATATCTTATTTTCAGTTATCTGTTGGTTTAATTGGAACTGTATGAATGAATCCCAACATTAATGTGTCCTTAGACCATTTAAATACATTCATATCCATTCCATGTTCTTACGAGGACCCGGTTTTTTTCTTGACAAACTAGGATAATAAACCAACATTAATTATGGTTATGGTTAGCGAGAGACCCACTCAAATTACACATTGAATTCCAAACCACAGTCAATAGGGGGCTTTAAAACCTTCATGATGTGTATTCAGACATAGAATTGATTTAACCTATATTAATGGAATCATTTTCGGGGAGAGGGACATTCTGAAAATCCATGGGATCTGTTATAGTAACATTAATCAGATTCTATAGATATGGTGATTCACTCGTTATAAAGGACGGTGATCTTCATAGCGAACTTCAAATTTTTTTCCTTCAATATAACAGTAGTAGAGATTGATTCATACTTATATATGATCCTCAATTAATTGAAAAAAGTATTTCTACCCCATAGAAAATTATTTATAAAATTATTTAATAAAAATTCCATGTCAATAGAGATTACATAATCTACACATTGGAAAATGGGATCAAAGTTGTAGACTATCTGTATTAATTGGGATACGAGGATAACATGTGTATGATATTTTTTTTAAAGGATACGTCACCCATGTGTCTGTTGATGTAGTATATGTGGATTCTGAAGATATAATTAATTAATTAATCCATAGCTTTTTTGGATTATTTCCATTTTCTTATTTAACAGAATTATTTACATTGGATGGATATGTGGGCATATTCATCACCCAATACTACCCATGACCCTTGTTTTTAGTTAGTAGAATTAGGAAAAAAGGAGGTGTTCATGGGACCTAGTATCCATTAATCATGTTAATATTTATAGTCATCTAGTTTCGAGCATGATAATATTTTATTTGAGGTTTTATGTGTTTTATTCCATGAGGGAATGATATTTTATTACTATTTTGGGATATGGTAGAAATGTGATAGTGTAATTTTTCATTACCTCTGAGGGATATAAATCATCTGTATTTGGGAAAAAAATTTCTAGATGGAATTTTGTGTTGACTGGGTTATGATATTTTTAAACATGGTTTTTGAATTTACCACAATATTATATGACCTTGGGTGATGAGGGGAATATTTTTATTTTTGGGATTTATTGATTATTTTTTTCTTAATGAATAGTGGTAAGAGGCATATCATGCATCATATATTTCATGTAATATTTGAATTACATTAGATTTCATGTATGATTTATATCACTAAAGATAGGGTGAACTTTTTAATTTGTCTATAATAATCATGACAACATTTCCCCACATATGCTCTTAGGGGAATTATAATTAGATGTAACATGTTATTCATTTCAATATGATGAAAAATAATTTGGATCTACATTGTAATTCTACATGAAGAAAATGCTTCTTCATCCTTATACACACGAGGTGTAGCAACACATGGTATGTTTAAATTGGAACATGGTTCCCAAATATTGGATCCAATATAAATGATGGTCATGGTTATTTAGTATTTCCAAATTAAAAATATTTTGTTTTCCCATATATATAGTAATAACATTCTACATAACCAAATCAGGTATCATTGTTTTATCTAATACGATTTGTAATCTAATGATTCTAATATTTATGTGTGGATACCGCCTGATCATCTGGGTAATAGGATAGGTTATAGATGCTTAGAGAGGGAGGGTTCATGGGGAGTGGGAAATGATTTCATTCATATAGTGATGGTCATTTGTATATGAGAACCCATTATTCTTATGTTAGAGTATTTTCTTTTAAGATTATATGTGGATAGAATTAAATTGTTTTATTATAGTTTGATTTTGTAAATTATGAATAGATTTTTTATTTGGTTTATGGTTTATGTTAAATACATATTGTCCAATTAAATGGAACTGCAGTTATTGGTAACCATATCCAGGTTCATCATGTTGTGAGATGTTTTTTTGAGGTGTTACTGAGTCTCTTATATAGTCAAAATCATGCCACTTATTGTCATCAAAATGATAGAACATGGTTTTTTGAGTATTGATAGTGTTGACAATTCATAGATATTAGTCCTCTATTTAGGTATCAGATCCTAGTTTTAATGACGCATGACTTAGGTGATCATGAGTTGGTTAGTCTAAAAGGGTGGTACTAGGGATGACACCACTAGAAAAATTCAAAATCAAAATGTTATTTGATGGTTTGGTGTTGTTCTAATCAGTTATGAATAAATTACAAGTTTTTTTGTAGACTAGGGCCAATGGACATGATGGAATGCTTGTAGGATTGTGTGATCAATGTTGGAAGTCTTGACTAATGACCTATTATGAGGACAATCCTTTGGTTGTATCATGTGAAGTTGCTTAATTTATCCTGGAGTTGATTAAATGAATATTGGGAGTATAATGTAAAAAGGGCAGGATTAGAGGAAAATAAGATATGTCATATTAATATATGATTAGTTTCTTATAATGTACGAATATAAGGAAATATATTAGGTGGGTAGTCCATTATAGGCTATTCGAGGGTATGATACTTCTATTATATTAAATTTAAGTTGAAGACATGGATAAAATTCCCAATGGTTTGTAATGGGTAATGGATTAGTTTTTTGAGATATATATTGTGAATGAGTGGGTTTGAATTCCCTCTTTAGTATATGTGGTACTGGATGATGTTAGAATCATGGAGGTGATACCCCATGTCAGAAGGGTCGTGGGTGCAATGAGACTGATCATTGGTTTGCTGAGGTGAAAATCTTAATTCCAACGATCATCTGAATCTAGATTCTATAATCATTTATCAAATATAATTTTTGTGAGTTGAAATCTATTTTTATGGAGTTTGGGTGTTGTTATTCTGATCAGGATGTTGTTGACATGACCTGAACATGTTTCGTAATAATGCAACAACATAGATCAATAGGTAGAATGGTGAATGGGATGGTTAGTTAAGGATCCAACTATAAAATTGCACAATAGGTCATTCTTAGTCTTTAGTGTCATGTATTGGATATAATGGGAATATTTGATTCATTTATAATCAATAATTTTATACAATTGGGTATTCATTGATGATGAATGTTCTATATTGGATGGTGGAGTACCAAAAATGTTATTCAATAATAAACAATGGCACTGGAGAGTAATTTCAATCAAAACTCTCCCTTTTTATAAGATAATTAGGTTTGGTAGATAAGGATCCAGGTGATTAATTTTGATACAACATGATCATGGTGTATCCAGAAGTATGAAATTAATGTATCATTCTTTTTATGTTTTAATGATCAATTGGATAGGTGATGTTTTTGTGAATTTGATTGCATTTTAATGAAATAGTGATATGAATTCAATTTCAATTTATTGGTGCACGATGTGATGATTTTTTATGGTGGGAAAATTAGAGTATGTAATTATTGATGGGTGAGTGGCTGATAAGAGATCATATGGATGATAATTATTACTGTGGTGTTTAAATATTTAAATATGCACTAATGAGTTTTATACCAAAAATATATAATGTATTTTTATGATAAAATATTTAAATATGCAGTAATGTGTTTTATACCATAAATAAATATATATATAATAAATATTTTTATAATATTATATATATATATATATTAAATCTAATTTTTAACAATGATATAGTGTTTTTTATAGACATGATATAAGTTTAAATCCAGTTTTATGATTTGAATCTTTATTTTTCCTAAAGTAGTTTTATATCCTTTTAATGGTTCACTTGTTTTAAAACTAATTTTTTGCATCTTAATAAATAATATTTTAGGATAAAATCATAATATTTTTGTGATATAATTATATATTTTTTTGAAATTTTTTGTACATTTATTATATGTTTCATGGTTTGATTAATAGTGAAATATATAGAATTCAATTGAAAATATATATTTTTTCTATATAATTTTTATTGTTACGTTAGTTTTTTATTGGGTTTAAAATATATTAAGACAAATTTTATATCATTTCACTCAATTTATTTCATTGTAATCAATTTCACATTGAATTTGGATTGAAATACATTTCAATCTTTTGAACATTTTTATTTCAAAATCCAATTTTATGGCCATATATATGAGTTTAATATTAAATTAATATTACCTGTTATGGGTTTGAATTTTTAAAAATGAATTAAATATTTTTAATAAGATGGAATAACTTTATTAAATAGTTCTATTTAATTTTGGAAAAACATGAAAACAATAAATGTTATTTTTTCTTAAAACGATTATAGATAAAATTGAGTAATTTATGTTTACAAAAGGGTCATGGACAATAAAATTACACTAAAACATCCCATAATTTTGTTCTATTGTTTTAGATAGAACCACAACTCATAATTTTATAAATTTTATTATTCCATGTGCATTTTTTCGTAAAAAATGAGTTAAATATTATTAAAATCAAACGATGTGGGAAAATTTCATACTCAAACATTTTGTATGTATAATAGTTTCTATATGTTGATATCAAGGGGATATGTTCGACAATAAATATTAATTTGAAATATATTACATTTATATTCTTCGTGGAATTTTATTATGTATTTTTTCTTAATATGTAATAGTCACACAATGTTACACATTGAGGATGTAGTAATTATTTAATTTATTTTACAATTAATTAAATGGAATTAAAATATTAAAATAAATATAATTTTAATTAAATTTGGTCATAATAAAATTTATAGGTTATTATATCTTTTTATGGCTATCTTAAATAAATGTTTTATAATTTAGCTTTCATTATTTATTTTCACAATGTAAATCTAATGAATAATATCAAAATCATAAGTAATGATATTTTATGAAAATAATATATTATTATATTATTTAAGAAACATAAAAACCTAAATAATGTAAAAAGGCAAAATTATATTCTAAAATATCATAAGATTAACTAATATGCTTTAATTAATATTAAATAAAACTATCAACCTTTTAATTTTTTGAATTCTTGTTACTGTTGTCAAAATAAAAATGGGTTAAATAATGGATAATCAAATCAATAATGATTAAAATAACAGAAAATAATTTATAAAATATATTTATTTATTATCTGGCAACATTTTCATATGTTATATTTTGAAAATTTCTATTTTGGAATTATTTTTATTGAAATTATATTAATTATAAATTAATATTTTGTTAAATTTCAAGAGTACCACACGCCTCTATCAAAAGAGAACCTAGGATCAAATTTTATTAAATAATCAAAACATTTTTGGATAGTCATAACACAATCCATATGGAATCCAAATTTACATACCTTAATCCTATAATCCTTCTTCTTTGAATAAATCCTTCAAAGTAAGTAATTTTGTGATAATCAAAATGAGATACCAGAAGAAGTGGTATTGTTCATCAATGGCGATTTTTGGTTTATTTATTAATTAATCACATGAAATATTATTATATCATGTTTATATTGTAACCACAATAGATTAAATATACAGAGATTTTTTCATGATAATGTTTAGAACTACCACATCACACACATCCATCTAATGGGGTGCACAATCAAAATTTGTGTGTACTGTGGACTACTGCCTCATTAACCGATGTTGTTCATTCTACCATTATCACACTTCAAGGATTCGAATAATGATGTTTTTATTTTTTATTTCATATAAATATATTACCTTTATGATTTTATTATGAATAATAAATAATTATATCCCACATACCCTCAGGCTTTCCATTTTATGGGAATACAATGACATCGTTCTTGGCTACGCTGGACTACTTCTCACAAAGAGATGTGATTCATTAACACAATATATGTAATTTATTAAGAATGTATTTAATAAAAAAAAGTGATTTATATTACATAAAAATGATTCATTAATTATAATATATCACATAATTTTATTTATTTAATTCCAAAATGAAAGTGAAAATACTGTTCATGGATACATAAGACCTACCATCTTAATGAACGGTGAATTTTATTTTCTATCACTAAATATTATGAATCACAAAAGATAAATGTATTCTAATTATATTTGATATGTATTTCATTGTAATTTGTTTTGAATTTATTATATATTTTTCTAAATATGATGATGAAGAATAACATGTCAAATCATGTACAAAAAAATCATTAACTAAAATAAACATAACATTAATAGGGAATTTTTAATAAGAGAGTAATATAAATAGATGTATAAATCATATATCATATTATATATGTGAAGATGTATCTTTTTTAAATGTATAATAAAAATATATTTCATTTACATAAGGTCTTAATGTATATGAATGAATTCAAATTAAGGTATGGGATTTTTGGCGCACATTAATTTCATCGATACACATTCCATATACACTACATGATTTATCTTTGTGGTCTATATACTTCCCGTGAATATTAATAATTAGTATTATACTAAATAATATTTTATTTTGATATAAATATAATGTTATTTCTTTCATGGATAGGATTATTTGACTAATTATAATGTGGTAAAGGATTATTTCACAATATGTTCCTTATTGAAGAATGTTAATGTTAATATTCCAATTGAGTAATGTTTGCCTCAATTTCCATGTCTCCAAAATATGTTTTTAGAAATAATATTACAACTATTTAAAATAAATAAACAATGTTTTATATTTTTAAAAAATGTTTCCAAAATTACTCTTATTTTATTTTATAATGAATCAGTATGAATTTTTAAAAAATAAAATAAAGAGTGAATGTTTTTAACTTATATAGAATGGGAGAATATACCCTCCATCATGAATCCATAATTATATGAATCTTCTTTTAAAATCATAAAAGAATTATTCAAATGAAAATTATTTCCATTATAACTATGCGTGAATTCAAAAAATTATTTCATAAATGAAATGAAATTTTCCCCAATAATTATTTCATGTGATAATTTCAAAAAAAATTCCATCTTTGATGACATATATTGGTGTTGTATATTCATTAAATGGTATATAAAAAAAGAATAACATTATTATTCTTTATTAAAATAGTTTTTGTTTAAGATGAAATGATTTTAAAGAAACCTATTTATTTTCAATGAGATGTGTTAGGATGATGTGTTTACAACATTCATTTCAAAAGATGAGTTTTGATGCGATGAAAGATTTATTGTCCAATGCCACACATATGTGTGGTATACATTATTTTACATATGGTAATTATATTTCCATCCTATTAATTAGGTAATAAATTATTTATTATTAAATAGTTAGGGGAAACATGACAATGTTCCTGATATGTAATGGGTTACATGTTGATGTCATTGATCTCTTTGGGGAAATATGAGGAATGTAAGGATTCAACCTCTTCGATAGTAAACATTAAAATAATATATAATTTAAAATACATAGGATTATTCCACATATTCTTTTCATATCAAATTATGATTCATGATTTAGTTATGATGATGGTTAATTCAGATGATTCATGCCTTATTGAATGATGTTATTTTATTCAGTGACTCGTGCCTATGATTCATCACATGTTTTGTATGTACATTAAACATGATCACATTCCAATATATCAGATCATATTATTTAATATGATAATAAATATAAAGTTTCTATAATTAATAACTTGGTTCACTCCAAAACTAGTCACTTGAGACGATAAAAAACATGGACGGAAGGGAATTGTCGATCCCCCTAGCCTTGCAAATAGTACCAGGTATCGAAAGAGTAAACCAACATAAATTGTTTTCCCATTATTAATTAATTAAAATTAATTTATAAATGTAACAAAATAACTAGATAAATATATATCAATACAAAAATGGAACATCATTTACAGAAAAGATTAAAATAAAATAAACTGATCAACTAAAAAAAATAGGACTAATGACTACAACATCGCCAGGTGACCCTGAGGGTCACTATATAATACAAAGAAAAAATATCACCCATGATGCTCAATACCAATATAGGATAAACACTATAAGATAACAATAAAAAGATAATATTACTTTTTCAATTAAAATAGACTAGGAATACCAGAACAAATCGATTCCCATTGTACTACCATTATGTTAAAGGAAACACCAAATCCTAGTTTATATCCACAAATAAAGCATTAAAATTTTCATGTGGAAAGAAACTATTTCGTTTTAATAGTTCACAAGAGAGTATAAATAATTTTTAATAAATGTTTTCCCATAAACATTTGGAATCCAAGAAATCACATTACAAGAATTAAAAAACTCTTGAGGGAACTGAAAGAATCAAACGAAAAGGGATATAGAAATAAAAAATTAAGAGTAACAAAGTATCGCAATAATCAATCACAATTATGTATGTCCCAATAGTCTTGTGTCAACTAACCTGATCATGAACAATCAATAACTTATTAATAAATGAGACCATTCTACAGAATAATTCCTCATATAATGAATGAAAAAGAATCCAAAATAATATTTTCCACCCTAACTCTTAAAAGATTTAGAGGAACATCCCTATTCAAGAAACCAAATATATCCACCTACTATCTCCCCCTAGATAGTGCATAATCTATCCAGTACAAATAGCATTGGTAGAATTTTCTATCACTATACCATAATCCCATGACTGATATATAAGGGGGTGAGAAATCTGATGAGCATCGAGTATCCAATAAAATGCATGTATACTAATTATTCGAAAATAGGCTCCACCTAGAGATAGTAAAAGGATTGATCTTCTGTATTATATTAATTAGATTAAAGGCATTTTGTACCGGAAATCTCCAATTATGCGCAAGGTAATTGAGTCAGAGAGATTCCACTATGAGGACATCCCACCATTCAAATACAAGTGAGGGAAGAAAATTATTGATTGGTGGTTTTCATGATAAATATTTCACCACATTCCTAAAAGGTCCAAATAGTCCTCATGCTCTTATCATAAACACCATTATTTTTTAAGGAACCAAATATTCATTCCAAAAAGATAAAAACACAAATTTCATCATTTCAATATTCATTTTAAAAATACAGTTCATGTACTATACACATATATGAAAACAAAAACCATTTTCATCAATGGGTAAATAGGGCTACATACCGTAACCAAATTTCATTCTATTTTCAAGAGACAAAACAATATATAAATTCAATTGGGAAACCCAAAACCAACATTTTTTTGTCACAAATATATTTTAACATAAAAATCGTGCGATAAATGTGACAAAATATCCATAAAACCCAATAAAACATTTCATTTAACTCATTGTGTGAATTAATTAAAAAAATGGAATTAATCACATACCAATGGAGAAATCACTACATTTTACACCACTAAATTTATCTAAATATAACAAAACATTATTTAACCTGTATGGATTGTGTGAAAACAATGAAACCAATGAATCTAAAATTATAAAGGCATTTGAAAAGGGAAACCAACCCCAATTCATTACTTCATCAACAACGCACTCTTAAATCCACACCGCAAGGGTTCACGAAGGAAATATGATCTAAGGGGAACCATAAACAACGAAAAACCACAACCAAAATAAAAGGGAAACAAAAACCTATCCATAACATTACCATAAGATATGAAAAACCAAGAAAAATAAATGAATGTGAATGAGGGTAATGAGATGAGAGAATATACCATGAACATCTAACCTAAAATCATGAAAGAAAACAATATCTACACAAAAGGAGGATTGTGTTAGATTTTAGGACATGAGAAGAGGTAATTTAGGGTTTCAGGAACTAGATGGAGGGTATTTGTGTAAATAGGGGTTATAAT
Source organism: Viscum album (assembly GCA_963277665.1). Classification (NCBI taxonomy): domain Eukaryota; kingdom Viridiplantae; phylum Streptophyta; class Magnoliopsida; order Santalales; family Viscaceae; genus Viscum; species Viscum album. Next base: position 1,914,136,977 of record OY728151.1, read on the forward strand.
CCAGATGGGAATACTTTGAATTTCTCTTTATTGTTTTGTGTGTAAAGTCGAATGGTTTGGATGCACTGTTTAATAACCCTTATTCCAACCATGTGGTAGCTACATTCTAGTTAGAGATCAACTGCGTGATCATCCCATAGAGGTTGAATTACCAAGAAAGAACTTTGTTGTAGATTATGTCAGAAACTGACACATGTCGCATGGTTACCTCGGTTGGGTCACATGGTTTACCAAACTGTGTGAATGCTACTACCAAGCCTAAAAATACATCATTTCTCCAAGAACAACCAAATCAACTGAGGAACAACCCTGAGGATAAAACATAAAAAAGACTTCAAATATTAACCACCATCATACTTGTATGTCGAGATAAAACGCATTATCCCAAAATGAAATGGGGTAGAATATGAAAATCAAAAAATTCATCCGAAAATTCTCCCAATAATTAATGGTTTACATCCCCAAAAATCCAAAAAAAATCCAGTTTATTGATCAATGACTACGGATTCTCCAAACCACCTGATCCATCATCTTGATATGGCATCCTGAATTTTTATTATATAACATTTCAAAACATTTTACAAATAGTGAATCATTAAATGTTTAATGACTATGAAATAAAGAACATAATATGTATAAAAATTAAATAAAATCTATTAAAATTTAATTGATTATTCAAAGTTCATCATAATATCCTTTAATTCATCTCATATTCTAGGGACACATATCAAAGGAAAGGGTTACCATATGGCCCAATAAGGGAAAAATGGAATTAATTTACTTGTGATCATGAGGAATATAAATAAGAACATGAAGAAATACATAATGACATGTGAATGAGGAATACAATAATAACAATAAAAACCATTAATACATTGATATGTGGATAAAACAATTTATTGAGTCATTTTTAAGCAAGACACTAATGATTATCACCGAGGTGTCTAGAAAATTATCAAAATTATTCACCAAGGAATCATAAAACATTAACATATAGAGATTAAATTCATTACCCAAACCATTGGACCACTATCAGGATGCACCCTTAACATGAATTAATTAATGGTATCCAAAAATCTAACTATGAAACATATCATAAATTACCCATGAAGTATAAATGAAATGTTTTTCATTTCACAATCCTGGTTTTTTCGATAGTGCATAAAAACATGATCATTTTTTAGTTATAAACCTATCGAAAATAATGTCTAGACTCATTTATGTTAACACTATAATTAAAATGGATCATTTTGATATCTATCGAAATCCCACAGTAGAATATATATTTGTGGATATTCATAATAAAAATAAAATAAATTCTTGTTAAATATAGAGATATTTTGTGACGAAAATCTAGCAGCATAATAGATAGGAAACATAGTTTAAAAAATTATAAAGAGTGGGGATAAGGGTATCTCATTCGTAAATGAATAAAAATAATGATATGTAATAGAATAAAAAGGAATGAAGAAAATATTTAATAAATTTATATTATTTACAACATAAAAATGTAACATGAAAGGAAAAGAGAAGTTATGAGTTCCCCTACTATAAAGAGTGACTCCCAAACCATGAAGATCTAGACATTGGGGGTTGCAAACACCTCGAGAGGACTCCATGGGAAGTAATATTGTTAGATATTCTAGTATAGTGAATTTCTAATGAAATATAATGGAGAAATGGGTGTGTATGTATATCAAAATTGAGGGAGTATTTTATTAATTTTTTAGGACACCTTAGTAGTGGTATATGAAATACCATGGGATTCCCATGGTATTTTCCCAAGGTATTGGCCACATGGTACACCTATTATAATATTTTAATCCCATAATGTCAACCAGAATAATTAAATCATTGTTATATAACTAATTGAGTAATTAAACAATCCTATTACTCAAACTGTATTTTTTATATTTCACAAAAAATTCATGTATTTCAGAAATATTGAAAAAAATTCACCCTAACCATTTTTCATTGTGTAAAATTCAAAAATTAACTCCATTATGTGAAAATTAATATCCTTTAAAATTAATTTAATTAAAAAATTTCTAATACATAATTATATTTTATAAATGTAGTAATACATTACTAATAATTTATAAAACATATTTTTTCTTATAATATGGCATAATTATATCATGCTAACAATTATGATGCCTAATATATATATATATATATATGCATCCATAGGTGATGTTAAAATTTCATTGGTAAAATTTCAATTCATATGTGTATCATTTCTATTTTAAAGGGTCGTGTTACAATTCGCCAATAAATAATATTGATTTTATCAAAATCTAAATATCATAGTAATCATAATCGGGTATGTCTATTTTTGGATAATAATTTCACAAAATCAATTATTTAATAAATATTAATTAAATGAAAAAAGCATTTATCACTATTCCTAATGAAATTGAATCTTCTATGAAAGATACTAAAAATTCATAGAATGATAATTTTCACATTTGAAATTAAAAGATGAGGTTTATTTTACCATAATAATTCTCTATGTATGAGAAGTATATGAAAATTAAAAAAATTTCCTCAAAATAAATTTATCTAATTTCTCAATTAAACATTTATTTTATTAATAAAAACAATTCTAAAAAATTTATATTATGGATTAATGATTCATAAAAATTTAATTACACATTAAGTGACTAAAGCATTAACACATAACCCATTATAACACACACATATGACCATATGGTAAGGTGTGAGATGTTATACACACATGGAATGTATTAGATAAAGTAACTAGAGTTCTAATCTCCACTAACATTAACATATCCTAATAGATATTCCATTTAAGCCTAATCCATTGATGTTACTCTTAGGCTTGGTCAAGAGGGAACCGAAATTATGCTACCTCCCTCCCATGTTTTGACCAATGTAATTTTTATGGCTTCACACTATTGGATTATTCAATCGGATTTTGATTCATAATTATAATTAAAAATTGATAATCATAATGTTAGGAGCATGGATTCCAATAATCATATTGAAAAATGTTCATAACTGACCAATGGTCCTATATTGGTCAAAACCAGATGGTCAAATCAAAATGTACTTACATCAGAGTTTTTTGAGAAAATTACAGCAAGACACATTTTCTAAAAAAATATAGTTCATAAAATCTCCGTTATTTCATTCTACCACCCCTAAATAGATTTCTCCCTTAAAACATCATATCGTTCCCTACGTTAAGAAATATTGGTGGTAGTTTTTCCACATTATTTCGTATGTTTCCAATACCTCTACATCATATATGTGGTTCCTCTATTACACATTAATGAGGTGGGTAGACAAGTTGCATATAATGTATTCTCTATAGGCCAAGGAATCCACCATCTTCTCCTCATAAGATGTTTCATTCTCCCATTGTACTACCACTGGATTCAATACATGTGAATGGTCATGTATCTACTTCCTCATGAGGTATTTATGATAATCCTCGTGAACATGATATATATTTAGAGGAATTTCAAGCTGATAGGACATTTCTCACATGTGATTAAGGATTTCATATGGTCCAATCCAACTAGGGATGAGTATCCCTATCTTACCGATTCTGATGAATCTCTTCCATGGTGAAATTAGAAGGAAGATATAATCACCTACATCAAATTCCTTGTCCATTCTATAGTTGTTAGCGTAATGTATCTTCTGACTCTGAGCGGAATTTATTTTTTTTATGTAATGAACCATTTAATTCTTCTCAATAACAAGATCATGCCCTAGGGGACTTCTCTCACCAACTTCATCCCTACAAGTATGAGTTTTACATCTTTTCCCATATAGAGAATCATAGAGTTCAATTTTAATTATAGAATAGAATAATTTGTAGTATGAGAACTCAAATTATATGATATGTTGATCACAACCACCAATATCATCCATTGAGAATGTTCTAAACATGCCCTCAAAATATTATTTCTAGGTACTCTATATGTTTGTGGTTGTTAATTCATACATAAATTTCATTCCTTACTCATATAATGTTGATGTTATCTATATAATTTTTATGTGAACCTTGGATCATGAAATTATATGATAGATAATGGGTGTCCAAGCATCCTTAAGACATCCATCCCATATATTAGTTCTATTATGTCATAACAAAAATCATCTTGAATAGAGATAACATGGGTAGTCATCGTGAGATGGTCCACAATATGGAATATTTATTTATTACCCATTCATGTTCACTAGAGGCCAGTGAAAGGTTTGATACTGATTTTGTACCAGTAACATGCTGGTATTGGTAGTGTTTGTAATACTCCTTTAGGAATTTTATTCTCTACCATTCCTTTTTAACACACTGGACACCTTCCAGTGTAGTCAGATATCTCCCTTATAATGTTATCACACGAATGTTGGACATGAAGGTCTCTATAAATTTCTGTATTTCTATGATTTAAAGATAATGTTAAACTATGTGCTCTATCGATCAACTACTTCATTATATTTGGATTTTATGGAACACATATCAATGAATGAAAATTCAATATAAAATTATTGATCAATATTTTAATCATGAAACATCTAATTCATCACAACCTAAAAGTTATTATATATTAAAGGTCCATCTCTTGGAGATTTCTTGATATTCTCTTGTAATAACGGTTGAGTAATCATTTGGGATAGGGATGATGAGTTCATTTCCAATAAAATACCCATGTCTAGTTTTACTAGGTCCCTGATCCAAGGTTCTCCTTGAATCCCTATCATTGATAAAATAATTATGTCATTCCTACTTAATGCCTCATCGACATGGTTCTCTATTCTAGTTTGACGATGAATTGAATAATTATAGTCATTAAGATGGCTCAACCATCGCTAATATGTCATGTCTAATTATTTTTTCAGGAAAATTTACACCCTAAATTGGTGGTATGTGAATATATCATATTCATCTCCATAAATATAGTTCCTCCATATCTTTGGAGAAAAAAAACTTCTATCCTGAGATCATGAGTAGGAAAATTATCATCGTAAGCCATTTACAATCGATGTGCCTAAAAAATTGCATTGAAATTTTTCATGAGGATTCACTCAAGAAAATTTAGAGATGAGTCCATAAAAATATTGATTCCTTATATGATAGTGGGTAGAGTTAACAAAAGTTAATTATCCAATCAATTTTTTATCTCATGGAATCTTTCCACATAATCCATTTTCCAGACGATCCTAGCCTCATTTTGTGTTAATTTAGTTAGCCGATTTTGAAGTTGTGAGTTTTTTTCATAAAACATCTATTATATCCTGGTAAACCATGGAAACTATGAATCATAGTTATCATTTTTAGATGAGGCCCCTCCTCTATGACCCTTGTCATTTTAGGGTCAACTGAGATTCCTACAGTCATTACGTTGTTCCCCAAAAGAGAAACATGATATTACCAAAACTCACACATCATGGTGTTTCCAAATAACCTCTACTTTTCCATAGTTTTTCATAGCACCTATAAATGATCCTTATTCTCCTCAATACTTTTGATATATATCATTATATCATAAATAAAAACTACAAAAAAATTATCAAGTTAGTTATTCATGATTTTATTCATAGAATACGTCAAAATAGTTGGGAAATTAGTAAAGATGAAGTGTATAACAAAAAAATCATAGTGACCATATCATTATCAGATGTCAGTATATGGAATATATCATTTCTTCATCCTCAATTGATGATAACTAGAAGGAAGATAAATGTTGGAGAAGTATTTATCACCTAGTGCTAGCCAAATAAATAATCAATTCATGGATTATGGTACTACTTCTTCACTGCGATCCCATTTTGTTATATATAATCAATGTATAACCACATTGATCCATCCTTCATATTCATAAATATTACATGCTCGCTAAAATAAGACAATAATGGATAGATAAATCCCTTCCAAAAATGATATTGTAATTTCTTAATTAATTCTACAAGGTCGATATTTGTCATTCTATATGGGGTTCTTAATATCTGCATTGAACTAGGGATGATATTAATTTAGGACTTTACCTCTATTTCATGGGTAAGTCAGGGTGACTCCTCATCAAATATGTCATTTTATTCTTAATGGATGGGGAAGTTCACTATCTGTATACATTTATTTCATTCTTCATCTTTGTTGACCAACTCAATAAAGTTGGCTATTGTTGGTGCTTCTTGAAGAAGCTTAGGTCAAGGTGTCTCTGCATTGAAGATAACTTTTGGCTTTCCACTCAAGACAACTAATATTTCTTTTCTTATATATTTGATCGAAACATTATATATTGATATGTATTCTATCTCATGTATAATATAAATTTCCCACAAGGTAATAACTATGATATTTTCATTGATATTTTGGAAAAAAACTAAAAACTAGAATTTTTATATATTGTTGACACATAGATAATCCCCCTAGGTCATGACTGATATCTCTATTTTTTAATGATTATGTATTGATTATATATTCATTGAAAACTAATTTTAAATAATTGAAATCATAGAAATAGAAAAAAAAAAGTTCATTCTAACTTTTAAAGAACCACCAGAGTGCACTCTATCACATCATTTGGAGCTTCCACTTAATCCCTCGAGAAATAAAAATCATGAACTTTTTCATTGTCCATTGGTGAGGCTGATGGTTATTAACATCCACTGCCCTTTGATTTGGATATTTAATGGAAAAGATCACAAGATATCCACACATGAAGAATTTGACATTACTTAGGCAATACACCATCTTCAATTTTTTTGTTAATGTTGTGAATTTGAGGCTACCCCTCACTTAGATAGTTACACACAATATGGCCTTCTCTTCCACAAATGTAATAATTCCTACTCTGAAGAACATAATTCACATAATGCTTATTCTGACACTTGTTACATGTAGAAATATGAAATTTCATTCCACCTCTAAATTATTCAAAGATCCACCATAGGTTTGGCTATATAAATAGCTTGTTGTAATTCAATTTTTCATACAACTACATCTCAAAAAACCATAGTTCGACCTTCAAGGAACATAGTATGAATTTATCATGGCATTCATTGTATTTCCTGGATATATTCTATCATATATGAGGTATTACCCATTGATGAACCTACCATCCCACCCATTATGATCCATGGAGAATATATAGGTATAAGGAGAATTATTTTCCATGTTAATCTCATATCTTCCAACAGGTTTATTCCCCTTCTTCTTCAGTTCTAGAAATTCCATCTCCATTATTTTTTTCATCAAATTTTGGAAACACATATTAATAAATATTACCCTAAAATATTCCCATTAAATAGCATTAATATCCCTTATTGGCCTCATTATTTTAATCAGTTCACCACATTGATCACCTTCTCCATCTAAAAAGTTAATACCCAGAGTTTCCTTCTCTTAGTTCTATATAATGAAGAGTTGAAAATATATTTTCCATGGCGTTGATCCAATGTTCTAAATCAATTGTTCTATATATCCAGTGAATGTTATTGGTCATTGATGCATAATGGTATCAAGGGAATGTTGTTTCCTTTATGGTGAAAACAATCACTCAGATTGATTCATGTTATTTCCCATAACATGATTTAGTTGATTCATCATTATCATGAAGGTTTCTATTCCAGCTTCAATTATAGGATCACTCACACATAGTCCATTGTGCTCACAATTTACACAGTTCATCCTACATCGTACCATTTTTTTAAATGTATAAACCCTTAGTGATAAATGAGTTTCATAATCATATAATTTCAATGAACTTTTATGTCATGTAACATCATGCGTAATGATGTTATTTATTAAAAACAAATACATTTTATATAAATACTTCATAACAATTCATAAAATTCTAGTAATTAACCATTCATATACATTTGTATTGTCAATTTAGAAGTACATCAAGTCATGTTTTAATGTACTAGTTCACATTCAAGTCTAGGTAATTGTGTTGTTTCCTATTTTTACCCCTATATAAATCTGTGCCACAACCACATAAACTTATTTATATCTTGACCTAGATTTATTTGTTCTAAAAGAACTTATTATTTCTCCAAAATAAAAGGTTGATTTTCTGTATTTTAAAATTTCTCTAGGGTTCATTATATTGTTTTCAAATACTAATTTAAACAAATATCTAAATTATACTTTAATATTAAATATGGCATCCAACATCTTTGTTACATAACTCTTCATCAAATTTTAAATGTAGAAGATCATTAAAAGTTTAGTGTCTTATAAATATGGTAAATAATACAAAAAAACATAAAAAATTATTCTATCACAAATGAATGGATTATTTGAGGGTATTTATAGTTACATTCACTGCATCTCATTACAGAGGGACACACATCTATGGAAAGGGTTACCATAAGGCCTAGTAAGGGAACACAATGGAAACCCTTTAACTCTGATATTGAGGAATATCAATAATTCCATGATGGAAAAAACAATGTTATGATAAATGAGAGTATAATAATAATAATAAAATGAATCATAACATGGAGATGTGGCTAAAATATTCAATTGAGTCATTCATAAGAATATCACCATGGTTTATCACTGAAGTTTCACAAAAAGTAGCCTGGTTATTTACAAAGGTATCTTCATACATTTCATATATAGAGATTAAATTATTTACCCAATGCACTAGAGCACCAACAGGGAGCACCCTTTATATGAATTCGTTAAGGTGAACCATATATATCATTAAATATCTCTTAAATAACCCTTGTATAAAAAATTGAAACATGTTTTCTTTCAAAACCACGATGTCATAAAATGTTCTTGAAAACACGATCCTTTTGTAATTATAAACCCATTTAAAAGGATGGTTGGTTTTGTATATGAAAAACCTAGAATTAAAATAGATCATATTAAAATCTATTTCAATAGCTGTAATGACCCAAATATTCATTAATGAAATTTTTTCATGGTCTATTTAAATGTCTACTTATGATTTTTTAAAACATATTCACTTATTTGGTTTTATGTTTTGGATTTTAAAATACTTTTGATAATTGTGACTGTTGGTAATATAGATGAGGAACAATGATCACATGATTAGTAAAAATATAGGTCTTTAACAAATCCAGTTTACCTAAACAATGGATTTGATGGCCTCATCCTATAGAAATTCACTATACGAAGCCCATTTGATAGAGCTCGGAATGGAGATGGCGTAATCGGTCTTTGCTCTTGACTTATCCCATGTTGAGCTTAAGTATGTTATGCTTGAGCGGAACTTCCTACGAGAGCAGTGAAAGATGATAGAGATTACCACTCGAGCAATGTTATCCACACCACCCAAAGATTCGGTTACCATCACGCACCTTACCCTGCAGTATTATGCGGGTGTTTTAAAGGGTGATGCAACAATACACTAATACTACTATTATGTACATTTAACATGTATAGATAATATACATATTATTAATAATTGTCACTTTGTAAATAGTTTTTAAAGCGCAAATATTATTTTTAGTTAATATTCAACTAATAATATATATTGATGAATTAATGGATTTATGAATTAAATAATATTTTAATAAAATTTTACTACTATTATTAAATTTTTTATTAAATATAAATTATCATACAATATTTTTAATTCAATTGACATTTTTATTATGGTTTGAAAGCTGTTTTTGTCAAAACCGATGAATTTTTTGTGAATGTCAGTTTTTAATCTTAAATAATAAGTTAACATATTTCGAAAATTATTTATATAAAAGGAATATTTTTTTGGATTCTATATTCTAAAATTATCCCATGGTGAATTTTCCATAAATTTTTAAGAAAATCGAAATTCTAGGTAAAAATTATATACCTTTTAAATATATGATGAGTTTTATGAAAACCTAATGATCCAATAGTGATATAATAAAATACTATAAACATTATGTTCATCTAATATATGTATTACAAATAAAATAATTTGATTTTGGGTTTGTTGGATTTGTTTTAAAATGCTTCTGTGGACCCTTCATGGCTTATAAAGCATTTTTTCTTTTTAAATAGATTTCATTGAGAGTGTGACTCACCTTCACATAATAAACCATATAATTTTAAGATGTTCAGAAATTGGTAATATAAAATATTATTTTCCAATCCCCTTTGAGAAAACCATGGGGATAACCCATGGGATGGTTTTTGGTTTTGATTAGTTTAATGTGAGGTGTCCCAAACCTAAATAATAAAGGATTCCTTCTCCTATCTTATATAAACCCACCCATGATCCCACATCCACTTATCTCAAATCCATGGGAGTACATCTAACCTCTACCCTCCTCTCTCTATATTCCTACCGAAGTGCCCAAGCTCCCATGATGTCTCTCTCATTCCTCTCCAAAGCCTTTGGGATCACACTTCAATGTAAGGGATTTCTTCATTTTTTTCATTTTTACCAATTTTCATTAAGTTTTTATTACATTTTTGTCAATTAAAAATGTTGTGGTATGATTTATCACCACCCACATACTTCCCTAATTATGTTTGGATGATGCGAGACCCCTTTATCTCTAATTAATGGCTCCCATATACACCAGTTAACATGATGAAATTCTATGAGAGATTTCTCTATCCTCTTTTACATCCAAGTAATTCTTTTGATCTACACATCTAAATTACATTAAGAATATTGGGACATGAATCTATATTAACCCTCACATTCCATTTCAATTATATATGACGAGACACCCATTTTTGTCTCATCAACCATTTTCATGAATCATTATATGACACTGTTATGCTGCAGAAATTGCACCGTGTTGTTCCAAGCCTCGATCATTATGTAGTGAATACCATTATAATGTCTCTATCAAGGTTATTCATGATTATGCACATATACATATTGAATGCTACATTCATTATTTATTCCACATTACTTAATAGAATAATATCTTTTTATGTTGATTCATTCCATGTTTTATGATCCATGTGGCACATATATGTAAGTAATAAAATGATTAAGAAGGATGTTCCCTAATCGCACTCCAATGCATTGGGTAAAGTATATTATCAAGATACTTCATGTGTAGTGAGTTTTGACTCATTATAATTCAATTAAAATTATGTTTTACTCGTGCTTCATCTACAATGAGGGTTTACTCATGATCCATGTGAAATGATACTTGGCTCATGCCAATTCCAGGTTAAGTGTGGTTGCCACATTTCCATGTAATGATAATCTTATTATACCATGCCTTTATGTTCTTGTATCTCTTATGCTCGAATGATATCTCTATTTCCTACCATGTATTTCAATATTCTTGTTATACCCTTTTTATTCCCTTATTAGGATTTATTTCTCACCGTTTTCTTATGCATGTCCTCAGGTTATCCCATGCAATGCTATGTACACGGTAATGTAGTGGTCACACAAAGGATATTTTAAATAAGATGTTGTGTTCTATATTTGAAGTTGTTATTTAATGATCCAAAACCCAAAGACACTAGACCTATAGATCTTCAATGTGGTATCAAATTAAGAGTGTATGTAATAAATCATGATTTAGTGTGTTATAATCAACATGTTTGACATAGTTGGTATCAAAGTATATATTTTATTATTTTAGTGATTAGGATTTTGAAAACCCTACTGTATCCTTAGATACTAGACTATCTATAATAAAAAATATCAATTAGTTTGGTTGAGTATTGAGTAAGTGGATTATCATGCAAATGGATCCCTGTCTAGGTATGAGCATGTATATGTGGATCTATCACAGATGTAACTAGGAGTGAAAACTCTGACAATGAGTTTTGTGCTTGACTCGGGTTTTCCAGGTAAATGAAAATGAGCCTTGATACACTATTTGTGATGACACTACCGAGTGATATGATTTGATAAATTAAAAAGCTTAGTATAAACCATTATTAAAGTAATTTAAAAAATTGCCTATAAGAATACATGTTAGAAATTAGATGATGAATAGAATAGATTGAAGCATATAGATTCCTAAGTTAAGAAATAAAATTAATTTAAATGTCATTAAATTTTTTCCTTGGATTACTCGTTATGTGTTACCCCTAATTTTTCATTCAAAAATGAATAATTAATCGTTAGACTTTATGTAGTTTAATATCACAATTTTATCATTTATATTGGGTAACTCCTAATTTGATATGTTTCATCATTAGGATAATGGATAGTTTTGAAATGGAAGGGTAATAATGTCATACAACACTCTTGTCCCTTCCTGATGACATAATAGCTCTAATAATTGTGAATTCAATATCTCATAGAATCAGAACCTTTTCAAATGTCCATAATTCTTGAAAGATGCTCTACAACATATTAAACAACTCCTCCTTTCCTCAGAACCATCAAGGATCTATCTCACCTATGATCAAATATTAATCTCCCAAATCTACTGACTTTTAATATGAGGGAGGTACCATCATGGTATTTTCAAATATTTCACCCTATCCAGAAAGCATGATGCACTATATGATTTTAGAATTGCTGCTGAAGAAAGATGCCTCCAAGAAACATATATATATAGTCATGTCTTCTTAATTTTTTTGGATACATAGAAAATATATTTGAAGAACAAAATTTAAAATTTTCAAATCTGACTATGTTACACTATTTTACAAAAACCTGGTACATGGTGATCTTTTGAAAATATAGTTTAGAAACAAGGTTGTTCAAAAGGTGTATCATATTTTCCATTTCTATGATCCAAGTTGCAAGAACTACATGTGGACTAAGGAAGTGGAATACTTTGACTGTGCATTGAGGTATTGTTGCACTGAGCGGACCAATGCTCTCCATGATAAAAATGATAATGAGGTTTGGGGAATGCTTAATGGTGGTGGGTAAGCAACCTTGAAGTCGTGTTTAAATTCTTCTGCTGTTTTTGTATGTAATCATATTGTGAGGACACAATATCTTTTACTAGGGGAATATTGTAATGACCCAAAATTTCAATAATGACAATTCCTCGTGGACTGTTTAAATTTCATCTTATGGCTATGTAAAACAAAAGAAAATATTTGGTTTTATATATTGGATTTTAAAATAAAATTTAGAATTGCGACCTTTGATAATATACTCATTCAACAGTTATCACATTATTTGTATAAATATAGGGCATGATCAAATCCAATTTATTAAGAAAAAGGAAGTGATGACCTCATCTAGTAGACATTCCCTCTACGAAGCCCATTTTTCGGAGCTCGTAATGGAGGGGTCATCATTGTGATTCGCTCATGACCAATCCCCATCCGACTTTGAATACATTAAGCTCAAGAGGAACCCCCTATGAGATAAGTTGATGTTGATAGAAATTCCTACTCGAGCAATTTTATTTGCCCCCCCCCAATAGTCTCTCACCATCATGAACCTTACCGTTAGGTCTTATGTTGGTATTTTAAGGGGTTATATAACAATACACTAATACCACAATTATGTACAATATTCTTGTGTAGATAATATACATCCTTTTTATTATTGTTACTTTTTAAATAGTTTTTAAAATGAGAATAGTATTTTATATAATATTAAACTAAGAAAAATATTTTGAGGAATAAATGGATTTTTGAATTAAATAACATTTTAATAAAATAATTATACTATTATTAAATTACATTTTATTACATATAAATTATCGTATAAATTTTTTATGTAATTGTAATTTTTTTAAGGATTGAAAGTTGATTTTGTCAAAACCCATTAATTCTTGATAAATGTCAGTTTTTATGTTTACATGAAAAATTCACAAAATTATAAAATTATTTAGATAAAATGAATATTTTTTTTGGAATCGGGACATCAAAATTATCCAATGGTGAATTTTTCATAAATTTCGTGAGGCAGTTGAATTTTTGGGTTAAAATTAAATACAATTAAAATATTTAATGTGTTTTATGACATCATAATGACTAATTTTTTAATTAATAAACTACTATAAATGTTATGTTCGTCCAATATATGTTTTACAATTAAAATAATGTGATTTTGTGTTTGTTTGATTTTTTTTACAAATCATTAGTGGACCCTTCAAAACATTTTAAACATTTTGTATTTTCAAATTGTTTTCCTTGAGATTGTGACTCAACTCCACGTAATAAACCCTCTTATTTTAGGAAGTTAGGCCATTTACCATATAAAATAATTTTTTCCACTCCCCTTCAGAAGAAACCACGGTCAATAACCAAGAGCTACTTTGTGGTTTGGGTTAGATTTATGTAAAGTGTCCCAAACCTAAATAGTAATGAATTCCTTCTCCTTTCCTATATTAACCCACCTAAGATCCCACTTCCACTTCACTCAAATACATTTGAGTTCATCAAACAATTTCCCTCCCCTCTCTAGTATCTTACCAAGGTTCCCCAAGATCCAATGAAGTCTCTCTCATGCCTCTCCCAGGAAATTGGGATCACACATCCAAGGGATTTCTTCCATTCACTTTTTGGTCAAATTTTATTTAAGTTGTTATGACAATTTTTATCAATTAAAAATGTTTGGGTATGATTTCTCACCTCCCCCATAATTCCCTTTTTATGATTGAATGATGGGAGACCACATTCCCTCTCATTAATGCCTCCCATGTACACCTGTAACCATGGTGATATTCTATGAGGGATTTCCCTCTCCACTTTTACATCCATGTAATTCTTTTGTATGATTCATCTAAATTCCATTAATGTTTTTGGTACATGAATCAATCTGACCCCCTTACTGTAAATTTCATGTACTTTGGATGAGACACCCTTTTCTCTGTCATCAACTGTTTCATTATTATTTATGTAATGTTGTGATGCTGCCAAAATTGCACCTTATATTTCCATGCCAATATCATTTTGTATTGAATACCATACCCATGTCTCTATCAAGGGTATTCACCTTTATATGAATATAAATATTAAATTTAACTTTCATGTATTTAATAAAAATTAATTAATCTTGGAATAACTTATTATGTAGATTAATACCATGTTATATGATCCATGTGGCACACTTATGCATTAAGTGAAATGTTAAATAATGGTGCTCCCTAAGAGCGCTCCAATGAATTTGGTTTAGTATAGTATAATGACAAGTCATGTGAAATGATTTTTGACTCATTCTAATTCAGGTAAAATGAGGGATTGCTCATGCTTCATGTGCAATGTGGGTTTAATCATTCTCTATGTGCAGTGGTACTTGGATCATGCTAATTCAATGTTCTGTTTCATTGCCACATTTCTTTGTTATGAAAATCATGATATAAAATTGCTTTCTTTTCATGTTTCTCTTGTGATCAATTGATATTCATATTTCCTAACATGTATTGTAATAATCATGTTATACCTTGTTAAATCCCTTCTTGGGAATAATAATTCACCCTTTTCTTATGCATATCCTCAGGTTATCCCACTCATTGCTAAGTAAATTGAAATGTAATGGTCTTGTAAAGGATGTTTTCTAGAAGATGTTGTGTTTTATGTTTTAAGTTGTTATGTAATGATCCTAAGACACAATGACACTAGACCTCATGATCTTTTTGTTGGATCAAGTGATGTGTTTGTGTAAAAAATCATGTGTTATGGTGTAACAATAAATGGGTTTGTAATAATACCACTAATGAATATTGATTTCTGGTTAATCAGAATTAAAATAAAAGATTATTTGGATAAAAAAAGAGAAATTTTAAGATGAAAATATGAGTGAATAGTGAATATGAATCACGGTTTTAGAAATCAAAAAAAATGGGAGGGGAAAAATTTCTACCATTTTTAATTTAATCTTAATATAATAATGGTTTATACTAAAATTGATAGAATAAACATCTATATAACATTGAAATAAATATCACAAAAAAATATAACAAGAAAGGAAAAGAGATGTTGAGAGTTCACTTACCTTGAAGAGTGACTCTTAAAACACAATGATCCAAACCATTAGGATTGGGGAAACCGTGGGAGGACTCCATGGGAGGTAATAATATCATATTATAGAGGATAATAAATTGGTAAATACTCTAATTTATAAATGGGTGGCTATTTATTGAAATAGTGAGGGAGTTTTTTTAAATTTTCCGAGAACACCTTAGTAGTGGTACGTGCATAACCATGGGATTTGCAATGGTATTTTCCCATGATATTGGCCTTTTGGGACACATATTATCATTTTTTAAACCTAACATTCTGTCAATATTATGAAATCATTTTTACATTAATAATGATGTCATTAAACATACAGAAGACTCAACACGGTAGTTTTACTATTCATTAATGATTCAATATTGTCAAAAAAATACCAAATATTCTCCCTAACCATTTTTAGGCATGTAGAAATAAAAAATATTAATTCTTTATATTAAAAAACAATTTCAATTTGAAATAAATAAAATAGAAATTTGTATATAAAGAATTATGATTTATAAAAATCCTATTAATTAACTAACAATTTCAAATACAATTATTTTCATTAACTTTCATAGTATAATATATATATTTAACACAAAAGATTCCTAATATAAATTTATACTTCATCAGGATATGTCACTATTCCATTTTTCAAATTTCTATTCATAAGGGTAACATTACTATTCCAATGGTTCATGTTACTATTATCCAAAAAATTAAGTTGATTCTATCAGACTCAAAATTTAATACCGATCACAACCATGCATGTCCATTTTTTGTAAATTAATTTCAATGAATAAATAATTTAATGTATAATAATAATTTATAAAAATAATTAATTTTCATTATTCATAATTAATGAAACTTCTTTAAAAAAATTTCCATGTTGGTTAATTTTGATATTTGAAATTCAAAAATGATGTTTATTTTACCACAATAATTTATAAGTAATAGAAATCCCTAAATAGTAAAATGTTTTCATATAAAATTAATTTATCCAATCTCTCAAATAGACATAAATAATTTTACTAAAAATACATCTTGTATTGTAAATGATTGAATAAAAATTTTATTTAAACAAAGAGATAACACATTAGGTGACTAAGGGATTGACAAATAACTCCTTATAGAAACCTTATATGACCTATGGGTACTGAGTGTGATGGTGATCCAGTCTTATGGAAACTCGAATAACATCACACTTTTTGTAATTTCCAAAAACATTAACTTCTCCCATTGGTGATTTTGTTCAAGCCTGACATGTTGAATAACGTCATGGAATTTTTCAAGCATGAATCCCAAATTTGATACCTTCCTCCCATGTTCGGACAAATGGGCTTCATATGGAATGAATCTATTGGATGTGGCCATCGAATCTTCCTTCTACATTAATTAAGAATTTTCATTTAAATTTATGAATAATAACAATAATTTTAAGAGTATAGTTTCCAAAGGTCATATTGACCAATTTTCATTACTAGACAATTATCGTATAATAGTAGAAACCTGTTGGTTGTATTGAAATATACATTCATTATAGTTTTTTTGTAACATAATACATCACATATTTTTTGGAAAAAAATATTATTAAAAAATTTAATGTCGTAACATTGAACCAAGAACATCCCTACCCGAACATAATGGATATTAATCCTATTTCCCAAAATGAAACAAAAAAATAAAATTTTAACCCATTGAACAATGTGAAATTAAATCTGAAACCAATACACAATGCTTCGAACATTTCCACTGGACACACTCTAAAAATCCCAATTTACATCCAAGATGAAGAAACAAAAAATTTAGATAGCCTCAAATATTAAAACTTTCCTCTTTGATAACGTTGAGAACTAAATAAGAATTATCATCTTGAGGGGGTGGAAAATAGATTCCCCATCATACAAAACCAACTATCTCTAATTATTTCAGTACGATTCTCATTGAACCCAGTTGTGGGTCCCCACATTATGAATGTACTAGAACCGACCAATTGAAAATCAACACGATTCCAAATTGGGTCGTTCCAATACATGAAAACTAAAACTCTTCAACGCCAGCATATAATCGATTGTTATGAAGAATAAATCAATTGAATTTATACATGCCACTCAGGTATAGTTGGCACGAGAAATATTCCATGGCTCCCCTCGCCCTCATCACTTTCATGACTGTGTGGAAATCATCACTTCATAACATATTGCTAGAGCCATGATTTTTGAATCATAATCTGTGTTATAGTCAGGGGTTCAAATACCCAATAAGGAACATTCATCACCCAATTATATTATAAATACTATAATCCCTAATGTAACAAACACATATCCATCAACCAAAATGATTTTTGAAGGGCCCACGACATCCCCTTATATATCGAACACAAAAACTCCAATGGCCCAACCTACATAATAAAATTACCCTTATAACTGGATGGGAAGTTAAAAAATCATTTATTGAGTCCCCAAACATCACATCACATCACTAAATTGGATTCATGAATCATTCTAGAAACAGAACAAAAAAACCACTAAAATGGACCTTTGTGTCCAGAATAATGGTAATGGCTTGGGGCATATGTAAATAATGGTGTCTTGTGACAATTCATTCCACACTGATAACAATAATGCACCCCATGCCTAGAATAGGATGTCAAATGATCCTGAGGCCTTCTAATCCCATGAACCACCAACTATTTCAGGTCAATTCCCCATTTCTTTACTGTAACTCCCATAACCACTCATTGTGATTATAAGAAGGTTGGATGTGTCACGAACTCATAATATCATAGCTTCAGCATAAATACCTTTCATAACAACTTTGGAAAACAATGTTAGGTAGTGATACCACACCATCATGTATAATTCAGGACAAATTCAATATTCAATAAAATGAGCCTTCATGTAATCATATGACACATACTATAGAAGTTGAAGAACAAGGTCTAAAATTAGAATGAAATTATTCTAATACTAATCCATTACAATGATACAAAAAAACATCTACAAACCCTTTCTAACAATTTGAATTATAGATAATTACATCCAGTTTAGGGATAAAACCATTATAAAACCACAAAATTTCAAAAAAATTACAAGACTCCTCGTTGAAATATTTTCCAAAGAAAAAAATAATCTTTTGTTCACTCTATCCAATTTTATTCCATATTGTCTCACTCACATGCTCATTCTTGTTCCAACCCTAAAAACCGTCAATAATTACATAATGGAATTCATCATCATGTCTAAATATAACCATGCATGTCAACACCAGTGATAATACCAAACAAAACATTAAATCATTCCATTTAAAATTTTAAAATCTTCTAAAATACCACCAACCAACAAATCAACAAAATATTTTCATCATGGTCACTTGAAAATTTTTATTACTTCCATGAAACTAAATTGTATAGATATAAAAACTAAAAACAATTTCATTTCATCAAAATCATCTGATTAAACCCCACTCCCTTTCATTTAAAAAAATTACAAAACAAAAATCAACTTTCAAGAAACCATTTTCCATAAACCCCATATTTTTTTTTTAAAAATAATATCTCATTGAACTATTTTCATATTACACCAAGGGGTCACATTATATGAATTTATTTTTCTAAAATCATCCACTAGGAAAATTCTATAAATAATTTTCCCCAATTTCAAAAATCCATCCATTTCCACTAAAAAATCATTTCCACATTTCCTGCATTACTGATTTCAAAATAGAATTCAATATCAAAGAACATTCGATGAAACTCAGAAGGAAAACAAGTGTTAATAGGAAACATGGACATATGGTTAACACCCACATACCAAAAAAACACCATCAAATAGAACCTTTTAATACTATTTCCCTGACTCAATATGGCCACCCTGGTCATGTGATCTCAAGAAGAATACTAGATATAATGGACCTAAGTCCTTTTTATTGATTTTTGATAACCCCGCTATCAAGTGATGAGGGGTAACCCTTATAAAGCATGTAGGAATAGTTATTAACTAACCTTTAGGTCTTAGTGAATATTTAGACTATAATTGGGAAATATCCTCCACATATTCTTCATTATTATATCAGCACTCCACCTTCACATGTATTGTTCGGCTATGCTTCCCATTATAGCACAACATGGTCCCGATGGAAATGTTATTCCATATATTTATGAAAGTCATCTTAGCTTCATCTCTCATTAATGTTCCTTCTTCAAATCGTCATTTGGAGTCTTCTCCTAGTATATTCTGTTTAATCATTAAGCATAATTTTAGGTGGCCTGAAGGCCTTGAGGTAGCCCAACATCCTTCCTGTCCCGAAGGACATGGTTGGCCCGAATGCCGTAAAGTATCCAAGATCCATAATTATGGCCTGAAATCCTAGATGGATGAATTTTTCTAGATGCTACAGTACCAAATATTGACTGCTATAATACCTTCTACAGAACAACTACATTAACCATGAAATATGGGTAATGTGCATGGAATGGCGGCATAGTTTACCAATCCATGCACCAACCATGCATTAGTTAATATATAATAAGAGGTAAAACACAAGAACCTCCCAAAAGGTAGGAATTATCATTTGAATTCCATGTGGTTGATTCATTCTAAAATAAGAACTTGTCGCATGGTTTGGAAGACCATGCGACAACATTTTGTAGGATATTTCCAAGGCTAAAAATCCATATATTTTTAAAGAACATCCCAATAAGCTGTGAAACAACCACAAGGTTAAAAATAAACAATGAAATGATTCAATGATTAACCTTATTCACTCCCATATATCGAGATAAAAAATGGGATCCCCAAATGAATCAGGGATAAGGATGGAAAATAAAAATTGAGTGCATCATCTTCCTTCATTACTCTTAATGCGAATCTAACCTAACCCTTTTCTTATATTCCATATAAAAGGGTTACTAATAAAACATTTATGTATGTATTGTAAATGGGAATATTATTATTGTAATAATTTAATGTCATTCAACATATTAGATGTTTTTGTTCCAATTTATCAAAGGAACTAATCAATTATGGTCTATGGAGATGTGTTTGGGAAATGTAATGAATATTCATTTTAAAAACAAGAAATTTCAATGTATCAAATAAATGGGTCATTATATTTAGTATCAGTGGAAATGTTTATCAATCCTTTGGAAACTAGGAATAGAAAACCATTGTAAATTTTGAATGCTTATGTCTAGGAATAGCTTATAATCCTAGATTTATCATAATTTTCATCTATAACATTGGATTAAGAATAATTTGAAATACATTGAAATTTAATATATAATTTCTCATGATTATGTTGTTCATCCACTATAATTAGTATTACCCACTATATGATTAGAAGATTTAGTTAAAGGCTGGAACCCTAAGGCATCATTTTAATGATGACTATGATTGTTAATTCAGTGATTTCCTCCCTGAGCAACCCAATGTTATGGGAGAATACTTATCAAATCAATGTGCTATGTGAAAACATATATTTTAATATATGAATCATTATGAAAATTAGAAAGAGAAAAGGATTTAACAACATTCTGTTGATTCCATCACGAGACAACATACAATTTTCTGAGTAATTTAATCCTATAGTTTCTGAGAGATGGATCCAAACCACTAAGATGATAATTTTTTCTCTAATTTAAATTACACAAGATTTAAATTTTGGATGTATATAATTTTGGAAATTGAATAATATTCGTGAAGGAATCATGTTAAGAATATGGAAAAACATGTTTAAATTGACACCATAGAATATTAATATTTAAATAATATATATCTTGATCAATATATTTATCATATTCATCAAACGAAAATGCATAAATAGTTGTTGAGATAATTAAAAAAATGGAAATTCCATTAGCGATTATAATGAATTTTTTAACATACATGTAATGTAATATTTCTGTATTATTATCCAACATGATAGTATAGTTGAATGAATGATTAGTTCATAAAAACCAAGTCTCTAAGGAAATTTATAAAAGGGTAATTCTGTTTTTCTGATGATGTTGTTCAATGTTCTCTCAAATTTGAAATAGAAATTATAAATACCCAGTATTCCCATAGTATTTATAGTAATATAATAAATTAGTTTCATGAATAATTGAATACAACACAAGGAGGAACGAAATTAAAACCATGTACATTAAATAAATTTGGGAAGAAAACTCAAGGAAATTGTTTGAACAGATCTAGGAGGTACTTTAAAACCTGAAAATTGTGAAATAAATATCATGAATCTCCAAAGGATATGAATATTCCAATTAATAAAATGGAGGAATACATGATTCAAACTGATTCGTCACCAACACATCAGAAATCTATGTTTTAATAAAATGGAAAATATTATAATCAGTTCCAAAATCAATGTGTTTACGATGATGATCCATATCAGCAACGTCATACGAAAAATGATATAGGGAAAACTCATACGATCACTATTCATGATCTGGAATAAGATAATGATGTTGTGAAATAATTGAGTGTTTACATATATGAAATCATGAATAAGGTAATAAAATTAAATTTATGGCATTATGGAAAATATAAAAATATATGTATAGGTAAACAATAGTTTTTTCATAATTATTTTAGAGTAAATGTTGAATTACACTAGAAAGCAGGAAACATGATTAAGGTGGTAATGTGATATTTAAAAAAACATTGTTAAGGATATGATAACCCTTATTATATGTATGGTTTGTGTATTATTAAGAGATGAAGATACGTTTACAAGTGATAATATAAAGTGTAAATTATTAGTTTCCTGAGGATGGTATGATTAAAATACGAGTTATGATGTCTGGGATTGAGTTCGTAGAAATTTTTTATTTATGGTATGAGAATGGAGATAAATTTTTAAAGAATAATTCTTTTCACAAACGTTTTAATGTAATTGAGGTTATAAATATGTTTCAACAGAATTCATGATAATGATTTTCATTATTTTTTGTGTGACAATAAAGAACCACATAATTTTTATGGGGATTATTCATAAGACTAATTTTTAAATTGTAGGGAATTTCATTATAATGTTTCTGATTTTAATAATTTACATTTTTTATATGTGTAGAAATTTGTAAAATTGTTATTTTATATATGGATGGGGTTACAGTGTTAAATATTATAATTAACCATATAATGATTTTTTAATTTTTATGATCCTATGATAAATTTTTTCTTCTAATATCTAGAATAAGAATGAATGAAATTTCATTTCATATTGTATCTTATCATCCATTATTTATTTAGGTAATACATTTTTTTTATTTTATCATGTAAGAGATGATGTACAAATTGATTAAGGAACACTAAAGGAGGATATTGGGATTACAAAATGGAATTAAATAAAGTATTTTTATATTCATGTGAAAATTATTGAACTATAGGAAGAGTTTCTTGAAATAAAAATGTTATCCTAATACCATCATTTCATATAAATCAAATGGTCCTCAATATCATTTATTATTTACCATTATGAGAACGTAAACAATATAATGGTCATGTTCTCTATTACTCTCCATCATTAAATTGTAGACGTTAATCTATTCCATATACATGTTATTAATTTTTGGTAAATATATCCTAATATAAATCCATGTTATGTGGTGAAATTTACCATATGCATTCATTAATTTTAAGAGGATGTTTTATATACTATTATATTGATGTGGGATTATGAAAAATAAATAATCAATCGTATATATTTGATTTTCTAAGTGCGTTTTCAAATTGAATGGAATCTATTTACCTATAAAATTCATGATTTTATCAAAACTGTAGCTTATCTATTGTTGTTTATAATAAAATATCATTCAAATTAATAATTTGATCCATGTATCTCTTATATGTAAGTGCACATATAGTCCTTAAAATATAATAAATTCAGAGACCATACCCCCTGACAAATATCATTATTATTAGAAAAACCCATTAGAAATATTTGATTCAAGATATAATGTTTTACAAAATTAGGTGACTCGCTTTGTTATGTTTTTTTGGAGAATCTACAAGTTTGAGCAACCTATATAGGAAATTGAGAATATGATGAGATATAAGTATCCTCATTCGTTTTTTATTAGAATGATGAATTTAGAGGATGAAAATAATTTTATGGTCATATAATGTAACACATTAGTTATTATGATCTTTATTTAACTAATTTAAATTCATTTATGTCTTGTGTTATATGCTATTCCATGTTATGCTTGTGATACATGAAACATTGGCTTATCTTACCTTATAGACAACACTATTTTTATAGAAAATAATATTTTAATATTTTGTTTATCTAAAAAATACAGCATTAAAATTACCTTTAAAATAGAGGTAATGATCAATATTCCTTGAATAATGAATTTATGGTTTACACATGTAAAACACACATGAAACTAAAAGGAAATATTATTTTAAAAAACTATTCAAATGAAAAAAAATGTGGTTTATACTAATAAATAATAAAATAAATATATTTTTTCTTATAATAATGATATATATATATAATATTAAATATAATGTTTATCATTCCTACAATATTTTTTCTACACATTAAATGAAATTAAATTCTATTTTATTATTAAAAATGTATTTTTCTAAAAATAGCCTTTGTTCCTTTTAATATTGGAGTTGTTTATAATCATTTTTTTGAAACATTTATATATTATATTTGAAAAAATATATATAATCGTTTAAATCGGGAAAAATAATTTATTATTTTTTATTTCTTAGCATGATTTCATATAAGTTTCATATTTTAATGAATACAAAAATTATTGAATTTTAATTACAAATGAGTTTTTCATCTAAATAATATATGTTATTAAATTATATTTATTATTGTTTTTAAAGTATAATTAGAAGAATATTATATTATTTAATCCAATTTAGGTCATTTTTATCATTTTTAAATAGAATGTGGATATAATTTTTTGCAATATTTTAAAAATTTTCACATTAAAATCATTTTTTGTCACCCCATCAAATGAATTATTTTGAAATTAATTTTATTCACTATTTTGTATTTAATTCTGAAAAATTGATTCCACATTTTCATTCATAATTTTAAAATTTATTAAATATTTCCCTTATATATTTTTCTAACATTAATTGTTACATTGATAATTTTGTTAACCACAGTAATGGGTAAATTTAGAGATTTTATGTCAACAAATAGTTATAATGACTATAGAATGACCCAAAGACATGCTAGACATATCTTTTTAATTATGATTTGGCCTTCAAAACTTATGGTTCAAATATTATAATATAATAAAATCATTACTTTAAAGATGATATATATATTATTAAAATCATTGGGAGTGAAATGTCTTTATACTCATACTTATAAAACGTATAGTATTTAAAATATGAGGATATTTATGGGATACATTCTACGATAAATTTTAATTTTAATTAAAAAATATTTTTCTTGATCATAGAATATTATTGTTAACTTTTAGTTAATAAATAATTTTCAAAAATAATTACACAATGACGTTGTATAAATAATTCAATTAATGAAAAAATCAATTCTGTGGTATTACAAATATGAACAGAAATATAATTAGAATGAATTAATATACAACAAAAAATTTAGGATTTTATGAAATATTAAGAGTATATAAATATAATTGGTATAGTGTTATCCTTTATTATTTATTTTCGTAACAACAATGTAAGGAATAGTAAATATATTGATACAATTGATATTTTTAGAAAATGATATATTGTTAATTTTTTTACAAATTATAAAAATCCTATGTAAAGAAAAATAGAATAAATAATGGTATAATATATTATTAATTTACCATTTATTTTTCACATGAATATTATATATAAAACTATCATACTTTTAATATCGAAGCATTTGTAATAATTAATGAAATTAAAATAGGTTAAATAAGGGTTAATCAAAATGATAAAAATGTGTATAAAATTTAGTGGTTTTGAGGTTATAAAATTATCATATATAATTTTATAATAAATCGAAGTTATTAACTACTTTATTGAGATTTAATTTATTATACAGTAATCTGTTTTGAAATTTGAAGAGTTCCCCTCCCATCTCTTATAAAAGGATAACTATTATCCACTTTTCATCAAATTTAAAATCATATTTAGTTTATAAGAATATTGTAAAAATATATTGAGAACCGCCCTACCTGTAAAAAAATAATTACATTAAGAATAAATACATACAAGGTTTTCCATTAGAAAAATCAATATGAGATTCTCGAAGAAGAGGTAATGTTCATCAACAACTATTTTTCTTTGTATTCTTTAACCAAGTAAATTTTTTATTTCATGTTTATATAAAATGTACAGTAATCTTATTATATTTATATTTTTTCTTGTTTAGTGTAACACATTAAATATAACACAAGTCCATCAAATTGGTTATGTAATCATAGTTCATGTGTATGGCGAACGATCGCCTCAGGAACTGTTTCAATTCATCATTCCATTACTACTTATGAAGGTTTGTAAAAATTTTAGATTTAAATTTATATATGATATATAATATTTTTTTAATATATTAATGATTATTGATTTTTTATAAATTTAATATCTCCATTATTTCCATTTTTTTGGAAAATGATAATGGTGTTCATGTGTACGAAGAACTACCACCACATGAAGTGATCTGATTAATTAACACATTAAATGGAATGAATTAATAAATAAATTAATAAAATTATATGAAACATATGATATAAAATAAATTTTTAATGATTATGTATCTTATAATTTTCATTCGTTTATCCCAACAATAAATGAAAATAGTATCGATGTGATCATCTAGCCAACTGTCTCCATGTACTATGGGATTTATTTTCATTATCTATATATTATAAATAAAAAAACAAATATATGATTAAAATTATTATATTAATTTTATTTTTTTAAATACGAAGATTATTAAATAATGATATAATTAAGAGGGCCTTGAATTATATGTCAAAACATGTGTGAAAATACAAAGTGGTTATTATAGGAAACAAAACTTTTACTTAAAATATTTTAATAAGAGAAAAATATTAATATATAAGTGTATCTAATTTTGTTATATATATATGAATATGGATCTGTGGTACATTTATAATAAACATAAATTTATTATAAAATAGGTTTGAATATATATGAAGGATGTCAAGACTTAATATAATATATTTTTGGATAAATTTTATTTCTATGGGACATAATCTATCATAAATTATATATCTCATTTGTGTGGTGTATATACTACCCATGAATTTAATGGATGATTCTTATAATTAATATTATCATATTTTGAAACCCATATAATTTTTATTCATTAATGTGGAAAAATATTCAACAAATTAAAAAGTTCTAACATGTTTTCTCATTCTCATCATTTTTCAATATTGTTTTTGTTGATGTCTCTAATGGGGAATGTTTACATACATGTCCATGATTTGAAAAAATGTTATTAGATAAGTTTTTTGGTTTCTTTATATTCTCTTATTCCAATTTTTTATCTATATAAAATATGGTTTTAAATGAATATTTTTTTAAGATCTATTCAAGGGTATGTATGCCTTTTATGAAAAAAATAAAATAAAAATATTTTGTACCATATATGTAACAAGTGGATTTTCACACTATCATAATGCATTAATTTTTTGAATTTTCTATTGCAAGAATTAATGAATATTTTATAATAAATGTGTTTATTTTTTTATTTTATGACTCATTAAATATATATTTGATAAATAAATTAAAATTTTCCTCATGAATTTTTATAAGTGACCTTTCATTAATCATTTTCCATCTATATTGGATCTTGTTATTGTTACCTATGATTTACGAGGGATGTGAATGAATGATAACATTATTATTCATTCTCTAAATGGTTTCTGTTTATGATGGAATGATATTTATGAAGCATAATTATTTTCATTGAGTATTTTTATCATGAATGTTTTTATGAAACACATTTCATTAAATTTGTTAAAATATTTTGAGTGATTTATTGTCCTCCGGATCACATATGTAATTATTTAATTTTTTATTTAGTGTAATCTATCTATCCCTCAAATTATTTGGGAAATGAAATTTATCTCATGATATATTTAGTGGATTCATTTTGATTTTTATGATCTGTAATGGAAATCAAATCATGAAACAATGTTCATGATGGAAAAAATATATGTTCTTGATCTGTTAAGGGAAACGTGTGATATGACATGATCCATCATGGATGTTTATATTTAAATATGAATTTTTTTAATGTACTTATAATTTTTACACTCATATTTATGATAAAAAATTATGATTCATGACTGAGTTATGATGAACATTCATTCTATTGATCCACATATAATTAAATTTTTTTTTATTCCCTGACATGTGTTAATGATTCATTATAGGTTCGGTATGATCATTTCACATGATCAGAGCTGAATAATTCTTATATTTTAATTTAATAAGATAAAAATTTGATATCTTTGATGATTAGCCTTACTGAGCATATAATATCACAATTTTCATATGATTCTTTAAAACACGTTACAAAGAATGGTTTTACATAAGGGTAATAAATCATATGGTAATAGTGGGAATCACTTAATATAATTCACCATAATAGAATTTTTTGTACCATGCTTCCCAAGGAACTACACTATTACAATCAATGTTCATTTATTTATGTACTATAAATAATTTTAATCTAAAAATATTAATATTTCATTTATGAAAATCATGGATCCTCACACATATTATTCACCTTTACCTTGTCTTGAACATAAAATTAATGAGACAGGAACATTATCTCTATTACAAGGAACAATTAGTATAAATTTGGGTGACAAAATTTTTATAATGAAAAAATAATACTCAAATGGATTACGTTCTATATTGGAATCAGAATTTTGAAGCAGTATTTTTCGAGTATGAATATACAATGGGGAAATTCTATCCCCATTTTTTCATTATAGTAATTAAATATAATGGTTAATTTATATTTCAAGATATAATGTAGAAACCCATGATTTTAGTATATATTAATCTTTAAAAAATCATGATTATAGCATATGACATAAGAAATGACAAAGTATATGAAAATTTATTCATTTTAGTAATATAAATTATTACAGTAAAAAAATAAATATATTAAGAGTTAACTAAATGAAATATAATAGTATGATTACAAAAGTAATGATATCATAATTAAATAAAATTACTATAAGGTAGAGATTCGGATTATCAAAATCATATGATAAGATCATACTGCCAAGGATAAATATTTAATTAATATAACATGTTGGACACATGTTAATCATCTTGATAGAAATATTATTGAATAGAATGATAGATTTTATAAATGTAGGTATGATGATATATTATAATGTTATGTGAATGTTAGATATAAGGGTGTGGGACTTATATTTATTTAGGATATTGTCACTAAAAATACGGCCATTTGAAACACATTCCTTAAATAGGTCCATTTACGTTATGATTTTTTAAAATATTATAAATAATAGCATTCCCATATAATAAATAATTATACAAACAAATAAAAAGATAACAATTAATTAGGATAACTATTTAAAAAATTTATATGTAATGTATTATAATTATTATTAAATAATGATTTAATGTGATTATAAAATTAAAATCTAAATTCTATTATTGACTGATTGAAAAAAATTATGGATATAATATAAATAATAAAATGTGACAAAATTAATTTAAAATGGATAATATTTAACGAAATTTTTTCCTTTATTAGGGTTTTTCACTATAAAGAAATTAATTATTAATAAAATATTATGTAAATAATATTTATTATTTACATTTATATAATAAAATTAAAAAAAATTATCAAATGATTAATATTGTCTATAAAACAATAGAAAATATATTTTTGGCATAAATATTTATTTTTAAAATATTTTTTTTCATTACACATGATTCATAACGTTCATATTAGTTTTTTTTAATTTATATTGTAAGCATAAAAATAATGTACCAATGTAAAAGTTAGTCACCACAGTACATGCTAAAAGAAAAATAGGAATTGTTTAATCACGTTGACAAGACATAAAATATTAAAAAAATTATCATTAAGTGGGAGTATGTTGAAATTATATATATCAATTTATCCATTATCTTTTCTATTTTCATCCATGTCCACATTCATTTAAAAATAACAGCCATATAAAATAAATAATGTGTATTTATCAAAATTGAATTCAAAACTCACCTATAGATGGACCCATAATATACCCATCCAAAAACACTATTATGAATAGTTTATATATTAAATTTAAACCAAATTCAGACTATTAATTCTGTAATATCATTTTGGAAAATGCTTATCACAGTAATACATTCTGTTTACCTTATTTCATAGAGTCTCATAATGAGGAGATTCAAGTATTCAATGTAATTCTCATTCTGTATATGATCATTATTAATTATAATATTCATCCACAACTTCGTTAATAGTTTTTTTAAATTTAATTAAAACCGTTTATGTCATTTATTATTGGATAAATATGATATTACCACTATAAAACATATTTTTCTTACTCATTCAATTGTTATATTGAATTTTTATTTTGGTCCATTTTAGAACATACATGAATGATGTTATATTATTGACATCTATATTTAATAATAAAACAAAAATAATGGTAATATTATATACTAATTTATAAATTACTATATTTTTAAAAAAAAATTATGACAATATTCAAATATATATTCACAAAATAAAATAAATAATTTCTAATTTCAGAAATAATAGAAATGTATATTTTGAAGCATTCAATGAAAAAAATGAGAATAGATTTTATTAATTGTCCATGGGTCACCAAGAATATATAGTAATCATATGAAATTTCATTATTAATACTATATTGTATATGAAATCATTATCATCGAGAAATAACCATAATAAATAAAAAAACATTCATAAAAAACAAAAACAATCAACACCTAAATATTATTTTTAATATTTAAAAAATTAATCAATAGAAAATAATAAATTGTAAATTAATCATAACAGATAAAATATAAATGAATAATATTTTTATACATAAGATTAAAAATCTTAAATTAATTAAATATTATTTTAGGGAGCTTGTATCATATAAGATTTCTGAGGCACAGTTTTCTTTTCCAACATCACAGTCAAGTCATGATTTTATATTTCATAACATATATTTGGACGTTTTTTCTCCCTAAAACAGCATATGTTTTAATCTTCCCTATTAATTTATTTTGTATATGTCTTATTACCATTTCACCTCCATTTCTCATACAATTCCACTGAAAGATTTCCAATAAGTTTAGATTCCATTATCTTATTTTTTTGAGTAATATTATTTCTTGTCCATGTATGTTTTATTTATATTGTTTTATAAAGATCTCTATATAATCATGTATTATTTATTAATGATATTTTATATTATCCATAAATTTATTTATAATTTGTTAATGTAATATCCATTAAAATTTTCCTTGCAGATCATTTTCTTTTTTCACTAACATTTAATATAAAAGTGTGAAAGGAATACTTTTAAAATATTTTTCAACTGAACACATTTTACTGCCATAATATTCGGTTTTATTTATTAATATTCCCAAATATAATTTTGAATCATTGTTATCTCATTTTTATTCCATTAATTTTTCGTGCAATTTTCATTCAAAATAAAAGTTATCAAAAATAGAAAGGGTTATTATTATTATTTCACAAAATAATTTTTCAATCCCAAATTTTTTTTGTCAATGTTAATATTATTTAATTACTAATATTATACTGTAGATGTATTTTCTACTAATATCCTCCATCATTTTTCTCCAGATTTATTATGTCCATGTCTTGTGGAAGTTTTCATGAAACTATTTTTATTCATCTATATAAATTTTTCTATGACGGGTTTATGAATGTTATAATGTTAAAATATGAAATATATAATATATTTATCATAATGTGATGGAGAGGTATAATATAACTCTCTAATATATTATGTAATTTTTTATATTTCATGATATTATTTTGGGACATGGGTTGCCTTATGAGTTCTATATTGTTTTGGGACACAAGATATTATCCCACGTACACTTTTTTCATTGTTAAAGGTTTTCCTTGTACATTTTGATATTATGTTCTTAGTTTAAAACCATGAGATATGTTATAATTTATATATATATATTATGTTTCTAAATTTATACACAATATAACTATTTTCAATGGATCCTTATTTTTTATTCATGTTTCCACACATTTATGAATCACATCTTATGTTAGGAATAATGACTTATATTTTGACATGAGAGTTTTGAAATATATTTGATTGGGTATGGTAACCTTTTGTTATGTAAATGAATATTGTTTATGTTTTCATACCCTTTTTATTTTTTATTATCACCTATGATATTTTATTAATATATATAATTTTCACTATTTACTGAGATTTTTATCTCACTATTAAAAAAGATTACATTTCCCTGTTTCTGAAAAAGTTTATCATGAATGATACTTCAAAAACAAACCAGGATAAAAAACCTAAATGGTACTTGATACAATCCTGACATGGCCTAATGTGAATTCCCCATCCCCATGGGGTGGGAAAAGAACAATGGAATTGATAAAAGTAAATATGGAATGATTTTAAAACAAGTTCTATATTTCAAAAAAAATAAGTTGATACAGGATAAAAAGTGCCCATAACACTCTCACAAATTTAAAAAATATGAAAATAAAACCTAAAAAATTTAGTGAAGCAATAACTAGATTATGTTATTCCAACCCCAAAAGTTGCCACAAGTCATGTCTACACTAAATATATTTTTAGTTTATTCCCTTTACATGTACCTGACTCAAGGGAATATACAGACTCTTATTAGAAAATATAGGTTTTAAGATAACATGCCTAGAAGGATTCCACCTCTCATTTCATATTTATTCCATATAAGATACACCATTTATATTTATTGTAAATAAAACCTTTCATGGAAAAACTTTTCCTGGAAAATACAAAAATAAATTGATGAATAATACTTCTAATGAATTCTAAAAAATAGGTCCAACTATATGACCAAAAAAATGGAATACTTTTTTTCAAATTGGAATGAATATAAAATATATCAAAAAGTTTGACATGAATTAAAATTTACATTAAAACTAATATTGGTTAAACATTTATATAATAAAGCATGAAAATTCATTTCATACTATATCACAATTGTTATGATACATAAGGATAGGATATCCAATTATTCTTACATAAATTGTTGAAGTTTTACTTTCAATTCTTACAAGATACATCAAGAAGTATGAAAATGAGAATATATTATGGAATTATATACCTTATCTCAATTTTTTAGTTTAATTTTTCATTTTTATTCCATTTTATAGTAGAGGTAATATATTAATAGAATGAGTTATTTTGTTGAAGCTACATAGTCTCCCATTAGCATCATGAAAAATTAATAAATTTAAAAGGGGATGTCATTTGTTCAAATTTTTTTGAAATGTAATATTATTTTACCGAAATCAGGATTTAAAAAAATCATGTCATTTCAAAAAAAACATAAATTTCATTTCATCATAAAATCCTGATATTATTTCAGTTACCGTCATCAAATGGTTTCTATCAAAATTCATTTAATTCATACTAAAAACTAATATCAAATTAGTTCCAATAGAATGAAAAAAATATAAGATTTCAATTAATAATAATCCCATTCTATTTATTTTCATCAAAATCTGATTCATTGTAAGAATTATAATCCATGAAAATTTTATTGAAAATAAAATAATAATCACCGCCATGAATTTTTCATCACATTCCATATCAATTCAATGTAAAATCATCAAAATCCAAATAATGATATAGATTTTGAATTTTACATAAGTTAATACACATTAGAATATATGAATTAAAAAAATAGCAATAGTTTTTGAAATCAAATACCATTATAAAAATATCACTAGATCATAAAGTATGATTATAAAGGATAAAATATTCTTGAATACTAGGAGGATCCCAAAAAAAACATTATGACTCAAAACCAAGCACCAAAAACAGTAAAGAACAATAATGATTAGGATATATAGTAGTGAAATTTATTTTTCTTATATATTATATAAGGTACTTCAATGAAATATTAATCACCATAACACAACCCCTATGTGGTAGTGTGGGGGAATATAGTGTGGAAAAAAATATAAATCAGTCCTCTATGTGGGGTAAAACATTGTGTCATTTGTTAATAGATATATTAGTCCTTCATATATTTGTAGTGAATCTATGATAATAGGGAGATTATAATTTATTGGGGTTTTAATAATATTGGAGATACCCAATTTTATGTCATATTACAACCCCAAATTGAAGATCCCAATTAATAAACAAATCATAAAATAAAATATGATAACTCCCAAATCATTAATGTTGGTTGTTTTCATTAAATGATATGTAAACAAACACAACGTCGTATTCTATGACACTAGATTGAATCTATTCTCAAATACCCTTCCATGGTGATTTCTACATCACATCAACTTGAGTTTGAGGTTATTATAACACATCAATTTTATCTATGGTGTGGCCTCAAACCCTATAGTAAGAATACAAAGAAACCATGAACTCGACAACATAAGAAATGAATCTATACTTCAATCCTTAATTATATAGCGTGGAACCACCTATAACAGAATAAAGTTTCCATAAACCATCATTTTAGAATCCATAAGAATTTTGGACCCTAAAATCCTTTACATGAAAGTTAATCAACTCAAAAATTGTGGTGGAAAATATAAAAATACTAATAATTATAGAACATATGTAAATGTTACGTTCGAGATGCTATAATTCTCCCCTATAATATATTTCTTCCCCTTGAAGTCTCTTCATTATGAACCCATATTAATCAGTTATGACCACTTCTCTATCCTCAATGCCCTACAATCCACTATGACTTGTTAATAAAAACACTACATCCACAATACCTGAATCATGGTTATTTATTTTTCAAAAAGAAATATTATATGTGATTCAAAAACATTCACGAGATAATCGATCACAAATATATTAGGATCTATATTTAAATCCACCATTTTAATCATGAGATTGATTAGAGATATATTTCTTGAATTGTAACACATATAATTTCTTATTGTAATATTTCCACAATAATGGACAATGAAAATGGTATTCCACTATAACAACTCATTCAACAACCTCAAATGGTTTTGAATATCATTGTTATAACATTACAACATTTCAAATCCATCAATGACTTAATCATGGAGATGCTCTCATAAGAACTAGGCCAGAAACAGAAAAGTACAATGGGTTTTTATAAAGATAAACATATTATATATATTGTATATATATACCATTATCATTATTTTATAGATAAACTAAATATTATCCATCAAAATCTAGACCGATCTATATCTGATTAGTTATTTTTTTCAAACATCATACAAACTATGAATTTATTTTCAGTGTCTTCCATATAGATCCTTAAAGGGTACCATCTTGATGGATGAATGATATATACTATTATACACATACTCAAAATTAATAAAATTTTTATCTCAATATCTTTTAATGTCATGGAATCATGCATGTTGAATTTCCCCATGAATATGAATTCTTTGTTCCACATAACGAAGTAGTTGAGGATGAGGTTGCCTTTTTAACTTCACTTGGTATCCCATTACAACCTTGAATCATATCTAGATGAAATTAGTGAATCATGTATCCACATAATAATTAAATATAAAATAAATTCCATAAAATATAATAATATCAAAGGTGTGGATGATTCCAAATACTTATCCATGGTGGTAACATGAATTATAATGAAGTGATAGGATTTTTTCAATCATTCAATCAACATTCATATTGAATTGTTTTCATTATGTTTCACATGGAAATTCGATAAAAATACATTATAATATTGTCCCACATCCAATTTAGTATTATATGGTGATGAATTAAACTCGAAGGCTTCATATGATTATCTTTAAAATATTAATTAGTAAAAAACTAGAAATAAAATATTTTAAATTTCATTTTATACATGACCACTAGTAATATAACCTCATAACATCATTCAAATTTCAGGTAAAACAGTGTGTTGCATACAAGGATTCATGAAAATCCCTCCCTAAATACTTCCTCAAATGTATAATAACGAAAAAATGATATGGTGAAATATGATACCCTCAAAATAATAGAGTCCAGTCACAGATGCTATGACCATTGTATATTTTATTTATAGTTACCTAGAACTCCTCATTAATGGATTACTAATGAAGAATCATATCATGTAATAGGGAAGTAAATTAAACACATGAAAATTTAACCCTGGTCTCATCAACCTGAACTCCCACATGCATAAATGTAATTAGGTCCATCGATATCTTTTCCCTAGAATATTATTTCATTACAAGAATAGGAATTTTCATATTAAGAAGATCATAAATGAAATCCCCAAACTAGTCGTGTATGAAATGATAAAATCAAAATCATATAGGTACTCCAACATTCATAATTAAAAAAGGCTCAAATTGTTTTAGTGTATATATAACTCAATATTTTATGATTTGATTATATGGTAATTATTTTTCTTTGAAGGTAATGTAACCAACTCTTTAATGAATGTGTTTTTCATGTGAGTTCACGATCATGAATGGGATTATATTTTTTATTATGTTGAATTTGATAGGAACCATATGATAATATATGATCTCCAAGTAAAAGCACCCAACCCAATCATAAACACGATGCATCACTGAAAACTACATTTCCTAGAACTACTTATTGAATAGTATAAATGAGAAATTATTTAGTCACCATGACCATAATATCATAAATCTAGTGCCTTATACAATTATGTTTGAAAAACTATTAAGGGAAGTCACAGCCTAATGGACTAAATAGTATATTAGTATTGGTAAAAAAGTTATATACATGAAACATCAATTTACATTTAATACACAAATTAAAACATAATTATTGTTAATAATAACATGCTTCTTTCTAGAATATACTTGTATGTAATAATTAGTTCAAATCATGGAATCTAGGTGATTGGAATCAAAATAAGGGTGAGATAAAATTTTCAATATGGGATAAATATAACCAAATAAAAAAATCATTCATCATAATAATTAACATGGAAGGGTAAATATCTGAAAACATGTTCCATGTAATAAATAAACTGATAAGGATATGCATAAAATATATTCTATGGTAAATAACATAAAATTAACTCCTTTTAAATAACATAACTATCATAATCAGAGAATAAATAATCAAAATAGAAATTTAAATCCCTAAGAAAACATATAATTTAAATAATAAACTAAAATGTAACGCATCAATAGATTTTTTCATATTGATAATATCATTGATTATAATAACTCTATAATGAATGAAGGAAATGTGTAATTATCAGACATCGTGGTACTCAAAAAAATTATTCCATTCCCATCAATATAAATCTTATTGATAGTCTAAATATTACCTATGAAAACCAATTAGCTGAGGCTATCCAACTAATTTGTCCCTTGATACTAATGATGCATTCAGTGTAGTTCATTAATAGGCCTCAAACCCATGTATGGTGTTTGCAAATAATTTCCCATATGTTTAACAATAGATTAAATTTATAAAAAATTTGTGTCATGAACCATTCCTTATGGCCTATGTTGTGAATACCCTAAGCCCCCCTCACATTTGACAAGGGATGGGGAATATCCCCAAGTAGGAAATTCCCACAAAGGGGGGATTTTCCAATAAACGTCACACATGAGCCCATCCCCAATAAAATAATTGAAACTAAACACACTGCGTGAATAGATTTTCAACCCACTAAGCCAAAAACTGAGAGTAACAGTAAAAAACTAAAGGTAAATGGTCCAAAATACAGGACCACCTAAAATAGAAAAGGGAAATATCCATGGGCTTTTCCACAGAAAACCCTAACTAAAAGGTAGGTACAGTGAGATGTCAGAATTTCACTGGATCAAACCATGTCTTCCAGGTCACACTGAAGCACCATTTTCTCCGACCCCCCCATGGACTCCGTCAAAGATTTTGATCATTTTCACAATACATGATATGTTCTGGAGAATCCTATGTATGGGTGAGTAAAACAATACACATTATGAACAACAAAACACAAATGAAATAAAAAATTTAACCACATTGAATCACAAAAAATATACCACTAAAATGATCAATAAAAAATACACCATGTAGAATACCAAATAGGCATTAAAATTGATGCATCTATGAGGTACTGTCAATAGATTCACTAGAGTTCGTTCACACCAATTATAAGTTTATTTTAAGTAAGAAGGATTGTATCATGGATCAAAAATACCCTCATGTAGTAACACATGAAGCTTTAGTAATAAATGGAGTCTAGATAACACATTCAGTGTTGGTAATACACAGATAGTAGGTAACACATGGAGTGTAGATAACACATATTGTTTTGGAAACACATGGAGAGTCATCATAGACTAGAGGATCCACACCATGTTGAGAATGAAGAGGAAAAACTATGTCTTAGTGACACAACATGTCAAGATAAGACACATAGTCTTGGTATGAAATTTAGTCAAGGTAATATATGCAATTTAGGTAATCAAGTAGCTTCTCAGTCACATCCAGTTATAGGATTCTGTCCTTAGCACACACTTTCCAGGAGAATCTCCCTCTAATTCAAATAGGACAAATAAAAAATTCCATGGAAACTCAGATAGAGTATCTTAAAAGGACCTCCTCACTATAAGTGTCTCAACAATGAAAATAGCTATTAAAATGGGCACACTATTTGAGTTTTATCAGATTTTAAGAAAAAATGGGCTGGTTTGGATTGCGTCTAGTCTGACCCAGTTGAACCGACATGACCCAACCCGACTCTATTCCCAATCGACCGGACATGACTCATGCCCCACATTCTCGGAATCACTGGGTCCTACCCGACCTGTTGGTTCTTACATGGCTTGATGGCTCTAGAAAACCATGCTTGAGTTATTTTGTTGGTATTCTCAGAAGTGGAAGCTTCCATGTCATATCCTAGTCAATGCGAGGATGCCACCACATGACCACCCTATGGGAATTGCCACTAGGTCCCGGTGTCATGGTCTAGATGGACCACAACACCTCTATTGTATGATTAAACTTCCAACCATGTCTTTCATGACCCTCTACTGGATAGCTTCTGACATCCCCTTTCCACTACCTCGCGGTAGCCTTTCCATGGGTTCCACCCACCGGGTGCAGCCCCACTGTTTCCTACCTCCATTGCTGCTACACACCACCACTACTCACCACCACTATGAGCCGCTGCCAGTGTCTCTCCTTATTCAGGTCACCAGTCTCTCTCTGGTGCTATATTTTTTATATAAAGAAACCTGGCTACCCACAGGTCAATTTCATCACTGTCATGGACTCCAAATCATCTATCCGCTTCTCCGGGGGTAAGGTCTATTTAGGAACCTCTCAGTAAATCTTGACACAACCACATAGGTCCAACATTGAAGAACGCAAGAATGGTGGAGAGATATAAGAACAGAACACCTTTAGAATAGTCCATGGCCTTGTGCATGTCATCCTTGATCCATTCAGGTAAGTGGTAATATGAGTGAACAACATGAGAAAATTTAATAATATTCGACACCTTGTATCCTTTATTTTTAACCATTTTTAAGAATGATTGAACCACATATCAACCTATTCATGGAATGTTCCCCGTTTATCATTCGAAACAAGAAAATTGAAATGAATCAACAAGATAAAAAATATAAAACCCCTATATGGAAGTTTTTATCAGTATAAGAATTTGATTTTTCATTGATGGTGATCTATCCATGTGAAATCTCCATTTGTGTTTGTTATAGTTCGAAAATGGGAGTGTTCTTCCTCCTTACCTCAGGAAAACAAAAGGGTTATGAATAATACCATGGATTTCCATACAATTCTCATTTGAAAAGAAAACTTAATTTTTGGTCAATGTGTTATGTAAATTTAATTTTTTAATAAATATTTTATATAAGGTAACATATAGAAATTAACATTCACCCTCGACCCGTACAGGTCGATGTTTGAATCTCACACAGGAAACATCCAATTTCAATCTCAATGGGTGTATCATATGTCCAATCTGATATACTATTTTTGACTAATCAGTATTTTATGATTAATAAATTTTATTTAATTAATTTATTTATGGATACATAATTTTTGGGTTTTATAACTGGAAAACCGTGTTTCCATAAGGTATGATTCATCGAGAGTAAAAATTCCAACAGGAACGTAATGGTACCCTTGGATTCTCAATCGAGGAATGCCATTAAAATCAACTAAAAACGCCCACACAGGTAATTATTAATAGAAATAAAAATAGTTCAAACACTCATTCTGGGCACCACAGGACTCGGAATCACATGTGTTCTTATTGAATGTTCTCTAAAAAATACAAAATAATTTTCAATGAAAATACATGGAATAACAGTGATATTATATTCTCCCCACATTAGGTATTTACATCCCCAAAATTCCGAACAAGGGATAAAGAAACAAATGGTGATACTAAGAATGAATCTCAATATCCCACTCCCAGGTGATCTCCTATAGATACTTATGATTGCACCTAATGTGAACCAGAGGAATCGACCATCTACAAAGGATCCTATCACATTGATCCTCAATTTCCACTGGGTACACTGCTAAGGTTTCACCGTTGTCAATGTCTAGCTCACCACAATCAATGATGTGTGTAGGTTTTTCTATGTATTTACATATATGGGATGTGTGGAACATGTCACACACCATATCTAACTGCGATGGTTGAGAAATATAGTACACCACCTCACCCACTCTATATTGTGTCATAAATGGTCAGATGAATCTCAGAGATCACATGCACCCCCAACCATATCATTGTATCCGACGCCGAAGATATACCCAAAAGAACAAATATTCTCCTTCCACAAACTCCAAATCTATATGTTTCATTTATACATAAGACATATGATGTATTTTTACTATCATCATATACTCTTGGATAACCTTTACCTTGTCTATAGATTCTTGTTTCAAATCCGAGCCCATGAGTACTATCTCTTTGTGGCCAGTTTAGCAAAGTGGCTACCTATATGGTCATCGTACAAAGCATCAAATTGTGCCATACTGATGGTTTAGTGGTATCCGTTGTTGTTATAAAACTCCACTATGGGTAGGTGTTCCTCCCAACTATGAACAATATCCAGAATGCAAGCACATATCATGTTTATTTGGCCATGAATGGTGTACTCTTTTTGACCATCTGTTTATGGGTGGAATGTTGTGCTCAAGCATAGATAATTCCCAAAATCCATCTTGCAATCCCTTCCACCACTAGGATATAAATAATTTGTGTTGGTATGCTACTATCATATAAGGAACTCCATGGAGTCAAACTATCATCTACAAGTAGAGGCTTCCCAAAATCATTATTGAACAATGTTCCTGAATCACTAGGATGTGGTCTAACATAGTGATTCAACAAACGATCACCCAGATTGTATAGTTCCCACTTGACATATGTGGTAAAACATTCACAAATTCCATCAATATTCTATCATACATCCACTCTGTCACCTCAAGGGGTTATGTCAAACCCTATGGATCTTGGTTCTCTCCCTTCACTTGTTGACAAGTCAGGCCTCTAGAGACAAACTCTTCCACTGTCTTCTTTGTCCCCGACCACCATATGAAAGTTGGAGGCCTTGGTAAATCTTTTCCACAATTATATTGACCACTGATGGAGATCTATAGAACTCCCTTAATACCTCCACTCGTAACTTCAGCAGTACAACTTTGAAACCTCTAAAAAGGAAAATTTGGTCCCCACCTTTTGAATATACATCTGGAGGATGCTGTGTGGGAATCTAAACACGTATTAAATCACACTTGTTATCTCTGATTTTTGATTCCATGACACGATATAATGCTGAAGTGGTGGAAACCATTGATGCGGATAAGAGGCCATATTTCTATCAATGGTGGATATCATCAATGAGTAAAACTATTCTGACACCTCATTTAGTAGTTTTCAACTCAATTTCCTGCTGAGCGCATCTGCTACCATGTTCACCTTCCAATGAGTGTAGAATATTTCGATGTTATAGTCCTAGAGAAACTCTATCCATAATCTATGACGCAATAATAAATATTTCTGATATAAGATATACTTGAGACTCTTGTGGTATATGTAGATGATAAACCATTTTCCATAATGTATTATCGGCCCATCTTAAGTGTGACGACTACCACTACTAACATAATTTTTTGGGTCACGTAACTTTTCTCATGATGTATCAATTTTCTGATATACATAAGTATTAACATAATTCCCTTACTTCTGTACACATTCAAGTCCATTTCCTAAGGAATCATATAATATCACATATTAGGAACCCTCCTCATGAAATCTCAGGTTGTGAGTGCTCGTCAAACTCTGTCTCAGTTGCAGAAAGAAATCCTAAAACTTACCCATCCATATTATGTGTCTCCACATTTTTGTCAAGGTTTTAATTTATTTTGAAACTTTGGAAAATTAATTAATTAACCTTTTATAATTCCCAACAAACCCAAGGATCTCCAAACCTTATTAACATTCATTGGTTATTCCCCAGGAAGCACTGCATCTATCTTCACAGGATATACTGAAATGAAAGACACCTATATTATGTTTCCTAGAAAGTTGATCTCTCATATCCAAAAAAACACACTTCAATAGCTTCCCATAATGTAGGTTACCCTAGAGTAATTACAAGACCATCCTAAAGTGTTTTGTGTGATCCTCATCAGATATTTAGTACACTAGAATAACATCAATGAAGACCACTACAAAGCAGTCCACGTATGACTAAAAAATATTTTTCATGAGCCCCATGAACACCACTACTGTGTTCGTAATGCCATGAAGAATAAATAAGTACTCATAGTGATAGTACTGGGATCTAGAATCCATCTTTAGGATGTTCTAATCCAATACATAAAACTAGTTATTACCTGATCTGAGGTCCATCTATGATAATAAACTAACTCCCTTCAGCTGATCGAAGAGGTCATCAGTCCTAGGGAGAGGATATAAGTTCATCATTGTATCTAGGTTTAGGCACCATATGTCGACACAGAACCTCATGTTCCCATATATATTCTTGGAAAAAAAATCGTGCAGCCCATTATTAAACATTGGGCATCACAAATCCCTTTATCTAAAAGTCCTCCATATGCACACCCAACTCTTAGAGCTCTGTAAGATCCATTTGATAATCTGGTGTACATATTGGTACCATCCTAGGGTACAAATATATTCATAAGACTTACTGTCTATGAGGAGGTGTACCTAGAACATATTCTGGAAAAATTTCATTGTACTCATCCATCCTTGAAGGAAACTGCGTACTCATCTCATCCACTACAATTTTTGTTATTCTAACCAATAGATGTGTGAACGACTACACCCTACATCAAGTGATTCCATCGTACAATATTTGTATTTCCATTTCACCAACAATGTAAATCCATGTACCATCTTTATGGAAACACCACACTATGGGCTTAAAATAGTCAATATTAAAATGAAATATGGATAAAAATTCAATGAAAATAATGTCATCATAAGGCAAAGACACTACACCTGAGTGATCCCAACCAAAATTCTCTCCCCAAGAGGAAAGGAACATATCATCATGTGTTTTTGATTATCAAATCTTCTCCCATAGAAGTCTCTAATCCTAGGGATTGAGTCAACTGTTCCACCCGAATCTCAGTGCTCTGAACAAGGTGTGTGTAAAGAAAAGAGTTAATGGAAATTTTGTATATATGAAATTTATATAGGGGTAGAATAAATAGATCATACCTCTATTCATATCAAGATAATATAGAACAAAGCATCTATTTTATGATGTTGGGCTCACCCCTATCCACTAGCTCTCGAAGCCCATGGTGGAACACCTGGGGGTGGTTGTGGTATTACCTCAAACCTCCTCCCACTCCTGATGCTCGACCTCCTCCCCTTCCACATCCACCACCATATGGACCACCCTTCATTTACCTATTATTCTTCTATAGAGTTCCCTCAAATGTCCCTATGTCGGTTATACAACTCGTTGAGAAATCTCTAACTAGATGCCCCTAACCATCTCATGAGTAGCAGAATCTTAGCATTAAATTACTCACTCTACCAAACGAGGATCGCAGAACTAATTCCTTTTATTTGGGACATCCCTTAGAGTGATTGACCCATTTGTACCAATATCATTTTGTAGCTACCCACTCATAATGACATTGATACCTTTAACACTATGGTAGCACCCACTATCGGTGCCTGAATTTCTAATATGATATATAGGGATTGAACTCACTCCAGCACCAAAACAAAATTAATGGATGCTATGGGATATTATCTAAACCTTGATATACCAATGTAGTCCCTTATTGAATGTATTTTCCTTAATGAATGGGTCCCACACTATGTCGATGGAGTTGTTAGAATGATATGTGAATCTTACCAAGTTCTCTACTGCTGAGTGGCTGACCTTATATAGGTACAGTTCTCCTATATATGAATAGAGTGTAACATCTCTTGAAATAAA
Source organism: Viscum album (assembly GCA_963277665.1). Lineage (NCBI taxonomy): Eukaryota > Viridiplantae > Streptophyta > Magnoliopsida > Santalales > Viscaceae > Viscum > Viscum album. Next base: position 1,914,181,456 of record OY728151.1, read on the forward strand.
TATTTCCTAAAGAGGCATTCGATATCCGTCTAGGATATAATCGCCTCCTCAAGCGAATGAGTCATTAGGATCCACCATCTCCATGCCTAGCCCTATAGAAGGATCATAGCTAGGACTACCAGTTGTTTGGGATTCTTACTCACCAAGTATTTTTATATGGAATGTAAATGGGGACAATGTAAGAATACACAGTACCCACAATTAGTAACTCACGAAGCATTAGTAACAAATCTAGATTAGGTAACACATGGAGTTTCAAAAACACAAGGAGTGTAGGAAGGAAATTTAGTGTAGATAAATCATGGAGTGATGTAAACACATGGAATGTCGACAAAGTCTAGAGGACCCACAACATGGTCATACCGGGGAGTACAGACTGAGATTTGGTAAGAAACAATTTCTATATAAGAAATATTTACTAGGTAATACACCCACTCTAGGAATGAAATGTAATATAGGTAATCACATTGCATTTAGGTTGCAGCCACCCATAGGATTTTTTACGTAGCACAGTCATTTCAGGATCACATCCACCTAATGAAAGTAGGATATATTCAAACATAAATAGAAACTCACATAGAGTATAAAAAATCATCACAAGGGTACCAAAACTATAAATAGTTCAAAAAGTTGACACATGGTTTAAAAATTATGTAATTTTTATGTTAATAGGGGAAAGTTGGGGCTGGGTCCGATTTAACCAGGTCTGGCTTACCTGACCCGAACCAACATCGGTTCCACCTTGGTCCCTCCGAATCAAACCCGTTGGGGCCTCTCAAGTTTGTCCCACCAAGATTCAGTATCTTCCACATTTGCTCCCCCTCACCACGGGGTGGTGATAGCCTTTGACATAGTGGTCCATCATGTGACCACCCCATGACCATTTCTGCGGGGTCTCGTTGTCGAGGCCTAGCTAGTTAATGACCCCTTGATTGCATCCAATGAGGAACACCCCTATCTTCTTTTTGTGAAACCCTATTCACCCCCCGTGACAATCGTGTCATGAGTCCCTCCCACCATATGGCCACGCCAGCACATGTCGCCAGTGGTGGCTCTGCTTCTACGAGTCATAAGGTGCACTCACATGCTCTTTTTTGAAATAGAAGCAAGACTGTGTCCCATGGATCATGGTATAAAAATCCATGGACATATCATCTTCTCGTAGTCAATTCTTGGGTCATATCTTGTTTGGAACCTCCATGAAAAGTAAAACGTGTCTATAGGGGCCCGTTAGCATAGAACACATGAATAATGAGAGATATAAGCATAAGAACACCCTTGGAATGGATCTTGGCCTTTTTCATTTCGGCTATGGACTGCTTATGTTATTAAAAGTATAAAATAGGAACAATAGAATATTCTATAAGATTCATCCCATTTAATCCCACATTTTTTACCATACTGCATGAATGATTAAACAATGGATGAACCAGTTTCGGGGTTGGTCAACGTTCATCATTAGAAACAAGAACATGGAAAGGAATCATGAAGAGAAGAATATATTATTCATTCCGAGAAATTTTGGATCTTCTTATGAATAAGATTCTTCATTGGAGGTGATCCATCCATGAGTGATCTTAATCATTAGTTTGTCGTTGTTCACAAAAAAGTTGGATCCTCCTACATTATTTTAGAAAACTCAAACATTATAATGATATCTCTCTATTTCATTACAAGAATACATTAAAAATCAAACCAACAATGCATTACCATGTTCCATAATCTGAAATTTTTTTATTAAATTTTTTAAAGATGTTCACCTTAAGAAATTAACATTCACCCTGGACCCGTGTCGGTCGATGTTATGCTCAACCTATGGAAAAAATTCCATTATGAACTCAAAAGTGGTATCAGATTACCAAATACATGTTAAAATTAATGAGTTATTTGTAATATAAATTAAAATAATATTATTTATTTATTTTATTTATGGTAATGCCTTTTCAGTTTTTCTAATTGGAGACTCGAGCTGACCTATTTTAAGTCAGATCTAGGGTAAACCTACCATCTTGAATGCAATAGTGCCATGAAAATTTTAATCTGGGAACCTATTTTAAAAATACTAAAACCATATATGTGCAATATTTTTAATAAACATAATAATATTTCAACCATTTATTCCAGGAACCCCAGGAAATGGAATTATATTCTGTCATGGCACCGAGTCTCAAAATAATCCAAAATAATTATAAAAAATATAAATGGAAAATCTAAGACATTACAATGTTCCCAATCAAATATTTGTATTGTGTAATGGATAATTATTTATTAATATTTCCACGTTAGTCCAATAACAATCAAAGTAATCAACATATGTAACTAGAGGTATACGGTTAAGGAAATAATAACATCAATGAAAATTATTGTGGATATTTTGGGGATTATAATATTCAATGCTCACTAGAAAGTGAATAACTCAACGGGAATATAATGAAGCATTCATGATTTATGGAATTGAATTTAAATATTAAAATTTTTCAAAATAATAATTATTAATCTAGAGAAATAATAACGATTATATCAATAAAAAAAATATTGGAGTAAGAATAATGTTTATTGTCACTAATGAATATTAATTAAATTGAAATATACATAGAACACTTCTTGAGGAAAATATTTTATTCAATTTTGAAAACAATAAAAATATTAATTTTCATAGAGAATATCTTTTAAAATAATTAATTAAAAATTTATTTGTAAAATTTTTTAGTGTTCATCAATAAAATGATGTGGGTAATTCTGTAGATTGTAAAACAAATTCCTCTTGCATTGTAAAAATAATAAAAAAATGCCTTGGTTTGAATGAAAGAACATTATTCCTTTGATAAAATTTTGAAAATGGCTTAAAAGTTTTAAAATATAATTTAGTAACTCATTTTTAAAAAGATAAATAAAAACAATTATTCTTTTTAAAAAACTTGTTTTTCAAAAATAACCTTTTTTCAACTAAATATAAAAATGACACCCTATATAATTACAACATATACTCAACAATATTCTGTACCATTGAGTGGAAAATTATAATATCACATTATATATATGATGAATTACCAGCGGAGATGAAAAATATAGTTTTATTTAAAATATTATCATATAATTTCTTATAATGGAAATTCATGGACAAATAATCTGAAATAGAATGATTTTGGGAAATAAAGAATTAAAATGGATATAAAATTGATGTAAGAATTCTTCATTGAATATATTATGTGTATCAAATTTATTTACAAACATATAATGTTAATATACATCATATGACAACAAAATTTCACCATACACATTGTCATAAAATATTAATGACAATAGGGACATATTAAAACCTACTGAAAATGAGATGAGTTATGAAATTTCATTACCACTTATAAAGGTTATGTTCAGGAAAACATAGATAAAATAATTAGAATTTAAACTAAAAAATAATTAATAATGAATTATTAATTATATTTTTTGTTATATAGGTATAATATATAATATATTGAACAAACTAGGAGCATAACAATACAGTGAGCCTCAGTGAAATGATATTAAGACAGAATCACTTACATTATGATATATTTTAGATAAAGTACCCATAACCACCTCTAGAATGGGTTCAAAAATTTTATTAATATTTTATAGAACCAAATTAATATTTATAATATTTTATATGACCCCATTATAATATATTATTATTATCTCATTTATAAATATTAATTATTTTCATTTTTTTGGTTGTTAATTTCCTTGTTTTTCAGGTATTTGTTTCATGGGATTTTTTTGTTCCTATTAACTATATTTCGATTTAATCCCCTCAAAATTTCAAAACAATATGTAAAGGTCATATATATTGAGTATTTATTTTATTGTATTTGTCCACAAAATATTTTCAAATGAAATTAAATACATCATTCATGGAGACTGTGGACTATATGTATGAGTAAATAATGTTTCTATAATCTTATATTATTGAAATAATATAAATAATTATATATATATATATTAATTTTTTTATATGTAATATGTTATATATTTCTAATAGCTTTATTAAATCCATCCTTAACACACTCTATGTAATGAATGTGTGAATCACATCACTTTGCGAGGCCATAATCCCCCGGACAAACAAATGACGTTATCATAACTAAAAATGCAAGGAATGATTAAATGTGTTATAAAATAATTCTATAATCATATTTACATAAATATTATTTTAAATATAACCTATAATATATATACACCCATCCTAATTCATTATATAATATAGATAATTCAACTAGAATATTTATATTACATTCGTAAAGATCATTTAGATTTATAGTTTTAGAGAATTAGATATTAATTTATACATAACAAAAAATAATAATAATTTTTTTATAAAACTAAAATAATATCAATTTTGTCTACAATGAAAAAAATTTATATATTAATTGTTTTCATTAATATTCATCATAACATTTAGCTTGGATTTTTCATTCCCCATTATCAATCTACAAACCCAGGGAAAAACATTTTTAAAAAAATTCTATAGATATTAAAGGATCATCAAATGTTATAAGTATAAGGAAAGAAACCCATTATTCCTCGAATACATATGAACACAAGATTGATATACTTTTCACCGTTAAATTTAACATGCTCTTTGTGAAAACATGATGTTTACATAAAACATATATAATAAAAATGAACCATGTTTGTAACTTGGGGAATTATTTTATTATGATACATAAACAATATTTTTCTAGTACAATGACATTATGACAGTTAACCCTCACAACTACCTTATAATTTTACCCTCATTTACACATTATGATTTGACTATCGTAGTTACACTTTGAAAAACAATTATAGTGAATATCTAAAATAATCATACACAATGAATCAGAGGGCTATTCGAAACCCACAGATCATCATAAAAAATCTCAATTGCAATTAAATAATCATAAACCATTAATATTTTCATCATAATAAATTTACTTTTGTATTTTTTTAAAATAGAAATTTAAAAGATTATTTTTAATGAAATTTCCATACATCTTGTTTGACATCTTTTATACGTATTCAATCCTAATATATAATAGAATAATGAGTTATAAAAATTTATTTTCTGAATTTATTAATATCTATGATACCATATATGATATTTTTATAATATCAATCATCCCATTTATTAAAAATATTTTCCTACATTCATTGTTTTCGGTTAATTTTTTTCATTGTATCAATGGTTTGTTAATTATGGATTTTCATTTGTCATATTGATATAAAAAAAGTGCAATTATTTTTTTTTAATATTTTTATATATTTGTAAATGAGTCCATTTTTTTTTTATATGATTTCAATTCTATAGAAAAAAATGTATTTTGTCGTGTTTTTATGTCAACCCCATATGTGTTTAGTTTAATTTAATGTTATGTCTATAAATTAGTTATATAACACTAAAAATGTTTTAATAAAAGTATTACAATATAATTTAAACAAAATAATGTATATAAGAATAGAAATTAAGGATATAATGTAAAATTAATACTTGGTGTCCATAAAGGGGATGTATCGACATGACATGGATGATGCTTTAATTTTATAGAAGAAGAGGAAAAGAGAGGCTATTTCGAACATGGATATTATATTTCATAAAAATTAATGTATACATATGAAACTAGATTTATCAGTTCACTAGGATGGGGGCATGTTTGGATATAATTAGAAAAGAAATGAAATTGATAAAGAAAATAAAAGAAAATGAAAGATGATTATACATCCGGAATTATGTTCCATTAGAACCTGTATATAATTATTAGATTTAGAATTTTATTGAGACAAAATATTACTATATGTGGTTTATAGTGTTAATAATAGTATTGTAATGAATTTGGCATATCATTAAGGATTGGTATGTCTAGGTGGAAGTGATTGTAAGGGGTTTTATTAATTCTAGAGAAGTGGGGTGTCTTTTGAATTTGATTTTCTTAGTTTTAATTTTTGTTTAAGAAAATATATATTTGACCCTTATAACTAAATATATTCAAATAGAGATGTTTCTTTAGGTTATGGTTATTACATAATCATTGTACCAAGGAATATATTACTTAACTAATAATGTATATATACCATAAATTTCCAAATTTAACAATTCACATAAAATTATATTATTTTAGAATAATACCAAAAAATTCATTAAGATAATTTATCAACATATATAATAAAAAAAATTAATCCCTTTATAATAATGTTTTTTTAAATATTTTAAATTTAATTTTTATTAAAATTATAATTTGATTAGAAAGACCCTGATTTTTAAATTATAAATAATTTTATTATACATTTATATTTTAATTAGGGCCACTTAAAATTATATTATAATCATAATAAATAAAAGTATTAATTTATCAATCTATTTTAATAATATTAGTTTTCATTTACTATATTATATTAATTATACTATTGTAAAAAACATTTTTGTCTTTCAAAAAGTCAAAAAAAATTAACCATTTGCAAAACATTTATTTACTTATTTAGGGATATAAATATAAAATGTTTTCAATTATATAATAGATAAATATTATTTATACATTCATAGATGATTTTATTATCCTATTATTATAGATTATTTATTAACATTAAATATGAATTATTTTGTTATACAATCTAAATAAATTAAAATATTTAAATCTTGAATGAATACATGTTATTTTATAATTACCTAGGTTGTCACATTTTCCAATCCATCTAGAAATTTCATCATAAATATTCTTATATACATATTAAACAAGTGTTTATATATTTCCCTCATATCATTTTATGATTCCCATTTTTCTTCATTAACAATTTGATTCTCCCCAAACCCCTAACCGAATGAATTAAATTACCCTTCAATACATTCTCTTCCAAATAATGAATCTAAATAATATTTTCCTCATGTGATAAGTTATATTCCAATAGAAACATCATATGTCTTAGACTATAAGATAATTTTTTCACATAACCTCTTAACATAGAATCATGAAAAACATTACGTACATGGGACAAACACATAAGACAATCCACATGCTAGGAAACTGATTACACATTATCCATAACTTTATAGGGTACAATGAACTTTTTAATCCTCTTATCCTTTATAAAAAATCACATCACACATTTTCATTGAGAAAAATATTGAGAGATACAAGATAACCTATATCTAATGGGTGATCCTCAATCTGGTTTTTATATAAATTTTATTAAAGCACTGAGCTATCCTCAAATGGTGATGGATTGCATTTTTCTGATCATCCACTTCCCTATAATAATGGTCCCATCAACTTCTATTCCCTGACCTCATCCAAAAATACTAATGTTCGATTCAACATTCCATATAATTTCTAAAAAAGGTACAAGCATTATAAAATATTCAGAGATGATCTTATATGAAAACATATCAAATGTAATATGGTGATCCAAACATCGCTGGTAATCCACTAAATATGAATATAGAAATTTCATCGAAAGATTGGATTTATTGCATGACTAATCTATTATATTCGGGATAAAAGGATATGGTTAGATTTAATTAAATATTCAATGACTTCTAATGTTTATTCCAATATATAGAAGTGAACCTAGGATCATGGTAAAATATAATGGAGAGAAAAACTTCATGTAAGATGACTAACTCTATGTGGTTAAATCAAGAAATATTATCATAAGACATAGTATCTAAAACTGGAAGTAAATGTATAGATCTAGTTAGTCAATGAACAATAACCCAAATTTAATTTTTACATAAATAATTATATTGTAGTCCTATAATCAAATCGATGGATATATTATCCCAATTCAACTCTAGAAATAGAAAATTATATTGAATCCCCTTTGGTAGTTTTCTTTCATATTCAATCATTTTAGAAGTCCACAATTCTAGTGTAAAATTAAACAATATCCTTTTTCCTTCCATCCCACCATATTTACACAAAGAAGGAATTTTAACATCACTATTTATTTAAGATGAACATAAAACTCAGAACAATGGTCATCACATAAAAATTCTTTCATCTATTAAAAATTAGATAGAACATATAATCTCATACCAAAACAGAGAAAATAATTGTTATCAATGTTAAATTATATCAGGTTACCCTTTAGAACAAATTATACCTTTTTCAGGAACCCATGATCTTTCATCTATGTTTGAATAATTCTTTCTTATAGAGATAACAAAATTGACACCTGTAAAAAAAATTATTTATTTTTTACACCATGAAATTCCATGACAAAATTCATAAAATAATTATTCTATGGTTCATGTTCTACAAATAACATATTTATTGATTCATAATTTTTTTGACACAAGCCATCCACCACATTATTTGATTTTACATAATGATTATTGATCATGAAATCATAATCCATTATTAGTTCAATCCATATTCATTTCCACAAGTTAAATTACATATGATGGAATATATTCTTCAATAATTCATGGTTATCATATATTTAACATTTGGATCCATATAAATGATGCAAAAAAAATTCAAATAAAAAATCACAACTTCTAATTCCAAATCATTTGAGGGATATTTAATCTCATTTGGTTTTAGTTATTATAATGAATATGAAATTACTTTATCATTCCGCATCAGAATGAATACATGTCCAGTCATTTCATCATCATTGAATATGAAAATATCACCATTATTGGATGTTTGATCCAATAATAGAGCATTCAACAATCTTCTATTTAGTTTATGAAATTAAATATCATTGTTTTCATTCTGAATTTATTTACCCACTTTTCATGTAATCTTAGTTATCGAGATATATATCCATTAATATTTGTTAACGAACCACTAGTAATAGACTAATAATCCAATGAAAATATAAATATAGTTATCATTTAACATATTGTCCATTTTTGACCACTTTATCTTTTAATGGGTTCAACTATTTTTCTATCCTTATTTACAATGTTCCCAAGAGGTGAAAATGACCACAAAAAAATGAAAATTGCTAAATTTATTGTATAGTTTATATTCATTAAGGGTTTTTAGAACAATTCAAATATTTTTTACATAATCCAGATATCTTTTTGAATAATAAAAAATATCATAAAAACAAAAAAAATATTTCCAAATATTCATGGACGATTCTATTCAGAAGATCCATGAATACATCATGTTAATTTTTTAAAAAAATAATGGAATAAACAAACACTTAATTACCATCTATAGTTTATAATAATATTATTTGGATAGTATAATCCTTCATCTTCATCTGATGGAACCTGGATTTGAAATAAATTTTTGAAAAATACCATTCACCGTAGAGCTAATCAAACAATTCATATATATATATATACAATGAATTTGATACTAATTACTAATACTAATGTTATTATATTATTTTTATCGAATAAAAGTATATTGGAAAAATCTTTTAATCAAAATATTATCCCTTGATGGTGAAGGTCTAGGATGATAGAACCCTTTATTAAGAAATTTCTACAAATTAAATTTCAATAAAAGATGTTCCACCAGAGCCATTTGAGAAGGAGTTTTTAATTAAAATATCATTAGAAACTAAATATATAGTATTTATAACATATCGATCTAGTATTACATTGGGAAACTCCTTAAAAAATAAATCCAGCTATTCATTAACCACTATGACATCATTAATCGGAAAAGATCGATTATTTTTTATAATAAGTAAAAGATAACATTAATTTCCATCTTCTAACAGTTTTATTGATTCCTGATATTTCTTCACTATTTTGGGTTCATTATTTTATATAATAAAATACTAACTCTAAAAAATATCTCCTTTAGCTCTACATTCAATCATAGTGTGATAAAATGAAATAAAATCCACACCATGAATACCATAAAACTTATTTATGTGAAAATCAACAATAGTTTCATGTAATTTCACTTCATAGAGAACAACATGACGATTCTAATAATGTTTTTCTAACTTAATATTTCTACTATTTATTTTTACCATACTTAATAGTTTTATTTCAATAGTTGAAATTTATAATTTACAAGTAAAATATAATAGATAAAATAGTATATATAGACCAATTATGTAATATGATATTATAAAAATATGTGTAATAAATTTAAATGAAAATATTTCATTGGATGTCCCCATATATATTGAATTAGTCATAAATGATTTCACTACGCATTAATTCTTTTATTCAGGAAAATTCACATCATTCAACCCTTCTATGGGTAGGAAAGTGCATAATGACCCATCTCACAACATTTAAAACAAATTATTGTTTTCTTTGCATAATAAAATATAGGATCATTATCATTGTAATATCTGATTATATTTGATGACGGACCACATCGAAATCATTTCCCAGATTTGTTAAAACATCCCCCCTGGTGATTTTTACTACACATTCTACAAATTTTAAACTAGAATTTCATACATTTATATTATTTTGTTTTATTATTACCCATTTATTTCCATCATAAACATTTATTATTCATGTTTTCAATATAAATTTTATCATTCGAAAACTAATTTTTTACCCTCTCAATACATCAATCAAGTTTCTCATAAATTTTGAATTAATTGGATGCAAATTCACTTTAGTATCATGGAATCAATCCTAATTAATAACAATTGATTTTACTATGAACATCCAGAATAAAATTTGGATTATACATTTCCAAAGGTGTGTCTTTTTATTCATACACCTCGATAGAATCATACCCCATCTATTTCAATTAATGTAATTTGTTTTCCCTTATATGTTGAACCAATATATGAAAATAAATATCAATGAAAATATTTTTAAATTATCCCCTTCTAAGGCATCAATCTATTATCTTTCCCATATATCATTCAACATTGACCACCTTTTGTAGGATTTTCATTTAAATTGATAAATGGAATGAATATAAATTTTATTATATGGTCCCTATCCAATATCAAATATCATATCAAGGGATCTAAATCACCATTCAGGAACCACTAGGGTGGATGAAACACTAAATGAATGAGGTTGTTTCCTTGTAGAATTTTCCACTATCATCATGTTCTTTAGTGGGGTTTCTGGATGTTATTTTGTCTGTATTCAAAAAAAAAATTATTCAACGATTAAACTAATATAATTCTATCACAAACTACTAAGTTCCAGTTATAACAATTTGATGATGCAGATTCATAATGATATCATCCTATTGGTGCATTCATACTTCAGATTCCTTGTTTCATCTGTGCATATCCATTCTGAAGATACTTATCATAGATGAAGAAACATTGTAATATTAAAATTAAATATCATTTAAACATAACTATAATGTTAATATAATTTATGGTATAATATTAATATGATCCTGACCCTTAAATTTATCACAACCATTTTCTGATACCAATTATTAGTACTCAGCCTTAATCATTACATAATGTAGTTATTTAAACTATATTAAACTAATTACATTCCCAGTGATCTTTATATATTAAATTTATATATAAAATAATCCATAATTCATAAATAACAACTAACAAGATTACAAAGTAGATACAAATAAAATATTTCATTATATCAACAATACAAATGATTTACCTTAATCATGAATTACATTAATGAAAATTCTCACAGCATTAATGTTAGTATCTTATATTACCAGTACCTATCCATAAACACTATAAATTTTTTAAAAATATTTTAATCAAGGAAAAAAGATCAGTGAGGGATATAACTATAAGAAAATAATACAATAAGTTTTCGAATACATATACACACATGATGGATAAACTTATCACCCTTTAATGTAACACATACTTATATTGGGAAAATATTAGGTTTTCGTCATACATAGAGAACATAAATAAAAAAATTCGGTTTCAAGGGACATCACATCCATACCATTAAAACCTTGCATTATAACCCTCATAATATATTATTTTTGAAAACCCAAATGGATAACTAATAATGTGACCCTCACAGTTACATTATGATGTAATTATTGTTGTTACACTTGTAAAAACCATTGTGTCCAACTTCATACATAAACCTACCCAATTAATTGCAGGTATATCTTTTAAACACCTATAATCATAAACTATTCCCAAGAATTAAGAATTAATCATAAATCGTGAATACATGAATCAAAATAACAGTAGATTTGAATTTTATAATATTAAAAATTTCAACGAATATTTTTAAGGAAATGTATCTTAACTCCCATTTCACACAATACAACATACTCAAACAACCATTAAAATGTTTTAATGACTATAAAAAGTTTATTTCATAACTATATTCATATTTATAATACATTATATGATAATTTAATAAAATATTTCCTGTAATTGATTAATAATATTTTTTTTATTTTCATTTTTTCGATAGAATTTGACTATTGTGTACCACTGTTAGTTCCTTATGGAATTTGGTTTAAAATGGATGAAAAATACCATATATAGAATGGAATTGTGTTAATAAATTTTTATTTTTTTAGTGATATCATATATAATTTTTTCCTCATATTAGGGTGACTCATTAGATAAATCATTAATGATAATGGTTTGGCCAATTTTCAGTGGTTTTTTCCTACCATCAGAAATGAGTTTCATTTTATTTAATGTTATATCTATAAATTACTTTCGAAAAATTAAAAAAATTATATTATATTGAAAAAAATATGTATTATCCATAATAATGTTGTTACATATGGCATTGGTGATTGTAATATAAAATTAAGATTTGACATCCACAAAGGTGTAGAATCGTCATGTCACGGGCGTTGCATTAATTTTTTGAGAAATAATAGAGAAGATGATAGGATTAATGATTTATATTACAATTATAAAATGAAATTACAATTAATGTATTATATTGGTGATATAATATCACATTAATGGCGGTAGTTGAGGAGAAAATAATAAAACAAAGGAAATTAAAATGAAATTAAAAGAAAATGAATGAGGATTTCAACTGTTTTATTCTCATATTTGACAACATCATTAATAATTTTTTATTTAGTCATTTAATGAGACCCATGGATCTTAGATATGGGAAAGTGTCTTGGGAAGAGTATTGTGTAAAAATTTTAAAATCATCAAAGATTTATTTCTGTGAGGATAAGAAGATGTGAGGTGTAGAATTTTTAGTGGGGGAGAGTGGTGTTTTTTCTATATTTTATTAATTAGTATATTATTTCAGGTTTATAATGTGAATTATTGGACAATAATAAATAAATATGTTAAATTAATGAGGGGATTTATAGATTATGGTGATTACATAAAAATTTAGTCACGGAATAATATCTTTAATTTATAAAGTATATATAACATTCATTACAATATTTTACTAATCCCTAATATTCAAGTATTCTAGATATTTCCCAAAAACTAATTTTATCTATTTTTCAATATGTGAAATACAAATAATAACACCATTTTATGAAATTAATTTCCATAAAATGATAAATTTAATTCCTATTTAAATTTATCATTTATTAGTATAAAAACTTATTATAAATAATAATTTTTTTTATAAAATGAAAAAAATATGACTTATTAAATTATCTTATAATCATAAGAAAACATAATATTTAATTTATGATTCTTTTTTATGATGATTAATTTTTTTAATCAATTTATTTATTATAATATTGTAAATAATCATTTCTGTTTCTCAAAATTAAAAACACATTACTTATCATTTTTAAATAAATAATTTACATTTTTAATTATATAAATACAAAGCATTTAGACCATTAAAAAACCTAAATTATATTTATAAAAACATAGGTGAGGGAAAATATTATATTATTATAGGTTCATTAATTTTGGTAATTATAGTTTATTTCATTATACATTAATAATAAATTTTACTATTTAATTCTATAGCGGAAAAAATTATTTCATAAGTTCATGGGTTGTTATATGAACTATATTTTAACCATAATTACAATAATTTAATGGTTGTAATAGAAAAATGAACAAAATTGGTGAGGCATAAATCCACTGTACACATTACTGATGGTTTCATAGCTCATTTGATGGATATTTTTTAGGTTTTAATTAATAACCATAATATAAAAACCTTATAAAAATATAAGGATACTTGGATTATTAAATAATATTTATGGAAGAATAATCGAATAGGGTAGAGATAGAAATAAAGAAATGATACAGGTTGGTGATCATTCCCTATTTTTTTGGTAACTTTAATTGGTTTTCAATAGAGGCCATTTGTGGATGAATTTCTTCCCAATGTAAGGCTTATAGGATGAGGGGAGGGATGTTGAGAAGTGAATTGGTTAGGTTTTCAATAGTCCATATGTCTTTGGTTGCGTGAATATATAATTACCCACCATTTTTATACATCACTATTATAATGTTAATGATAAAAACAGAATTGAATTACATAGAAGATCCAAATGTTTAGTGTCTTTTGAAAAGTAGGACAAAACATAACAATTAAAACATAAATCAAACCCATTTATTTAATTCTTTCTTCTCGAACTTCTTTTTGGAAATTGACCTATCCATAGTACAGGTAGTCACATGAGGATATACATAAAAAGGGGTAATCTAAAATCCCAGTAAGAGGATATATAAAAATAATATAACATTGTTTTATAATAATCATATCATATGGAAAATATCATGAATATGAGAGGCATCATTAATAAAAGACTTGAATAGTGGAACTGCCTAAAAATGAAACATCAAATCTTAGTGGTTAACTACCACACATAGTTTTGAACAATTATAGTATCATGTTCACACTAAATTTCCATTTTACTCATTGTATTACTAACTTTAAACAATTAATTGGAGTGCTATATAATTTTTGGCGCACCCATCACATTCAATCATTCATACAGCGCTATATAATTCTTGGCACACTCGTCGTATCAGAACATTATCATTATCATGCATGCCACATAGAACATATATAAAAAATAAAAATAACTAAACCATGTAAATGTATGGTTTGTGTATATTATGAACACATTACGAAACTTTGGGTTCCCAAATGAATGTGGTAATATCATGCTTGATACAGTAATCATCAAGCTTGAGTGAGTAATAAAAGTTGTGTATATGAAAGAAGAGTACATTTGGAAAATATAGTTTGACATAAAATCAAGTGAAAACCTTTATATCTCATAAGGAGAAATATAATTAGGATAAAATTATTTTTATGGAGAGACCATACCAAAAATGGAGTGAAATAGGGGGAACCCGAAGAGAGAAAGATGGGTTCAAGTACTTCACATTACCATGTATCTGAATGATTTTATACATTTAATGTTCTATATAACCACATTATATTCATTAATTATCATCATTGGATACTTTTTTACAAGAATTTGGTTCAATATGATTTCATTATGTTAATTTTTTGTCCTTTTCATGAGATATATTGTTTAAAAACATTTTTTTGGAATGTTTGTTTTAATGGTTTTATTTTGTGGTTAACTAGTATTTAAAAATGAATGTTCGTGTAGAACATGGATAAACATACAAAACTGATATTTCATGTTTTTAATGATATTAAATAATTTAAAATGACATTATAATGAATAATATTATACTGAATTTTGATGAATCGTTATATATGAATTAAATGATGATTGTTTGGGAAATTTGGGTTATTTTTTGACTACAACACACTTTTTTTGTTTATAAATTTCGTAATATGTATATAAGTTAGTTTTCAACAATAAATAGGATATAATACATATACAATATTCTGGTTAAATAATAAAAATGGTTTCATGATCATATTTTATGGTTGAAATGTAAAAAACAAAACAAGTCGTTCATGAAGGTGATAGATTAACAATTCACAAACAACGTTTTCTTTTATAAAATAAAAAGAAGATCATAAGGGGGTTGGGATCCCATTATTATAATAAAATTCATGTATTTGTGTGATATTGGAGTTACCATACCATGTGTATGAATCTATCTTAGTAGAGAATAATAAAATAACATGAAATTTAATGGAAATTAAATGAAAATAGGGAGAGAAATTACCGCTTGAATCCTCCTATTGAGATCCTACATAAGGGACCTAGGCTTGGCCTTTGGATGAAAACAGATGCTCTTGGACATAGTTCGGGATAGAGAATATTCTAGGGTAGTGTTTATAAAAGGCATGATGCTTGAGTGGTGTGTGGAAATGCGGGTTTGAAGGGTGGTAGTTAAAGTGGAGGGGATAGAGGATTTCACCATAAAAAATTTATTAATTTATTTTTCCCCACAAGACAAGGAATATTTAATCTTTAAAGACCAATAATTGTAATTTAATCCTTTGAAACCTAACCATTTGGGCTTTCTTCAGCAGAACAACAAGCAAGACTCTATAATTATCTTATTTAGCTTACTTTTTTAATTATGGTATTTAACTATTCATAAAAAATTCAAGTATTTCCAAAAAAAATAAAAAATTCACCCCATCCATTTATTAATCTGTGTAAATCAAAAATGAGTTACACTATTAAAAAATAATTTTTTAAATATGATAAATTCTATTTTCAATTAAAATCATAATTTAATTTAAAAATACAGTTTGTAAAATCATAACTGATTTTATAAAGCTTTCATAAATTACATAAGGTATTATAAATTTATCTTAAAACTATTAGGCATTTATTTTTTAATTTATGAACCCATTATAATAAAATAAATTTTCTTTTAGATTAATTAATTAATTACAATTAACTAATTATGACATACAATAAAATTAATACATTTACTATGGTAAAATTTTCAAATATAAGAATCCCCAATTATATTTAATTATTCATGGGTAAGGTTTCACTTATTTTGGATGATTTACTATTTATAATTGTCAAATTACTATTCATAAGGGTAGGTTACTATTCACCAAGAATTATGTTTTTTTTCAATCGGACTCCAAAAATCTTACTGACAACAACTGGGTATGTAAGATTTTCAAAATTGAAAACATAGAAGTTGAAAAATTATGATTAATGATAACATAGTTGTAACACCACAGGTAAATAAGGAATATGACATTTTAATATTTATCCATATTTTTGAATAAAATATTAATATGACTTTAAAGGGGACGCTATGCTCGATGGCGTACCCAACACGCAACAACGAGTTTCTTGGGAATCTTATGTTGCACTCTAATAATAAAATAATATTATTTTAAATGGTAGTTAACATGTAGCCTTTGTAATGGCAGGAATGGATATAAATAACTAAAATATGATTATATATGTTCTTAAATATTTTTACATTTATACAATAAAAGATAAAGGATTAAAATACGTAAAGAATTCAATTTTAGGCGTATATGCCCTAGTTTTCACTAAAGGTTCACTTATCACCTTTTGATGGAGAACCGTCATTAAATATAGTTTTGTTCACTCTTAAACATTCTTTTGGACCAAATAAAACTCTTATTAAGAATCGGGACATCAAAATTTACTTTGTGTAAATTTTTGGTATCTTTCCGATAAAGTTCATTTTTTTAATGAATAGTGTAAAATGCTGTATTTTAATTCAAAACCACTTTTTAATCTAATTTTTTATATGATTAGATTATATTTTGAATTGTTTTTAAAGTGAAATTAGAAAATATTTTTACCATTAAATCCAATAGTGGTCGTTGGAATCAATTTCACTTTGAAATCAGACTTAAACTAGTGTCAATCTTTTGATACTTATTGTTTCATAAAACACGCTATTTGTCATGACAGCGGGAATTAATTATTAAATTAATTAATGTGACTTATATGTTTTGAATTTTGTAAAACGGACTTCATTTTTTAATTCAGAATATCAAATATAGGTGAGGGTGAATTTTTGGGATTTTTCTGAAAAACTTCAATTTTTGATGAATAGTGAAACCACTAAGTGGTACTTATAAAAACTGATTTTCCATTTAAATTAAATTTTGCCATCATTGTGTTTTGATTTTCAAAAATCCGACATACATGGTTGTCATTAAGAAGTAAAATGTGGTTCAATGAGATTAAAATAATTTTTTGGTGAATAGTAACTTATTAAGTTTTTAATCGCGATTAGAGGTAATTAGTGTAGTTTAAGGTAAAAATGATATTATAAGAATGTGAAAACACCATGACACTTGTCCTACACCTATTGGTTGTATCATGGCCGACCAAGACAAGCCATGGGTCAACTTGGGGACCCCATGGATCCACTTTGGTTGGGTAATGACATAAATAACATTTTATTTAATGTAAAAGTAAAATTGACACAAACATGATATATTTTACTAAAACAATTTTTAAGTGGGGTTATACAAGTAATATTTTTGATTATAAATATTCATTGGAAATCTAAAAATATTTCATACATCATAGTATTTTTTTTATAATTTTTAGACATTAAATAAATTAAATTATTTATGACATAATAATGATGCAGCGATGACATCATTATTTGACGATTTAAATAAAATGGAAAGATAATGTAAAATATATGAACTACACATGTCCAAAACTTATTGGATGAGTGGATTTAGAAGCCTTATCACCTTATCCACGAATTATATCAATGTGGGACCTTTTGAAACTGAAACACATTTTCAAATAAAGTAATATTTCTTTACTTTCCAAAAGTACCCCTCCTCTCCACTTATAAAAGGCCCCCACCTCTACCACATTTAACACACTCCTAAAGTCTTTGGCTCGGCCAAAACCTGCCCATTTACTCTCTCCACATACCTCTCCTCACCCTAGAGGATTCCCTTTGGGCAGAATCCTTTCAAAGGAAGCCTTTAGGCTCAAATCAAAAGGAGTTACACTTTTAAAGGTAATTCATTCTCTCATGTTCATTTATTTTATTTTGCTTCTCCAACCCCCTAAACTCTTTTTATTTACTTCTTTTGTAACAAAACCAGTATCTTAAATATACTAGGATGTTGTTATAAGATTTATTCGAGCTACACTCTCACACAACTACATCAAATGGTTAAAGAACATACGGTTTCCGTGGATGGTGAAATTCTACCTCCCGAAACGATGATTGTTCAATACTCATTTAACACCTTCAATGGTGGCCATTATGATGTCACTATTTTTATATATGATATATAATATGTTTATGTTTTATTTATTCTTCTGTATTTTTCATTTTTGTCTTACCTTTATGGCTTCCATTATGGGTATACGCGATATCATCATTTAAGGAAGTGCGGACTACCGCCCCCTCAAAGTGTTTTGATTCGTTAAATACCATATGTGGGATGTATAAAGGATGGAAATATGATATTATATATGATATTATACTGGAATTATAATATACCCTTATATCATTATTATTCCATTCTATAAAATACGAAATAGAAATGAAAGTAGCGTTCATGCGTACGTACGGCTTACCGTCTCCATGAACGGTGCATTTCATTTCTTACCTCTAAATGATTATGTAATGTTATAAATGAATGCATTTACTGGATATATATGAAATATATAATATATAAATAATTAATACAATTCTGCATATAATAAACATTTGGCCACACGAACAACATGTAATTTTAAGAAATGCACTTTCGACTTAAGAACTAAATATCAGCAAAACAAATATTATTAACTTAAATGATTACATAATGTGTATGACATGGTAATAAGTGGTATAAAAGTAATAATGAACTTGAAAAAGGTTCTTAAGGAATTATAAATTAACTCAAGTTTATTATTCAGGAGATTAAAGAACGATCGAGTCAAGTCGGACCTGAGGTAAGGGATCCTACACCTCTCTTTCTTTTTAAGTACACTCTTTATGTCATTCATTTTATACTAATATTTCTTTTGATTGGGATGTTATTTTATATTATTCCTACTGTACTTATTATGTTCATATGATGAGAGACCCTATTTCCTCTCATAAATCATTTTTGGAAGTTTTGAGTGGCCACGTTAGGCTGCCGAATTTTCGTAAGGGATTTTTTTCATCTCACTTTTATTCTCGTGAGATTTATGCTACATTTGCCACAAATTCCATTGAGTGGTGTATGTAATGCCCATTATTATACTCTTTGTGTAATATACTTTCGTTTATGAGTATTTACATAAATTATCTATTGTCCTTCTTTCATGGGGTGTATGTTTTGAAAGATACCCAAGTCGGTAAGGGAACCTTTCACCCTCCTCTTTTTTAAAAGACTTCTTTTTTTGGGTCTTTTAAATTACATATTGTTATTTTGGGATATGTTCTCATATATCCTTGTTGATGTAAATTTTATGTCCATGTGATGAGATACTCTTTTTATCTCTCATCAACTCTTTTTGATGTGATGTCGTTAGGCTGTCAAGGGAACTTTTTAACCCAATTTCGATTTCTTTGGGTTCAACATGTAGTCATTGAATATGTCATCCATTGAATATGTGTGAATGACCTTTTATTGTTTTACACTTAATATCCAATTATATTGGGTGTATTTATATTTGTCACACATATTTTTTTTTGAGATTGATTTGTCCTTAATTTAAGGATACATTCTTTATAAGGGATTTCATCACATTTGACATTTCTATTGAGAGTTCATTGTTGTTATGCACCAATTCACTCTTATATGGTGTATATACTGTCCTTTGGAGTATTATATCATGAATCCATTTATTATAATGATATTATAAAGTTTTTACTAAATGTTATTCCTCAATTATTGTATTCAAGTGTCTCTGATTTTGGTAAAACCCCTTTAACCAAAATATTGTTTTAAATGTTTTAATTATTTGTTCTTATTAATATCCATGTTTTCAAAATGGTTTTAAGGATTTATTTATATGGATATTAATGGTCTAAAATTTTAAGCTTCAAGGTGGTATGGGACACTTTGATTCAAAAATCTCTTTATTAAATGTTTTAAATGGTTTTGGAAATGGTTTCTTTTTGAATGGATTCAATATTTCAATATACTAAAATGTTATATTGTGATTGAAATGTGGAAATGTTATGTTTCCTTTATGCATGTTTTATGTGACACATTTATGTTATGGTTCTTGGGCATTGTTATGAAAACGGGTGGTTCCGTGATAAACTAAGGGCGGGTGAGCCCGTTATAGCTCTCCAATGCATTGGGTAACGCGAAGGAGTGAAACGTTAAGGTTTCTCCGAAGAGATTTAGGGAATATACTGTGATGGGTATTCCAAACGTAACCAAGAGGGTTACTCCCTACGTAAGAAAGTTATGAATGCCTCAAGTTACCTTTTATGACTTATGATTTCTATGATTTATTCATGATTTGATATGCCTATGTTTTATGGGTAAAGTATGATTTCATTCTTATGTATACTTGTACTCATGTTTCCTTTCCATATTTTTATATCCCTTAATGAGCTTTTTATGCTCATCCCAAGTTTTTGAAATGTTTTTCATAGGAAAAGGGAAGGGTACATGATGTGATGATAGTGTCAAGGGTGTGTCAATAAAGAATCCATGTTTTATTTTAAATATGTTTCCGTTGATGGGAAGAATGAATACTGTCTTTTATGTAACCACTTTGTTTAAATGTGGAATGTAATGCAAGTTTCATGATCTAATTCTCTAAAACGCTAAACCTGAAAATATCCTCAATGTGAATTATTCATTTAATTCAATTTTAAGTAAGGTTTAAGGCTGGGGCCTTATAGTTGGTATCAAAGGTCGGTTTAGATAACTTTAGAGGTTAGGGTATTCTTTAAGCATAATTGACAATTACCATAATGGTTAGGATTTCAGAAAGAGTCTTAGTTTTAGATAAAGTGAATGAGTAAGTATATCTTTTTATCTATCTTACTCATTAGTACATGATGGTTTTTTTTATATACTCACACTGACCTTTTTGGTTTTAGTAAATGGCTGGATCTAGCAGGCACCAAAGTAACAGTGGATGTGAAGGAAACTGTGACAGTTTTTTGAGCAAGCAACTGAATGATATGGGAGCTGCAATGAGAACTCTTTTGATTATCCTCAACCAACTATCTGGAGTCATGATTTACCACCTAAACATTGGACATTTCTCTAAGGCATCATATATGAAAGAAACAAATCCCTACAGAATTATAGGTAATAATCATAAAGGTAAGTGTGTTCAAAAACCTATGTGTCAAAGATGTGGAAAGAAACACCTAGGAAAATGTTTCAAAGGGACATAAATATGCTATAGATGTGGGAATGAAGGTCATAAAGCAAGAACCTGCCATGGAAAAAGGAAGCATCCAGTTGACTCGAGGAAAGGGAAAGAAGTTCTTTTTGAGGGATCAATTGAATGTTTTAAATGTGGTGTGCATGGTCATTATGCAAACACATTTCCTATGAAGAAGATTCATGAATGGGGTCACCAAGAGCGTACCAATATTCGTTTACCAATACCTAATGCCATTCCGATTGAGGATAAAGAAACTGACAATGACCAATCAAAGGTATGTACTATTTCATGACTATTGTTTTCTTATTTTGGAATCATAGGACATGATTCATGATTTTGTTTGTAGGAAAGAGGTATTTTGGAATAAGTTGGAAAAGGAATGGATAATGGATCATGAAGAATGTTGAATGAGTAAGATGTCAACATATAAGGGCTTCAAGAGTTAGGGTGAAATTCTTAAGAGTATTAAGTCTCTATTGATGATGGGGTTAAATTAGAAGACTTTTTATATTATGTGTAACCCTGATGTTTAATATAGGAAAATTTTATTCAAGTAATAGTTATCTTTACATTTGTGGACATAGTTATAAAGAACCATTTGGGTTTATATGGTCCTTACTTTTGAGGTAATTATGGGTTACCATATGTTATGATTGAAGTGAAAGGCATGAGATAAAATTGAGGTTAAATTATGTTATGGTTATTTTTGATGATTTTAACCCTTTTTGGGTAATGATTTGAGAATTATATAGTTTTGGAAAAAGGACAACACGCAGACCGTGTGACAACCCGTCGCGTCGGACAATGCTGCGGGAATCGAACCCACAACCAAAGTGCGACTGGTATTTATTGCCTACCACTGGACTACGTGAAGTCCCTGGTTAGTTTGACTGATTCTTTTTAGTTATATGATTTTATGAATTAAGAGTAAGTTGATTTTGGAGGATATGTGATTAGGATAATTACTTTTCAATGTGAGACTTTAGGAGCAACTGATGTTGTTTGGAGATAAATGTTACGATTTAACTTGGAAGACTATGGGACTAAATCCTTCAAATATTTGGGTTTCAATCTTATATTGGTTTAATTTGAAGAATTTTATGGACAAATTTTTTATCCGATGGTCCTCGTTGAACTTTGGGTTTTGTTGGACAAATTTTGGAGATTAAGAATAGATTTTCTTTTTATAAGGGGTCATCCTTTTCTGGATTATCTGATCTTGTACTAACCTTTTTGGTTTTGGTTTTGGTTAAAGCCTAAATACATGGGATGTATATAGTTCTCTTTTGGGGATTAGGTTATTTTTTAGAAGTTGATTATAGTACTCTTAATGCGAAAAAGTCTCCCTAAATACTCATCATTTGGAAAAAATATGAGTTTGACTAAGGAATCTAGTAAAAGTTGAAAGTCAACATGATAAGTGATTATGCTTCCTTATGAATAAATTCCTCAATAAAAAGTAACTTAAAACAAAAATGTTGTCTATTAAATTTTCCTACTGGGGAACCCAACACCGTTTAACCCATCACAAGTTTGTGATTTTCTTATTGTTAACTTTCTCCTAAACATGTTTTCTATCACTCTCCATCGGAACATGACCCTATGTTTTCTCCTCCATGTCCATATTTTCATACATAGAATCCTAGTATGGGTTAACTCAGGGGACCTCTGTGCTTATATTTCTTTATTTTAAAGTGATTGTTTTACCAACTCTTGTTCTGATGTGGGACGTTCAAGGATTTTTCCAAGCGCAATTTTAAAATTGCGAGGACGCAATTCCCAAAAGGGGGGAAGGATGTAACACCCCAGGTAAATAAGGAATATGAAATTTTCATATTTATCCATATTTGTGAATAAAATATTAATATGACATTAAAGGGGACGCTATGCTCGATGGCGTACCCAACACGCAACAACGAGTTTCTTGGGAATCTTACGTTGCACTCTAATAATAAAATAATATTATTTTAAATGGTAGTTAACATTTAGTCGTTGTAATGGCAGAAATGGATAGAAATAACTAATATATGATTATATATGTTCTTAAATATTTTTACATTTATACAATAAAAGATAAAGGCTTAAAATACGGAAAGAATTCAATTTTAGGCGTATATGCCCTAGTTTTCACTAAAGGTTCACTTATCACCTTTTGATGGAGAACCGTCATTAAATATAGTTTTGTTCACTCTTAAACATTATTTTGGACCAAATAAAAATCTTATTAAGAATCGGGACATCAAAATTTACTTTCTGTAAATTTTTGGTATCTTTCCGATAAAGTTCATTTTTTTAATGAATAATGTAAAATGCTGTATTTTAATTCAAAACCACTTTTTAATCTAATTTATTTATATGATTAGATTATATTTTGAATTGGTTTTAAAGTGAAATTATAAAATATTTTTACCATTAAATCCAATAGTGGTCGTTGGAATCAATTTCACTTTGAAATCAGACTTAAACTAGTGTCAATCTTTTGATACTTATTGTTTCATAAAACACGCTATTTGTCATGACAGCGGGAATTAATTATTAAATTAATTAATGTGACTTATATGTTTTGAATTTTGTAAAACGGACTTCATTTTTGAATTCAGAAAATCAAATATAGGTTAGGGTGAATTTTTGGGATTTTTCTGAAAAACTTCAATTTTTGATGAATAGTGAAACCACTAAGTGGTACTTATAAAAACTGATTTTCCGTTTAAATGAAATTTTTCCATCATTGTGTTTTGATTTTAAAAAATCCGACATACATGGTTGTCATTAAGAAGTAAAATGTGGTTCAATGAGATTAAAATAATTTTTTGTTGAGTAGTAACTTATTAAGTTTTTAATCGCGATTAGAGGTAATTAGTGTAGTTTAAGGTAAAAATTATATTATAAAAATGTGAAAACACCATGAAACTTGTCCTACACCTATTGGTTGTATCATGGCCGACCAAGACAAGCCATGGGTCAACTTGGGGACCCCATGGATCCACTTTGGTTGGGTAATGACATAAATAACATTTTATTTAATGTAAAAGTATAATTGACACAAACATGATATGTTTTACTAAAACAATTTTTAAGTGGGGTTATACAAGTCATATTTTTGATTCTAAATATTCATTGGAAAGATAAAAATATTTCCTACATCATAGTATTTTTTTTATAATTTTTAGACATTATATAAATTAAATTATTTATGACATAATAATGATGGAGTGATGACATCATTATTTGACGATTTAAATAAAATGGAATGATAATGTAAAATCTATGAACTACACATGTCCAAAACATATTGGATGAGTGTATGTCGAATCCTTATCACCTTATCCACGAATTATATCAATTTGGGACCTTTTTAATCCTAAACACATGTTCAAATAAAGTAATATTTCTTTACATTCCAAAAGTACCCCTCCTCTCCTCTTATAAAAGGCACCCACCTCTACCACATTTAACACACTCCTCAAGCCTTTGGCTCGGCCAACCCTGGCCCATTTACTCTCTCCACATCCCTCTCGTCACCCTAGAGGATTCCCTTTGGGCATAAACCTTTCAAATGAAGCCTTTAGGCTCAAATCAAAAGGAGTTACACTTTTAAAGGTAATTCATTCTCTCATGTTCATTTGTTTTATTTTGCTTCTCCAACCCCCTAAACTCTTTTTATTTACTTCTTTTGTAACAACACCAGTATCTTAAATATACTAGGATGTTTTTATAAGATTTATTCGAGCTACACTCTCACACAACTATATCAAATGGTTAAAGAACATACGGTTTCCGTGGATGGTGAAATTCTGCCTCCCGAAACGATGATTGTTCAATACTCATTTCACACCTTCAAAGGTGGCCATTATGATGTCACTATTTTTATATATGATATATAATATGTTTATGTTTTATTTATTCTTCTGTATTTTTCATTTTGGTCTTACCTTTACGGATTCCATTATGGGTATACGCGATATCTTCATTTAAGAAAGTGCGGACTACCGCCCCCTCAAAGTGATTTGATTCGTTAAATACCATATGTGGGATGTATTAAGGATGGAAATATGATATTATATATGATATTATACTTTAATTATAATATACACTTATATCATTATTATTCCATTCTATAAAATATGAAATAGAAATGAAAGTAGCGTTCATGCGTACGTACGGCTTACCGTCTCCATGAACGGTTCATTTCATTTCTTACCTCCAAATGATTATGTAATGTTATAAATGCATGCATGTACTAGATATATATGACATATATGATATCTACATAATTAATACAATTCTGGATATAATAAACATTTGGCCACACGAACAACATGTAATTGTAAGAAGTCCACTTTCGACTTAAGAACCAAATATCGGCAAAACAAATATTATTATCTTAAATGATTACATAATGTTAATGACATGGTAATAAGTGGTATAAATGTAATAATGAACTTGAAAAAGGTTCTTAAGAAATTATAAATTAACTCAAGTTTATTATTCAGGAGATTAAAGAACGATCGAGTCAAATCGGACCCGAGGTAAGGAATCATACACCTCTCTTTCTTTTTAAGTACACTCATTATGTCATTCCTTTTATGCTCATATTTATTATGATTGGGATGTTATTTTATATTACTCCTACTGTACTAATTATGTTCATATGATGAGAGACCCTATTTCCTCTCATAAATCATTTTTGGAAGTTTTGAGTGGCGCCGTTAGACTGCCAAATTTTCGTAAGGGATTTTTTTCATCTCACTTTTATTCTCGTGAGATTTATGCTACATTTGCCACAAATTCCATTGAGTGGTGTATGTACTGCCCATTATTCTACTCTTTGTGTAATATACTTTCGTTTATGAGTATTTACATCAATGATCTATTGTCCTTCATTCATGGGGTGTATGTTTTGAAAGATACCCAAGTCGGTAAGGGAACCTTTCAACTTGCTCTTTTTTAAAAGACTTCTTTTGTTGGGTCTTTTAAATTAAATATTGTTATTTTGGGATATGTTCTCATATATCCTTGTTGATGTAAATTTTATGTCCAAGTGATGAGATACTCTTTTTATCTCTCATCAACTCTTTTTGATGTGATGTCGTTAGGCTGTCAAGGGAACTTTTTAACCCAATTTCGATTTCTTTGGGTTCAACATTTAGTCATTGAATATGTCATCCATTGAATATGTGTGGATGACCTTTTATTGTTTTACACTTAATATCCACTTATATTGTGTGTATTTATATTTGTCACACATATTTTTTTTGATATTGATTTGTCCTTAATTTAAGGATACATTCTTTATAAGGGATTTCATCACATTTGACATTTCTATTTAGAGTTCATTGTTGTTATGCACCAATTCACTCTTATATGGTGTATATACTGTACTTTGGAGTATTATATCATGAATCCATTTATTCTCATGATATTATAATGTTTTGACTAAATTTTATTCCTCAATTATTGTATTCAAGTGTCTCTGATTTTGGTAAAACCCCTTTAACCAAAATATCGTTTTAAATGTTTTAATTATTTGTTCTTATTAATATCCATGTTTTCAAAATGGTTTTAAGGATTTTTTATATGGATATTAATGGTTTAAAATTTTAAGCTTCAAGGTGGTATGGGACACTTTGATTCAAAAATCTCTTTATTAAATGTTTTAAATGGTTTTGGAAATGGTTTCTTTTTGAATGGATTCAATATTTCAATATACTAAAATGTTATATTGTGATTGAAATGTGGAAATGTTATGTTTCCCTTATGCATGTTTTATGTGACACATTTATGTTATGGTTCTTGGGCATTGTTATGAAAATGGGTGGTTCTGTGATAAACTAAGGGCGGGTGAGCCCGTTATAGCTCTCTAATGCATTGGGTAACGTGAAGGAGTGAAACGTTAAGGTTTCTACGAAGAGATTTAGTGAATATACTGTGATGAGTATTCCAAACGTAACCAAGAGGGTTACTCCCTACGTAAGAATGTTATGAATGCCTCAAGTTACCTTTTATGTCTTATGATTTCTATGATTTATTCATGATTTGATATGCCTATGTTTTATGGGTAAAGTATGATTTCATTCTTATGTATACATGTACTCATGTTTCCTTCCCATATTTTTATATCCCTTACTGAGCTTTTTATGCTCATCCCATGTTTTTGAAATGTTTTTCACAGGACAAGGGAAGGGTACATGATGTGATGATAGTGTCAAGGATGTGTCATGAAAGAATCCATGTTTTATTTTAAATATGTTTCCGTTGATGGGAAGAATGAATACTGTCTTTTATGTAACCACTTTGTTTAAATTTGGAATGTAATGCAAGTTTCATGATCTAATTCTCTAAAACTCTAAACCTGAAAAGATCCTCAATGTGAATTATTCATTTAATTCAATTTTAAGTAAGGTTTAAGGTTGGGGCCTTATAATAGTATTTAATATTATAATATTTCAGTGTGATTTGAAATGGTATTATACTATAGGGCATAATGATTAGAAGGGAATTCCACTGATAAAACATCGGTCTGTTACAATCATTCCCCGTCATGAAATTTCACCCTCGAAATAAATAGGTCACGGTACTAGTCCTTCATGGCCTCCTCCGGTTCCCCAGTGGTTTCAGCAAGATTATGTTTCCTCCACAGCGCTTTCATATGGTGGGGTTTCCTATTTATTTGAACTTTATCTCTTCAGTCCTGAATCTCTACTCGATGTTCCTCATAGTAGAGATCATCCTTACCATAAAAACCTTGTAATATAACACATATAATATATTATTTTTTGAAACCCTAATGGATAACTAATAATGTGACCCTCACAGTTACATTAACATGTAAATGTTGTTGTTACACTTGTAAAAACCATTGTGTCCAACATAATATATAATCCTACCCAATGAATTGTAGGTATATCATTTAAACACCAATAATTATAAAATATTCCCAAGAACTGTAAATTAATCATAAATCAAGAATACATGAACCACAATAACATTCCATTTGAATTTAATAATATTAAAATTTTCAAAGATGATTTTTAAGGAAATGTATCTTACCTCCCATTTCACATAATACAACATACTCAAACAACCATAATAATCTTTTAATGACTGTGATAAGTTTATTTCATAACTATATTCATATTTATAATAAATTATATGATAATTTTATAATATATTTCCACTAATTGATTAATAATATTTTTTTTCATTGTTTCTATAGCATTTAATTATTGGATACCACGGTTAGTTATTAATAGAATTTCTTTTAAAATTGATGAAAAAGACAATATATATAATGGAATGGTGTTAATAGATTTTAGTATTTTTTAATGATATCATATATAATTTTTTCTTAATATTAGGTTGACTCTTAAGATAAAACATTAAGGATAATGGTTTGTCCGATTTTCAGTGGTTTTTTCCTACAATCACAAACGAGTTTCATTTTATTTAATGTTATATCTATAAATTAGTTTCAAAACATTAAAAAAATTATATTATATTGACTAAAATACGTATTAACCATAATAATATTGTTACATATGGCCTTAATGTTTTTAATAGAAAATGAAGATTTGACATCCACGAAGGTGTAGAATCGACATGTCACGGGTGTTCCATTCATGTTTTTGAGAAATAGTTGAGAAGAGGAAAGGATTAATTATTTATATTACAATTGTAAAATGAAATTACACTTAATGTAATATATTGGTGTTATAATGTCACATTAATGGCAGTATGTGAGGAGAAAATAATAGAACAAAGGAAATTAAAATGAAATTAAAAGGAAATGAATTAGGATTTTAACTCTTTTATTCTCATCTTTGACAACCTCCTTATGAATTTTTTATGTGGTCATTTATTGAGACCAATGGATCTTAGATGTGGGAATGAGTCTTCGGAAGTGTATTGCGTACAATTTTGAAAATCATCAAATATTAATTTCTGTGAGGATATGACGATGTGAGGTGTAGAATGTTTAGTGGGGGAGAGTGGTGTTTTTTCAATATTTTATTAATTAATTTATTATTTCGGGACTATAATGTGAATAATTTGACAATAATCAATAAATATGTTAAATTAATGAGGTGGATTTCTAGATTACGGTGATTACATAAAATATAGTCATGGAATAGTATATTTAACTTATAATGTATATATAACATCAATTACAATATTTTAATAATATATAATATTCAAGTATTCTAGATATTTCCCGAGAACTAATTTTATATATTTTTAAATGTGTGAAATACAAATAATAACACCATTTTATGAAATTAATTTTTAGTAAATGATAAAATTAATTCCTATTTAAAATTATCATTTATTAGTATAATACCTTATTAAAAATTATAAATTTATTGTTTATAATATGAAAACACATTGTGACTTATTAAATTATCTTATAATCATAAGAAAAAAATTTAAATTATGAACATTTTTAATGAAGATTAATTTTTTTAATCAATTTATTTATTATAATATTGTAAAGAATCATTTATGTTTCTCAAAATAGAAAAAACATTATTTATCATTTTAAAAAGTATAATTTACATATTTAATTATATAAATACATAGCATGTACATCTTTAACAAACATAAATTTTTGTATACACCCATAGGTGAGGAAAAATATTATATTATTATAGGTTCTTTAATTTTGGTAATTACTGCTTCTTTCATTATGAATTAATAATACATTTTACTATTTAATTCTATAGTGGAAAAAATTATTTCATAAGTTCATGGGTTGTTATATGAACTATATTTTCACCATAATTCCAATAATTTAATGGTGGCAATAGAAAAATGAACAACATTGGTGAGGCGTAAATCCACTATACACATTAATGATGGTTTCATAACTCATTTGATGTATATTTTTTAAGTTGTAATTATTAACCATAATATAAAAACCATATAAAAATATAATGATACTTGGATTATTATATAATATTTATGGAAGAATAATTGAATAGGGTGGAGATAGGAATAAAGAAATGATACTTGTTGCTGATCATTCCCTCTTTTTTTGGTAACTTCAACTTGATTGAAAGAGAGGCCATCTGTGGATGGATTTGTTACCAATGTAAGGCTTATTGGATGAGTGGAGGGATATTGAGAAGTGAAATGGTTAGGATTTCAACAGTCCATCTATCTTTGGCGGTTTGAATATATAGTTACCCAGCCTTTTCATACATCACTATTATAATTTTAATGATAAAAACATAATTGTATTAAACAGAGAATGAAAATGTTCAGTGTCTTTTGAAAACTAGGAATATTCATAACAATTACAACATTATTCAAAACCACTTATTTAATTCTGTCTTCTCTCAATTCTTATTGGCACTTGACCTCTCTATAGTACATGTAGTCACATGAAGATATATATAAAAGGGGTAATATAAAAGCCAGTATGAGGATATATAATAATAATATATCATGGGGTTTTAGTAATCATATCATATGAAAAATATCATGAATATGAGAGGAATCATTAATAAAATACTTGAATGGTGAAAATGCATAAAAATGAAACATCATCTCTTAGTGGTTAACTACCACACATAGTTTTGAACAATAATATCATCAAATCCACACTCTATTTCAATTTTAATCATTGTATTACTAACTTTAAAAAATTCATTGGAGGGCTATATAATTTATGGTGCACCCATCCCATTCAAACATTCATACTGCGCTATATAATTCTGGGCGCACTCGTCACATCAGTAAATTATCATTATCATGCATGCCACATAGAACATATATCAAAAATAAAAATAAATAAACCATGTAAAAGAATGGTTTGCGTATCTTATTAACACATTCATAAACTTTGGGTTCCCAAATGAAAGTGGTAATATCATACATGATACAATAATCATCAACCTTGAGTGAGAAATAAAAGGTGTGTATATTAAAGAAGAGTACATTTCCGAAAACAAATTGACATAAAATTAAGTGAAAACAATTATTTCCCATAAAAACAAATATAATTATGATAAAATGATATTTATGTAGAGACCATACCAAAAATAGAGTGAAATAGGGAGAACCCGAAGAAAGAAAGCTGGGTTCGAGAACTTCACATTACCATGTATCCGAACGCTTTCATCAATTTAATGTTCTATATAACCTCATTTTATTCCATAATTATCAACTTTGGAACATTTTTTACATTAATTTAGTTCAATATGATTTTATTATGTTAAATTTTTGTCCTATTAATGAGATATATTGTTTAAAAACATTGTTTGGGAATGTTTGTTTTTATTGTTTTCTTTTGTGGTTCACTTGTATTCATAAATGAATGTTCATGCTGAACATGGATAAACATCCAAAACATATATTTCATGTTTTTAATGATATCAAAGAATTTAAAATGATATAATAATGAATAATATTATGTTGAATTTGGACGAATCATTAGCCGTGAATTAAATGATGATTGTTTGTGTTAATTTGGGTTGTTTTTTGACCACAACGCACTTGTTTTGTTTAATAATTTTGTAATATATATTAGTTAGTTCTCCAAAAAATTAGTATATAATTCATATAAAATATTATGGATCAATCATAATACTGGTTTCAGGACCATATTTTTAGGTTAAAATGTAAAAAATAGGACAAGTCGTTCTTGAAGGTGATAGATTACAACTCACGAACAACGTTTTCTTTTATAAAATTAAAGGATGCCAATAAGGGTGTTGGGATACCATTATTATGATAAAATTAATGTATTTGTGGGATAATGGTGTTACCATACCATTTGGTTGAGGAATTTGTGGGAGAGAATAATAAAATAACATAAAATTGAATGGAAATGAAAGGAAAAGAGGGAGTTAAATTACCGCTTGAATCCTCCTCTTGAGATCCTCCTTAAGGGTCTAGGCATGGACTTTTTAGGAAACTAGAAGCTCTTGGACATGGTGGGGGGCTACAGAAGATTCCAAGGTAGTGTTAATAAAAGTCATGATGCTTGAGTGGTGTGTGGAAATGCGGGTTTGAAGGGTGGTAGTTAAAGTGGAGGGGAGAGGGGATTCCACAATAAAAAATTAATTTATTTATTTTTACCCACAAGACAAAGAATAATGAGTCTTCCTTGACCAATAATTGTAATTTAATCATGTGATACCTCACCATTTGGGCATACATCAGCAGAAAAACATGCATGACTCTATAATTATCTTATTTAGCATAGTTTTTAAATTATGGTATTTAATTATTGATAAAAAATTCATGTACTTCCAAAAAAATTCAACAATGAATTCCACTATTCAAAAATAATTTTCTAAATATGATAAATTTTATTTTCAATTAAAATCATAATTAAATTTAAAAAAAATATTTAAAATCAAAACTGTTTTTATAATGCTTTCATAAATTACCTAAGGTCTTAAAAATTTATAGTAAAACTATTAGACATTGATTTGTTAATTTATGAAACCATTCTAATAAAATACATTTTATTTATATTAATTAATTATTTACAATTAATTAATTATGAAATAAAAAATACTAATACATTTAATATGGTAAAATTTTAAAATATAAGATTCTATAATTTTATTTAATTATTCATGGGTATGGTTACTCTTATTTTGGAAGATTTACTATTTATAATGGTCAAATTACTATTCATAAGGGTAGGTTACTTGTCACCATCAATGATGTTTTTCTAATTGGACTCCAAACATCTTACTGACAACAACTGGCTATGTAATATTTTCAAAATTGAAAACATAGAAGTTGAAAAATTATGTTAAATGATAACATAGTATTTAGTATCATAATATTTCATTGTGATTTCAAATTGTATTATACTATAAGGAATAATGATAAGAAGTGAATTCCATTGATAAAACATCACTCCATTACAATCTTTCCCCCCTCAAGAAATTTCACCCTAGAAATTTTACATTATAGAAATAGGTCACAGTACTAGTCCTTCATGGCCTCCTCCAGTTCCCATGTGGCTTCATCAAGATTATGGTTCGTCCACAGTGCTTTCACATAGTGGGGTTTCCTATTACGTTGAACCTTTTCTCTCCAGTCCCGAATCTCTACTCCATTTCCCTCATAGTAGATATCATCTTCCATTTGTACCAACCCTATGTTCATTACTTGTGAGGGATTTGGTATGTACTTCCTCAGGTGTGATAGGTGAAACACATCATGAACATGAGCCATATTTTGTGGAAGTGAATGTCAATAGGACATGAATCCTATGATGTCAACGATCTAAATGGTTCCAATATACCTTGGGAATTACTTCCCTATCATTTCAAGAAGCATTACTCTCTTCCATGGTGATATTCATAAAAGAAATTTATCTCCAACCTCGTACACCTAGTCCCTTCGATAGTTCTCTGCATAGCTCTTTTGACGACTATAAGTATCATTGATGTGTTTCGGGATGACATGAACATTTTATATCATCTCTTACACAATATTAGGTCCATGTATATTTCTTTCTCTAACTTCATTCAAATTGGTTGGAGATCTACATCAAATTCTAGACTGAGCATCATATGCAGCAATCAAAGTACGCCTGAGGAAGATATTGTTGTATGACAACTCAACCAATGAGAGATTTTAATCCTATCCACCCATGAGTTCTTGATAGAAACCACATATAATATATTTGAGCTTCTAAATAGTACTTTCATTTTGGACATTTGTTTGGGATTGATAGGCCATACTGAAATTTAATACAGTACTCAAAGAATGTTGAAAACTCCTCTAGAATTTAGATGTGATCCTTAGATCACAATCAGTGACAATCGAGAGTGGAACTCCATACAGCCTCACCACATCCATCACATATATCGCTGCATGTTTTACAAGCCACCATCTTTTCCAAATAGAAATAATGTGGGAAGTCTTGGTGATTTGGTCAACCACAACCCATATCACATTATTTATTTTTGACATTTTTGGATGACTCGTGACACATTCCATAGTGACATTCTCCCTTTTTCACATGTGTGTCTAAAATGGTAACATCATACCATGTGACTTTTGTCTTTGTACATTAACTTGTTGACATACAAAGCACCTTGACATATATTCTGAAATATCCTTCATTATGTCATCCCAACAGAATTGTTCTCGGAGATCATGATACATATCGGTACTCCTAGGATGGATGGGGAATCTTGAGCTATGCGAATTTTCCAATAGCTCATTCTTTATCCAGGGTGATGAAATAACACAATGTAGTGTACCAAATCAAAACACACCGTCATCGTCAATATGGAGCTATTGAAGGTTCACATCCCTTACTGCATTCACCCTCTTCTGTTACTCCACATCATCAATTTATTCTTCCTTAATATTATCTTGAATTAGTGGTTACACATTCATTTGGGAAAGGTAGTATATTTCCCCTTCCCTTATGATTTCCCAATCCATCCATTCCATATCAAAAAAATATGTTTTTTATCAATCAGTGACATGGGTAGTGTAGCAGGTTCTTTTCATCTAAGAGCATTAGCTACCATGTTCTCTTTTCTAGGATGATAGTGGATAGAGAAATTGTAATCCTTTATTATCTCTATCCGTCACCTTTGACATATGTTTAGATCCTATTGTATGAATATATATATTAGGATATTGGGGTTGGTTTATATGTAACAATTCTCACCATAATGTTAGTGCCGCCGGAATTTCAGGGAAAAAATCACCGTTGTTCTCTCAAGATCGTATGTCGGGTTGTTTTGGTCATGGATTTTCCACTCTTGCGAGGGAAAGGCTATAACACTGTAAATTTGCATGAGTACGCAACTAAAACCTTTATTTAATGAATAATTATATAGCCTAAAACCTTCATTACATTTCGGTAGTGTGAGTACCGGTGCAGTGATCAACCTTCTCTTTAGCTCTTTGAAGCTTCTCTCACAATCATCCATTCAGACATACTATACACTATTCCTTATTAAATTAGATAGCAGGCTTGACAATCATGAGAAAGTTTTTGCAAGACATCGGTAGTAACCAGCTAATACTAGAAAAACTTTCATTTATATGACACAAGAGGGCCTAGGCCATTCCTCAATCGTGTTTTTCAATGGTCCACAAAAATCATTAGAAATTACCTACACTAAAGGCATGTGATCCTCCCACATGCCTCCAAAATCCATTACACTAGCCTGCAACATGTCTTCCATCATATTTATCTTCCTTTCAGATTGTCCATCCGTCTGAGGATGATATGCTGTACTCATACTCAACTGAGTTACTTGGGATATCATTATGGATTGCCCGAAACAAGATGTGAACCTTGGATCTCTGTCGGACACGATTGAAACTGATAAGCCATGTCTCATTAACACTTCCTGGATATAGAATTTGGACAGATCTCCCACCGTATTAGATTCATGAATAAGGATGAAGTGGTCTGACTTGGTTAGCCGATCCACTATCCTCATATGGCATCAGGCTTCAGAACTGTTCTTGGCTGACCTGTAACAAAATCCATAACTATCTCCACCCATTTCCACACTATAATTGGTAGAAACTATAACATACCCCCCAGTCACTGATGTTCTTCTTTAACTTTATGTCAAGTTAAACACCCTGAAACAAATTCGGCTACCTTCCATTTCATGTTGCTCCACCAAAATTGCGCCTTTATCGCCTTATACATCTTCTTTATTCCTAGATGAATAGCCCATCTTGAATTGTGGTAAGCATGAATGTTTTTTCTGGAGAAGTTAAAGGTACAACCATCCGATCATGAAACCACAAAAATGAACTCATATCCACCTTCCATCCCTCAATGGTCTCCCCACCATTGAGTTTTGAGCTGAATCCAACAGAGTCTAAATCGGATGTATGTTACTCTTTTACTATCTCCATCAAATCAGAAACAAGCACAACTGGAAATAAAACCAAAACATCACTCAATCTTCACATTCCATATGCATGTTGGCTAGGACTGACATAATCTGCCACACATCTGATGCTTTTTGTGCCAACAGGGTATACGACTTTCTTATTAATGCATCGGCCAACGAATTTCCATTACCCGGTGTATATATCAAGTCAAATTCAAACATTTTAAGATACTCCATCCATCTACTCTTCCTAAGATTCAAATATCATTGTTAGAAAATTTTCATCAAATACTTATGAATCATAAACATATTGAATTCCTCAATGAAGAGAGAATGACGTCATGTCTTCAAGGATTGAACAACTACAGCTAACTCCAAATCATGTGTTGGGTAGTTCTTTTAATACACTTTCAACTGTCATGATCCATAATAAACAACATGGTCTCCTTGAATGAGAACACATCCCAACCCAGATCCTGAAGCATCACAATACACGAAGTACCCCTTTCTTGATTCCAGAAAAATCAAGATGGGTGCAGATGTAAGGAGAACATTAAACAATCTAAAAGATATATGACATTCTTCAATACATTGAAATACAATGTTTTTCTTTGTCAATGTTTTCATAGGCGAAACTAGTCGTGAGTATTAACACACAATGAATCAATAATAACCATCTAGACTAAGAAAATATTGTATTTCAAAGACATTCTTCGGTGGCTGCCAAGAAAGAATGGGTTCAATATTTTCTGGATCCACTGAAACACATTTCTCAGAAACAACATGGCCTAGAATGTGTACCTCTTGTATCCAAAAATTGATCTTTGATAATTTTGAATACAACTGATGGTCACTCATGATTTTCAACACTATCGCCATGTGTTGGTGATGCTCATCCCTTGTTCTCGAATACACTAATATGTGGTCCACAAACACCACAACAAATGATTCTAGATATTTCTAAAATATCTAAATCATCGATTCCATAATGATTTATTGTGC
This sequence comes from Viscum album, assembly GCA_963277665.1. Taxonomy (NCBI): domain Eukaryota; kingdom Viridiplantae; phylum Streptophyta; class Magnoliopsida; order Santalales; family Viscaceae; genus Viscum; species Viscum album. The sequence goes on from OY728151.1 coordinate 1,914,219,371, forward strand.
ATTCATAAGACCAAATGTCATGACTACATATTCATAGTGACCATATCTACTTATGAAGGCTGTCTTCAGAATATCCTCCTTCTGAACTCGCAAATAGTGATATCCTGACTGCATGTCTATCTTAGAGAACCATTGAGCTCCCCTCAATTAATCAAACAAGTCATCAATGCATGGATGTGGATATATATTCATTATAGTAACTTGGTTAAGTTTATTATAATCCACACATAGCCTCAATGTTCCATCTACTTTTATTACAAAGAAACCAGTGTTGTCCACGGAGACACGCTTGGCCTAATAAAAAATGTGGTTTCCAGTTCTTCCAACTGTAGTTTCAATTCCTTTAACTACCATGGTGTAATCCTATAAGATGTTTGTGAGACAGGACTGGTCCCCTGAAGGAGATCAATCGTAAACTCCACTTCACTTATAGGTGGTAACAGTGAGAATTTTTCTGGAAAAACATCAGGAAATTGATATGGGACTACTAGAAAATAGTTATTCATGATCTCTTACGTCGATTCCAAGTTTAACACAGCCAACTATTAAGATATTGTTGCCATTATTGTTAGAAACATGCCCATTCCACCTGCCTTCACCACTCATTCTTCTCTAAAGAGATGCTCGATGTCATCCTCTGTCGCAAAACTGACCGTTCTTCCATAACAGTCTATGTGAGCCCTGAACTCTATCTACCAATCCATACCTTGGATTATATCATAGACATACATATCCAGCATAGAAAAATATCATTTCATCTCAGCTCCATCAAAATTTATAGAACATTCTATACACACGAAGGCTTTATAATTTCTTTCACTAAGAGGAGTTTGAGGTTATATCATAGAAGGCATCATTTCATGTTTTATGTTCAGAAAATCAGCAATAAAAGAAGCAAGAAAAGGATTAAATGCACCAGCATTGGTCTACATTTTCATGTGGGTAGAATTAAAAAGAATAATACCTCTCATCGTAGACGGTCTAGACTGGTCATCCACAATCACTTGTTCTGCTCTATGATATTGTTTTGTTGCTACACTTTGGTACTTCTTGCCATGTTGTGATTGTCCTACCTGACGAGTCATGGTATTCCTAGAATCACCATAGCTAGTTCTGTTCTGTGGGCAAGATTGATTTTTGTTGTCCTCACCATTTCGAATCATAAGATGCTTTTGACACTTGCGAAGTGTCACGAACACCCGAACATGGAACACTGTGAGAATATCACTGATGATGCCCCATCTTGTTGCAATTGTTTCATGCTCTTAGTGGTGATGCACATTCTCATTTCATGTGATCAATCGAGACACATTGAAATCAACATACATTCACCATGGGTCGTGGCGGAAGATTCACTGATCCATCCGTCAGATTCTGATTCGCACTCCCACCTTGGAAGTTGATGTCCCTCTTCCGCTTATTCCCAGCATTAGAGTTCCAATCCGTTCTCGTGGGTATCATCATTCTTCCTCCTCCCATAACTCCTGAGATATCTCTTTCAGGTATTTTTGCTTTGTATATCATCTCTGTATAATCTGTAATACCGAGCACAGCTATCTTCGAGCGAATCTCCTGTCGCAACCCTGATTCAAATATGCGTGCGTTCAGGGACACACGTGCAGAAACTTTTGGTGCAAAGCGCACTAAATTCATGAATTTAGCCGCATACTCCGTGATAGAGAGATTCTCTTGATTCAGGCTACAAAAGTTTGTCATCCTTTGGATCTTGAACTTGTGAGGATAGAATTTTTTATAGAATAATTCCTCAAATTACTCCCAACCTAGACCTTGATCCACCTTAGTATGCACCACTAGCTCCCACCACTGTCGTGCAAGATCCTCCAACATATACATCGCTAACATTACTTTTAGTTTTGGTGGGGTGCTGATTTAATCAAATATATGATTCATCCTACTCTTCCACACCTCTGCCCTTTCTGGATCAAAATGACCCTGAAAGATTGATGGATTATGCTTCTCGAACTGGACGGAATGGTCTACATGCCTTGACTCATCCGTCTGATTCCCCATGTCCATAGCTTGAAATGCTTAAACTATACATTGGACTAGCTGCTGGTTCACCTATGGATCCGGTGTGACCACATTCTCTGCAGCCACTACTGTTTGGTTTCTATGACGCCTAACGGGTGTAATTTTCTATACAAACAACGCATTTCGTTAGTCTCACGTCCTAGAAACTGAAGGCTTAGCATTTCTATTGCTATCACATCACTATCCTAACATTGATTTCCTAACATCATGCTTTTCCACATTTACCCATTTCTAAAAAAAGAATCTTTTCTTTATTTTTAAAATCAATCTATTTTCAAAATCCATCAACCATTCTCCATTGAAAATCGTTCATTTGAAAACAAGTTTAAATTTGTTCAGAAATCACGCATATATATCAAACCATAATCCATTTATCAAAATGATAAATTCACATATAGTGAGAATTCATTCCTCTAATGAATGGAATGGTCATATCATTGTCTAAACCCATGAAAATGAGATTATTTAACCTATAAGTGTCTCCAGAACACTTATGTACCCAACTCCATCGTCAAATGAAGTTCAACATAAAAAGGTTAGCTACGTCTTTTTATGCTCTACATTCCATGTACCGACAATCCTACTCCTATCTAAGATGACCATCCCAATGAATTGACACATAAGAATTCAAAACCAAGACCAACAAAAACCGATGACTACTTGTTCTACAGCGAATGAAACAAACAGATTGCATATACCCCATGAACCGAACAAACTGATACCATTTGTAATGACCCACGAATTCTCATTGGATTGAGAGTACAATGAGACATTACTAGGCCTTAATCGATATCCCAAAGGTGCCAAAGACTAGAAATAAATTCCGAAGGGTTTCAAAACAACTGGGGAACAATTTACCCTTTTAGAACATACAACAAAACCATCAAACATAACCAAACTAATCAACTAAATAATTCATGATAAAAGCTAAGAAAAATCAACCATTTATCTTATCATAAATCAACCAAGAGTTCCACAACGTATACCATCACTAAATCAGAGAAAATAGTAGAAAGAATAACTAAATGACTACAAGACAACAACCAAACTCCATGCTCCACAAGCTCCAAGCTCCAACATCACAAACCCACCCAAGTATCCTGAAGTAGTGCTATAAACATGGGACATATTAACTTTGACAACATCCCGATATATGACATCTGCAAAAGCACAAATCTTCCAAAGTAGGGGGTGAGTAATGAAACACAATAGGTTTTCACCGATGACTTCCCAACCCATGCCTCTAGGATAAAACATGTTATCACATTTATATAAAACAATTTATATAAAAAAAAGTCCAAAATAGTTCACACTATAACATGTTCCATGTCAAATCCATTTTCCAAAGAAGACCATCTATCACAATAGAAGAAACAAGTAAATGTTTCCAATCAAATTCCCATTTCCATTTTGGAACATTCATTCCATTTCAAAAATCCACACAACCAACCATGCATGGAACCAAGACCTCCATATACTCGTCAGTGGTGTGTTATCCTTCCACTAAGCCGTCACTTAGTGGAATACCTTGACGGAGGTACTTCACGCCCTTATTCATCCCAAACTAGGGATGGGGGAACTTCTCACCCTTATCCATCCCAACCTTTTGATGGGGGTACTTCTCGCCCTTATCCATCCCAATGCATAAGAACACACACCACAACCCATGGAAATCCATGAAAAAACAATGTGTGTTAAAAACCATTCAATAAAGCATAAAACCTTTTATTGAAATCCATATCATTCATGAAGAAACACCATAACCACTTTAAAAATTCAATTTTAAATTCACATCAACAAACACTTTGAAAAATCACACAATTTCCATCAGCTGTTACTTAAATGGGATTTCAACCATTCATTCAAAGTAGATAAAAAATACATTTCAATCAAGGAAAAAATTTGAAACTAATCTTTCAAGTTCTAAGAAAGTGGAATTGGGAGTGAAGTCACCTACCTGAAAAAATTAGGTGAAACCAACCAACGGACGAAGAACACCAACAAAACAGAGTCAACTACTCCCCCAAAACCTCTATAGATTCCATCCCCTAGTACCAACAAAACCAAAACCTAGCATAAAAGTCATTGACTACGTTAGATCTACCCATCTTTGGAATATATCTAAGGATCCATAAGGAGGGTAGATGGAGATCTAAGAATACTAAAGGAAGCATGACTTACCTCGATAACCCAGCCTTTAAACACCAAGGAAACCTCCAGATTGCTTCCAAAACGCCTGGTAAGTGTTCTCCCACCATCATCAGAGATAAATACAGATTTAGTGCTATATAGGAGAAAAAATGATTGGTGTTAATGATAAAACGAAATAGATTATTAAAAATAGGATCTATGTTGACCTCACGCATGTTTAGTATGCACGGACAGGAAAATTGTGCACTAACCGTGCGGTAGTCACTGCTTTGAAGGGGCACCCCGCACGACCTCATCACATAGCTTTCCTAAACCATGCACACACTGTGTGGTCTCCTCTATCCAAAGTGACCACAACCTACACGGCTTCCACACGGTTAGGGAAAACCATGCGATGCATTTGCGTCAACCCGTTTTCCCTTTAACACTTAAAAGTGTTAAGAATTTCCCAACCATTTCTAATTTGCATCGTGTACATAAAAAGCATAAAATAAGTGTTATATACTATAAAACGGGGTAGTACATATGAATTCTCTCTCCATATTCATTTCTAGAGTTCATGGGAAATTATTGTTATGAATCATGATCTTAATGTATCTCTGTTCCATCTCATCAACTTCCACCCTTTTGGTGTTCTTAATCAAACCCCACCATTGATTGGCTTCTCCATCTAGATGATGAAGAAATAGTGTCAGTTTCTCCATCTCTGAATAGTAGAGCACTGAAATGATCAACACCATCGTGTTGACCCACTATTCTGCAACTAGTGGACCTGATGATCAACTAATTTTCATTTGTCATTACCACATAATACTTTTTATAGCATGTTTCTCCCTCTTTGGTGAAGAAGGATGTTCTCATTTTTAAGGTTATTGTTCACATCCTGAGAAAGTTAGTTAAGAATCACCATGATGTTTTCAACTCCACCTCCAAAATCATTGGAAATGTCATTTAGGCAATTGATGCATCGGCCCATACACTAGTTGATGGCCTTTTTTCCACTTGTTCCTACCATTTTCTAAAATATAAAAGGTTTAAAAAACATAAGTCATAAAGTTATGAATAAATAACTTCTTCATTTGTAAATATTTTACTAAATTCGTGTATTATGGGTTCCAAATGTATCTCTTCTTATGTACATATTATTATTTAGTATCTTGATATTGGTTTTATCTGGGGTTCACTAATAAAAAGACCCAAATAAAATAAACCTTTCCTAGGTTACCTGTGGAGTCTATAAGATTTTTCTTATGACGTTTCCATTCTATCATACTTGGGGGAGATTGTTGAGTCAATAAGGTTTCTATATGACATTACCATTCCTTCGTATTTTGAAAATAACAAACACCTTATCTGAAAGAAAATTTCATTCAACCATATGTTTTACTTTTATATTGAAAATTTTCCCTCCCCATGTAAATTTATCATTACCATGTTTTTAGTTATTCGTTTTGTATAAGAAAAAAATTCGGTTTTGTATCCAAAACCTCAGAATCATATTATATTTAGAAAATAGAGAATTCTGTTTTCAGGATTCAAATTCATGTTCTGAGTTCTGACTCTGAGTTCTTTGAATTTAGACTCCAATCACTTATCAGTTCTGACTCTGAGTTCTGGGGAATTCTGACTCTGAACATTGTGAGTTCTGACTCCGAACTCTCTGAATTTAGACTCCCAAATTTTTGGAGTTTAGACTCTGAATTCTTGTGAATCCAGAATCCAAATATCAGTGAAATTAAGACTACAGAATTCTATAGGATTCAGTTTCTGACTTCCTTAGAAAACTGAATCGGAATATCATTATATTATAGACTCCGAATGTATTTTTGGTCAGACTCCAATCTTTTATTTTTTCTTACTTTCTGAAAAATGATTTTTTTAAGTAACCATATTTTTGATTAATCATGGTTTGATTATAATACTCCGTAGTGCATTATGTTACTAACTAACTTTTGTTTGAGTGACATGTGTACGGGTCCCTCCGAAATTCAAGGAAAAATATTACTGTTGGAGGAGGGAGCCGACCGTTCGAGTTTTGCCTATAAATAGGAGCTCATTTGAAATAGATCATTATAAGTTGATCAATATAGAGATTACATTCTGTTGATGTGATTTCGATAGAGAGAGGACCTTATAAATTATCAGGCATCGTGAAAAAATTTTGAATGTCTTGTTCTAACTGTGATTTTTTTAGATTTTATTTGTGTAGAAGAGCGATTTCCTTGAAATATGAGACTTCGTGTTTTAAAGTCAGAGGTGCTGATTTCTTTACAAATGGAGGGATTTCTGGGACAGCAATACTGATACCGATATTTGGATTGAGGGCTTAACTATGTTATTGTTAGGCAGACTTTCTTAAATGTATAAATCAAGGGACCTTTATCCAGGGTTGTTGGACACCCTTTTCTTTGGGTTAAAAGAGTTACTACTTGTTACCAGTAGTGTTTCAATTTTTTTTCATCTGTATTTTTGTTTGTTGAGGAAATTATAACATTCGTGTACATCCTTAGACTTGTACTTTGATTAAATATGATTTTATATTCTCTAAGGTAGAGTCATAGTTATTGTAAACTTTTGTTATGTTTCATTTCCAGAACATTTTTTTCAGAATCATGTAAGTTATTAAAACTTAGTGGTGTTTTGAATTTTTTTTTTAAAAAAAATTATTTAAGGATTTTCAAATTATACAATTCACCCCCTCTTTTATATTGAGTATCTACACTATATTTTGATACTACAATCAGTATCATATCTATATTACTATCAATCCAACAATAACAACTAAAGAGACCCCTCTCATTTATACACAACTATTACATCATTATAATGATAAACATCATAATAGTATTACACATAGAGGATACAATTGTTTAGTGTATTTGGAAATGTAGGACCATACATAACAATTACAACATCAATCATAATCATTTATTTAATTCCTTCTTATGTAGCTTCTTATTGGCACTTGACCTCTCCATGGAACATGTAGTCACCTGAGGATATACCTCAAAAGAGGTGGGATAATATCCTTGTAAGAGGATAGATAAGAACAATATATAATGGGGTAAGAATAATCAAATCAAATGAATAAAGATGGTGATCATGAGAGTAATCACTAATAAAAGACATGAATTGTGGAAATGCAAAAAAAATGAAACATCATGCCTTAGTGGTTAATTACCACATATTGTTGTGAACAATTATAAAATCATGTTCACATATAATTCCCATTTTAATAATGAGATTAATCACATTATCCAATTCATTGGAGTGCGATATAATTTCAGGTTCACCCGTCAGATTAAATCATTCATTTTATTCTATATAAATCTAGGTACAACCATCACATCATAGAATTGTAATTATCAATCATGACACATAGAACATACATCAAAAATGAATATAACTAACCCATGTATAGGAATGAGTTTCATATCATAATAAAACATTCATAATCATTGGGTTCCCAAAATAAATTGGGAATAACTTACTTGATACAATAATCCTCAACCTTTAGTGAGAAATAAATGGTGTATTTTTCATAAAGAGTTCTTTTGGAAAACATTTCTATGACATAATATAATGTGGAAAACATATGTATACCATGATAATATAATATAATGATTAAATTTTTTATGAGTGAAAATACAAAAAATGGAGTCAAAGAGGGAGAACCCGATGAATGAAAGCTTGGTTCTAGAATTTCCCCTTACCTTGTATCCGAACAAATTCTTCACATTATTTACCTTTATTAACAAATTAAACTCATTAATTAATAATTATAGATCCATTTGTACATGAATATGGATCATTATGGTTTCATTATGTCATTTTTTGGTCCATTGGATGAGTTATATAGTTCAAAAACATTTTTGGGAATGTTTCTTTATATGGGTTTCTTGATTGGTTCACATGTATTAATAAATAAAAGTATGTGTAGAACATTGATAAACATCCAGAACTGATGTATCATTTTATAATTATATTATATAAGATAAAATGATTTCCTAATGAATTATATTATATACCATGTGGATGAATCATTAGACATTAATTAAAGGATGATTGTTTTGGTAAATTTGGGTGTTTTTTACCACAATGAACTTGTTTTGTTTAATCATTTGTTAATATGTACATAAGTAAGTTCCCAAACATTAAATATTAATTAATAATTATAACATAGTCTAGTTCAACCATAAACTTTTTTCCTGAATAGATCTGAAGTTAAAAATGAAAGACGAAAACATGTTGTTCTTCTAGGTGATAGATTGACACCCCCTGAACAACATTTTCTTCCATAAAATTAATGGATGAAGATAAGGGGGATGTATTGTATAATACCACATTAGTATCATAAAATTATGTTATATTTATGAAAATGTAGTTAACCTACAATTTGGATGAATATAAGTGTTTAGATACTAATTAAAGTACATGAAATTGATAGGAAATTGAAGAAAAATTGTGACTGATATTACCTCTTCAATCCTCCTCTTGATATCCTCCTCAATGGACTAAGGATTGGACTTTTAGTGGGACCAAAATATCAAGGACGTGGTAGAGGGGTCGGGGACAAATTTTGGGTATATTTTAGAAAGGGTTTGATTTTTTATATGTGTGAGTAAATGATGGTGTGAATGGTTGTATTATAGTGGAGGGAGTTGAGATTTCCCAATATAAAATTCATTAATTTATTATTTCACCACAAGAAAGGAATAGTGAGTCTTCCGTGACCATGAATAGTAATATAGTCATGTGAACCCCAAAATATATTTCTTATATCATCATAACATCATGTATGACTCTATAATTAGATTATTTTGTTTTTTGTGTGTATATTATGGTATTTCATTATTCATCAAAAAATCATGTATTTCAGAAAAAACAAAAAAGTACTCTCAAAGCATATTTTGATGTGTAGAATCCAAAATTGAAGTGAAATTTCAAAAAATTCTTTTCTAAATATGAATAATTTAAATTTCATTTAAAATAAAATTCTTTTTGAGAAATAAATTTTTTAAAACTAAAACTATTTTTAAAATGCAATCAAAAGTTGCGTAAGGTCTTGTAAAATTATCCTTAAACTATAAGACATAGATTTTTTAATTTATTATCACATTTTAATGAACTAAATATTATTTTAATTTAATTAGTTTAATATAATAATTTTTTTTTGACTTACAAAATTACCAATACTTTTACAATGGTCAAATTGTCACTTATAATATGCCTAAATTTAATTTAATTATTCACAGGAAAGGTTACTATTAATTTGGACCATTTAATTTTCATAAGGTAAATATTAATATTCATAAGTGTAGGTTACTATTCATAAGGGTAGGTTAGTATTCCCTAATAATTATGTTTTCCCTATCGGACTCCAAAAATCTTACGCGTCACAACCCTGTTTGTATGTTTTTCAAAATTAAAAATATAGATGTGGAAAAATTATGATTAATGATCGCATATTATTTAGAATAATAATATGTATTTGTGCATCCAAATGAGATTATACTAGAAGGTATAATTATAAAAATGTTATTATTGGGATAAAACTTTGGGTCATTAAAAAATATGTGAGGGGAGTGATTTATATTTTATAGCGTAGGAGGAGTGACATAGTTGTAAATACAAAAAAAATAAACACTATTGGGTGGTTTCATTACTACATGATCCTCCTATAATAAATTATTTTTTATAAAATTATAATATGAAATAGAAATTTCCATCAATAGTTTTTTTGGCATGTTTTTCATCATTTTGAATCCTTTTCATTTGTTAGTAACTACTAAGTATTGTCATTTTAAACTTTACCATCATGATTAACATTTAATGTTTTCACTAATCAGTTTGATCTAATATTAAGGTGACCGTTATGGAAAATAAAATTTATTCGAATTAAAAATATTTAATATACATTTGAAAATTCTACACATATATGTGGATGAATTTAATTTAAAATTTAGCGTGTATACACGATTTCATAGTCAGATTCTAATGTGAGAATATCAAATTTTTGAAATGTTTTTACCTCAAAATTTAATTTGAATTTGACACAAATGGCATGAATTATATTTATATATGTACTATAGAACAATTTTTACATTAAAATCAAGTGAAAAATAAATTTAGTAATATTATTTATTTATACAACACAAAAGTATTAAATTTAAATTCAGTAATTGTCACTATACATTAAAAATTAAAACATCTCATAAAATACCAGAAAATCATACCATGAAAATTATTAAGCCCATAATTTCAAATTGATATCTAATTTGAAAGAAATATAAAAAAAATAATATTTTGTTAATCAATTGACCCATAATAAGTCGAAGGAATTTTCTTTTATAAAAATTCAGCATTTTTTTCTAACATTAATATGTATATAACCTTTATACATTAATCATTTTTTATTAAAACATATCCTTTCAATTCAATAGATTTTTATATTTATTACAAATTAATTGGTAAATAATTAATTGACATATTGTTTTAATAAATTTTTTAATTATATTAATAACATAAAATTTAACATCTAGGATTTAATTTTCATTTAAAATTATAATATTAATTGAATATTTTTGGTTGGGGAAACCCGGTCAGGCCTGTAATGCAAGCTATCAAAAGCACTCGTTATTTCATCTAAAGTAAGTAAAAATATTATTTCATTAATTTGAATTCTATATGATATATTGAATTTTTTTAAAATAGTACATATATTTTACTGTATCAGTATTTTATATTACATTATACAAGTGGTGTTGTGTATCAAAAATGCTAAAAAATATAATATTCTTCTTTCAGAATTATTGTGTGTTATATTATCCCCCAATAGAAATAAATTATTTCATCAAAATTTATTCATGGTCGTAACAAATTTTATTTCTAAATATGAGGATTCCTTTCCTGAAAAACCGAGACTGTAAAATGGTTAATTAAATTTCTTCCTAATAATATAGAATATGAAGTACATTTTTCATATGGAATAACATATAAATATATTTCTAAAAAGGATTACATTAGAGATATGTAATAATTTAAACATATCCAAAAAGAATATATAATTATTGATTATAATTAAGGATGGTGGTCACAATCAAGTGAATGATCAATGTATATTTGAGAAACACAAATATATAAATATAATATTTTTGAAATTTTCCTTAATATCATCTTATGTGATTATCATTGGATAATATTTCATATTAAGATAATTTTTCTAATGATGAAGAATTTTATACATAATAATAATAAAAAAATAATTACATGATATGTTTCTATTTAATAATAAAACATTCATCACATGGTGTTTATTGTATCATATTCACCACTAATTCTTAAAAAAAAACTTCATAAAATGATATATTTTTTCCTAATTCACCCAAATTTACATTTATCTGTTTATTTGTTCCAGAAAAGAGTAACAAGTCATTCTATGTGTCTCTAAATTATTTCAATACTCGTACAACAAATAAATTAATCTCTAATCCAAAAAATCAATACTATTGTTTCATCAATAATTATTTTCATCAAATTGTTTAGCTTGAAAATTACATATTAACAATAAAATCATGTATGCTAGTGGAAGTTGTGAAACCCTTTCCATTTGTCAACAATGAACTCAATCCCCACAACCTCACATTATTTGATGAGTTTTAACCTAGGATTAAGGTGGTGCTCTTTCTAAAATAAATTAATTTAATTTATATAATTATTCAAAAAAAATGTATTATGGAAATCCATGAAAAGGAATAAAACATTAAATTACCTTTTTTAATTGGGTTTTCAATACTTCAAATTTTTTCATGAAGTCTGATAATCTTATTTAGCTACTATTAAAATTTCATTAATGATTATATAAAACCAAATGGTTATCAATACAAGTAAACATATTTTTATATACTGTAATCTCATTATTCCTCAAATAAATTTTAAACTAAAAGATAAAGGTGCCATAATTTCTCTAAAATCAACTTAATCATGGAAAACACAAATCACAAAATATTTATAATTTGGTGTTTTAAAAAATGAGCATATTTATAAGGAACTGACAATAAAACATTACATAATTATGATTTAAATGAATAATTCACATAGAGGATCCTTTACTGGGATTTTTTGGCTCAAGGAAAGACATATTATCTAAAACATGGAACTAGGAATGTTTCTTTTTAAGAGTTTTTATTTTATGGAATCTTAGTAGAAGTGTCTACTTTGTAAAGCCCAGTAAAGGATACAAAAAGAAAGAAAAATAGTTAGTTTTTTTCAAAACAACAAGTAAACCATGAATAATTTATCAAAGTAATACTTTTTACCTTTATGAAGTAGTAAATACTCTTCATTGAATAAAATATCACTACTTTTCCTTTTTAACAAAAAGATTTCCATAAACCCATATAAAGAACACATAACATATAAAGGTAACTTGGGACATAAAAATAATTAAATGGAATGACCATACGGTCGACTTCCACACATATCACTAAATGGAATAGCCATAAGGCCAACTTCCATACCCAATGCTTTGGAGGTTATAACGTAACCACCCGTCATGGTATTCACGAAACCACCCATCATATGTTTTATCACGTAACCACCCGTCCAATTTCCAAGTACCATTATAAAATCATAACACATAAAAAAATTATAAAGGAAAGAAAACATTTCCATATTTCAAGAACGATATATCACTTAAATATATTGGCATAACATATCCATTATCAAAACCATTTTCAATAACAAAATACAAAAAATATTATATGGTATTTATTGAATTTTAAAAATATTACGGCTTGTTGTGGAATCCAGAGGTCAAATAATACTCGCCGTGGAGGAAAGGTCGTTGTCACTGTATACGTTAAAATGAAACACAATTTTTGTCATTTAGTAAAACGCTTCATATAGAAAATAATCTTTTTGAATAAATGTAGAATTCAAAGGTGTTAATACATCTTATAAAATAAAGTCTTTTATGAAAACAAAATATACCTCAATTAAAGGAGATTGAGACGAAGTCCCTTACAAAGATGATATCCTTTGGTTAAGGATAAATCAATTACATAATTTTGTGTGACAAACGAATAAACCAAATATAAGTGGATATTAAGTGTAAAACAATCATATTTTATTCACACATATTCATATTACGACATATTCAAGGAGTAAAAGTTTATCTCAAAGAATTGAAATTGTGTTAAGAAGTTCACTTGCAAAAATTCGACAGCCTAACGGTGTCACTTTAAAATTCAGAAAATTATATGATGAGGTAGAAAATGGAATCTCATCACTTGGAAAAAAATATTACACCAATAAGAATATATAAGGACATATCCATTCATAACAATATGTAAATTAAAAGACCCATAAAAATAAGTCTTTTATAAAGAGGAGGGTGAATGGTTCCCTTACCGATTTTGGTAACTTTCGAAACGAACACCCCATGAAAGAAGGGCTATAAAAAATTGATGTAAATACTCATAAATGAAATTATATTACATAATTAGTAGAATAATGGGAATTACATAAAAAATTCAAAGTAAATAGTGTTAAATGTAGCATAAATCTCACTGGAATAAATGTGAGATGAAAAATACATTACGAAAACTAGGCAACCTAACGACGCCACATAAAACTTCAAAAAAATGGATTTATGAGATCGAATAGGGTCTCTAATAATATTAACATAAAAATTACAACAGGAGGAATATAAAAAACATCCCCAAAAATAAGAAATATGAGCTTAAAAGAAATGACATAAAACAGAGTACTCAAAAAGGAAGAGAGAGGAAGGATCCCTTACCCCACGTCCGACTTGTCTTGTTAGTTTCTTTATATTCCTGAATAATAAAATTTGGTCAATTTATAATTTCATAAGGACCTAATTGAATGATTATTATTCAATTCATATAACATATTATAATGTTATAATAATTGGTAAATAATGTGAGTTCATATCAGACGTTTTTGTCGATTTTCGGTACATGAGTAAAAATTGACTTTGTTGGAAAAGAATTTTCCATGTAGTTATAATTAAATCATCTCTAGAATAGTATTAGTGATTTAAATATCATATATATCCCGTATATATTCATTTTATACAATTCCATAACATTTGGAGATAAAAATAAATGAAAATCACTGTTCATGGAGATGGTAGGTCATACGTACGCATGAACGCTACTTTCATTTCATTGGCACATTATTTTAATTATAACTAGATGATAAAGATATATATATGTTATAATTCCATTATAATATATATTTTATATAGGTAACATATGTTCATCAATTTCATTCTTTATACATTCCATGTATTTCATGAACGAGTCACATCACTTGAAGGGGTTGTAGTCCACACTTCCTCAAATGAAGTTATCACATTTTCACAACATGAAAAGAATAAAGGTATATATTAAATATAAAATACATAAGAATATAGATGAAATAAATATAATATACATCATAAATAAATATAGTGACATCATAATGTCCACCATGAGAGGTGGTAAGAGAAGATAGAACAATCAACGTTTCGTGAGGCAGTAATTCGCCACCCACACAAACAATATGTTCTTATACCATTAGACAGAGGTGTGTGTAAGTTTAGATCGAATCCTTCACATAAAAAAATCCTAGTATATTGAAGATACTGTTTTCATTAAAAAAGAAAGGAATAAAAAGAGTTTAGGGGGTTGGAGAAGAAAAATAAAACAAAAGAACATAAGAGAGAACATTACCATTAAATCAGGAAACTCTTCTTGGTTTGAACCAAAAGTGTTTCTTGAAGAGATTCCTGCCTAAGGTAAGTATTCTAGGATGAAGATAAGGATTTGGAGAGATAAAATTAGCAGAGTTTGGTCGAGCCAAAGGCATTATATGTCTTGTTAAGGGGGTAGAGCTAGGGGCCTTTTATAAGAGGGAGGAAGGGCACTCTTGGAATGTCTTGAAAAGGTACTTTATTATAAAATTATTTTCAAATATTAAATGTCCCACAGTTATATATTTCTATGATAAGGTGATAAGTGTTCGAAATAAACCCATCTAATATTTTATTGATAAGTTTATGTCTTATATTTTACATTATCTTTTCATTTTATTTAAATCGTTCATTAATGAGGTAATCATAGCATCATCATGGTGTCATAAATAAATTAATTTATTTAATGTCTAAAAATTAAAAAAAACTAATATTATATAGGAAATATTATTAGCTTTAAAATGAATAGTTATAGTAAAAATATGACTTGTATAACCCCATGAAAAATCTTTTTTAGTAAAACAATACATGTCTGTGACATTTTTATTTTAACTTTAAATAAAAAGTTAATAATGTCATTTTCTTACCTAAGTGGCTCCATGGGGTCCCCAAGTTGACCCATGTATTTTCTTGGTCGGCCATGAGTCATAAAATATGTTTAGAACATGTTTCAAGGTATTTTTGTATTATTATAATATTATCTTTACCTTAAATTACACTAATTACCCTTAATCGCGATTAATAAAACTTAGAAGTTACTATTCACCAAAAATTATTTTCATACCATTGAACCCAATTTTAATTATTAATGACACCCATTTTTGTTCGGTTCTTGAAATTCAAATCACAGATGTGGTAAAGTTTCATTTAAACGAAAATTCTGTTTTTTAACTACCACTTAGTGGTTTCACTATTCATCAAAAATTGACGTTTTTCCGAAAAATACAAAATATTCACCATAATCTATATTTGAAATTCCTAATTAAAAAAATATTTCTACTTTACAAAATTCAAAATATATAAGTTTCATTAATTTATTTAATAATTAAATTATGCTGTCAAAACAAATAGCGCATTTTTAAGAAGAAATATCTATCATAAGATTGACACTTGTTTAAGTCCAATTTCAAAGTTAAATTAATTCCAATTACCACCATTGTATTAAATGGTAAAAATATATTCTAATTTCACTTTAAACCCAATTAAAAATATGATCTAATGATATAAATAAATGATATTAAAAAGAGGTTTTGAATTAAAATACAACATTTTTCACTTATTCATTAAAAATGAACATTATCGAAAAAATTACAAAAACATATACAATTTAAATTTTGATGTCCTGATTCTAAAGAAGGATTTTATTTGGTCCAATATAACATATGAAATTGTCAAAAAATGGATTTAAAAAGGGTTCACCATCAAAAGGCATTTAATCAACCTTTTAAAGAATATTAGAATATTTAGGCTTAAAATTATATTCATTCGCATTTTAAGCCTCTAACATTTATTGGATAAAAGTAAAAAAAATTGACAAACATATATTACCATTTTGTTGTTAGTTCTGTTTATTCCCACCATTACAAAATCCAGTCTTTAACTACCATTTAAAATAATATTATTTTATTATTAGAGTGCAATGTAAGATTTCTATGAAACTCGTTGCTATATATTGGGTACGCCATCCAACATAGCGTTACATTTAAATTAATATTAACATTTTATTCAAAAATATGGATAAATATGAAAATTTAATATTCTTTATTTACTTGGGGTGTTACATCCTTCCCCCTTTTGGGAATTGTGTCCTCGCAATTTTAAAATTGGGCTTGGAAACTTCATTGAAAGCCCCACATCAGAAAATGAGTCAATTAAACCGTCTCTTTAAAATAATGAAAGGGAATTACAAAGGTCACCCGAGTTAACCCATACTAGGATTCCATTTTGGAAAACATGGACTTAGAAGAGAAAAAAAGGGTCATGTTCTGATGGAGAGTGATAGTAAACATGATTAGGAGAAAGTTAACGACAAGAAAATCAAAAACATGTGATGGGTTAAATGGTGTTTGATTCCCCAGTAAGAAAAGTTAACGGAAAACATTTTTGTTTTAAGTTGAATTTCATTGAGTAATATATTTATGAGCTTAACTAAATCCTATGGAAACATACTTACTTTTAATGTAGACTTTCATCTCTTACTAGATTTCTTACAGAAACACATTTTTTCTCTGAAAGACAAGTATTTAGGATGACTTGTTCACATTAAGAGCACTATAATAAACTTCTAAAGAATCACCTAATCCACAAAAGAGAACTATATATTTCCCATGTTATTAGACCTTAACCAAAACCAAAACTATTATAACAAGATCAGATAATCCACAAAAGGATAATTCATTATAAAAAGAAAATATATTCTTAATCTCCAAAATTTGTCAAAAAGAACCCAAAGATCAACGAAGACCAATCGATAAACAATTTGTATATAAAATTATTCAATGTAAACCAAACTAAGATTGAAACCCAAATATTTGAAGGATTTATTCACATAGTCTTCGAAGGTAAAAATTAACATTTATCTCCAAGTAACATCAGTTTCTCTTAAAGTCTCATATTGAAAAGTAATTAACCTAATCATATATCCTCTATGATAGGTCAATATTTTCCTTGATAACCCAAAATCAACTTATTCTTGATTCATAAAATTATATAACAAAAAATAATTTGTCATACTGTCTAGGGACTTCACGTAGTCCAGTAGTAGGCGATAAATGTCAGTCGCACTTTGGTTGTGGGATCGATTCCCACAACTTTGTCCGACGTGACGGGTTGTCACACGGTCTGCGTGTTGTGATTTTTTTTCAAAACTATATATTTCTCAAAACATTCCCCAAAAAGTGATAAAATCATCAAAAATAACCATAACATAATTTCACCTGAATTTTATCTCATGCCTTTAATCTCCCATCATAACTTATAGTAACCCATAATTACCTCAAAAGTAAGGATCATATAAACCCAAATGGTTATTTATAACTATGTCCACAAAATAACAGATAACTATTCCATGAATAAAATTTTCATATATCAAACATCAGGGTTACACATACTATAATAATTCATTGAATGTAACCACATCATCAAAAATACTTAATACTTTTAAGATTTTCACCATCCTAAAATATACAATAACTATTGAATCCTTTATATGTTGAATTCTTACTCACTCAAAATTTGTCATGATCCATTAACCATTACTTTCTAACTTATTCTGAAATACTTCTTTCTAACAAACAAAATCTGGAATCATATCCTAAGATTCAAAAATATGAAGACATATGTTAAGAAATAATCCATACCTTGGATTGGTCATTGTCAGTTTCTTCATCCTTAGTAGGAATGGCATCATGTATTGGTAAAAGAATATATGTACGATCATAGTGATCCCATTCCCGAAACTTCTTCGCATGACATGTATTTTCATAATGACCATGCACACCACATTTAAACATTCAATTGATCCCTTAGAAAGAACTTCTTTCCCTTTCCTCGAGCCAACTGGATGCTTCCTTTTTCCATGGAAGGTTCTTGCTTTTTGACCATCATTTCCCCAAATATAGCATCTTTATGTCCCTTTTAATCATTTTCCTAGGTGTTTCTTTCCACATCTTTGTCACATAGGTTTTTGAACACACTTACCTTTATGATTATTACCTGAACTTTCGTAGGGATTTGTTTCTCGCATATATGATGCATTATAAAAATAACCAAGGTTTAGCTGGTCAATCCTGAATCTCGATAGTTGGTGGAGGATAATCACAAGAGTTCTCATTGCAGCTCCTATATCATTCAATTTCTCGCTCAGAAAACAATCACAGTTTCCTTCACATCCACTATTACTTTGGTGCCTGCTAGTTCCAGCCATTTACTAAAACCAAAGAGGTCAGTGTGAGCTTATCATTAAAATCATCATATAATAATGAGTAAGATAAAAACTAAGATATAGTTATCCATGTTATCTCAAATTAATTCTAACTTTAAAAAAACAATGACTCTATCTAATATACTACCCATTGTGGTTATACACAGCTTGTCACTTATGGTTAAACAACACTCTAACCTCTAAAGTTATCTAAGAAGACCTTTGATACCAACTATAAGGACTCGGCCTTAAAAGATTACATAATCATGAATTAAAAGAATAATTCACATAGAGTATATTTTTAGGTTTAGTGTTTTAGAGAATTAGTTCATAACTATTACATCTCAAAATATTACAAATTATACACTTCTACTAAGTTTCCATAAAAAAAATCTTAAAAACAAACATGTTTAGTTCCATGTTTTAGATAAAATGTATTTCATTTATCCCAACCTTGACCCTATTCATATTTATGTATTGTGGAAAACATTTCAAAAACATGGGATGAGCATAAAATGCACAGTAAAGGATTCACAAAGAAGGAAAACTGTTAGTTTTTTTCAAAACAACAATTAAACCATGAATACATTATCAAAGTAATACTTTTTACCTTTATGAAGTAGTAAATACTCTTAATGGAATAAAATATCACTACTTATCCTTTGTAACCAAAAGATTACCATAAACCCATATAAATAACACATAACATATAAAGGTATCTTGGGATATAAACATACTTAAATGGTATGACCATACGGTCGACTTCCACACATATCACTAAATGGAATAGCCATACGGCCGACTTCCATACCAAATGCATTGGAGGTTATAACGTAACCACCCATCCTGGTATTCACGGCACCACCCGTCATATGGTTTATCATGTAACAACCTATAAAATGTCCAAGTACCATTATAAAATCGTAACACATAAAACAATTATAAAGGAAAGAAATCATTTCCACATTTCAAACATGATATATCACTTAAATATATTGACATAACAAATCCATTATAAAAACCATTTTCAATAACAAAATACATAAAATATTATATGGTATTTATTGATTTTTAAAAATAGTACGGCTTGTTGTGGAAGCCAAAGATAAAATAATACTCGTAGTGGAGGAAAGGTCGTTGTCACCACATATGTTAAAAAGAAACACACTTTTTGTCATTTAGTAAAACGCTTCATATAGAAAATAATCCTTTTGAATAAATGTGGAATTAAATGGTGTTAATATAGCTTATAAAATAAATTCTTTTATTAAAAAAAATATGCCTCAATTAATCGATATTGAGACGATGTCCCTTACAAAGACGATATCCTTTGATTAAGGATAAATCAATTACATAATTATGTGTGAAAAAAGAATACAACAAATATAAGTGGATATTAAGTCAAGAACAATCATGGGTCATTCAAAAATATTCATAGAAGGACGTATTCAAGGAGTAAAATTTTAACCCAAAGAATTTAAATTGAGTTAAGATGTTCCCTTGCAAAACTTTGACAGCCTAATGTCGTCACTTTAAAAATCAGAAAATGACATGATGAGAGAGAAAATGGTAACTAATCACTTGGACATAAAATTTAAATCAATATGTATATAGAATAACATATCCCAACATAAAAATATGTAAATTAAAAGACCCTTCAAAAATAATATTTTTTAAAAAGAGGAGGGTGAAAGGTTCCCTTACCGATTTGGGTAACATTCGAAACGTACACCCCATGAAAGAAGGGAAATACTAAATGGATTTAAATACTCATAAATCTGATTGTATTTCTCAATGATTATAGTAATGGTAATTACATTACCAATAAAAGTAAATAGTGTCAATTTTACCATAAATCGCACTGGAATAAATGTGAGATGAAAAATCCCTTACGAAAACTCGACAGCCTGACAGTGCCATTTATAACTTCCAAAAAATGGATATATGAGATCAAAAAGGGACTCTCATAATATGAAAATAAAAATTACAGTATAAGGAATATAAAAGAACATCCCCAAACATAATAAACATTTTCTTAAAATAAACAACATAAAAGAGAGTACTAAAAAAGAAAGAGAGAGGTAGGATCCCTTACCTCAAGTTTGACTTGTCTTGTTCATTTCATTCTATTCCTGAATAATAAACTTTGGTTAATTTATAATTGAATAATGGCCTCATTTAAATATTATTATTCAGTTTATATCATATATTATAATGTTATAATAATTGGTTAATAATGTGAGTTCATATCAGACGTTTTTGTCAATGTTTGGTACATGAGTAAAAATTGAACATGTTGGAAAAGAATTTTCAATGTATTTATAAGTACCTCATCTCAATAATAGTATTAATGATTTAAATATCATAATTATTCAGTATATATTCATTTTATAATATTCCATTATATTTGGAGATAAAAATAAATGAAATTCTCCATTCAAGGAGACAGTAGGCCATACGTACGCATGAACGATACATTCATTTCATTGGCACATTAATGGAATTAAAACAATATGAAAGAGATACATATATTATAATTCCAGTATAATATTTATGTTATATTGGTCACATAATTTCATCAATTTCATTCTTTTTACATTCCATGTATTGCATGAGCGAGTCACATCACGTGAGGGGGCGGTAGTACACACTTCCTCAAATGAAGTTATCGCATTTGCAAAACATGAAAAGCATAAATGTATGTATTAAATATAAAATACAGAAGCATAGAGATGAAATAAATATAATATATATCATATATATATATAGTTCTATCATAATTTCCACCATTATAGGTTGTAGGATAATATAGAACAATCATTGTTTCGTGAGGTAATAATTCGCCATCCACGGAAACAGTAGGTTCTTAAAGCATTAGACGAAGGTGTCTGCAATTTTAGCTCAAATACATCTCATAACAACATCCTAGTATATTTAATATATAGGTTTCGTTAAAAAATAAAATAATAAAAAGAGTTTAGGGTGTTGGAGAAGAAAAATAAAATAATAGAACATTAGAGTGAACATTACCTATAAATCGGTTAACTCTTTTTGATTTGAACCAAAAGGGATTCTTGAAGATCATACTGCCTAAGGTAAGTATTATATAATGAAGAGAGGGATGTGGAGAGATAAAATGAGAAGTATTTGGTTGATTCAAAGGCTTGAGAGGTGTATGTAAGGGGTATAGGTGGGGGCCTTTTATAAGAGGGAGGAGGGGCACTCTTGGAAAGTCTTGAAAAATTACTTTATTATAAAATGATTTTCAGATATTAAATGTCCCACAATTATATATTTCGAGGATAAGGTGTTAAGGGTTCTAAATACACCCATACTATAGGTTTATTATAGGTTTATGTCTTAGCTTTTACATTATCTTTTCATTTTATTTAAATCCTCATTAATGAGGTAATCGTTGCATCATCATGGTGTCATAAATAAATAAATTTATTTAATGTCTAAAAATTATAAAAAAATTACTATGATGTTGGAAATATTTTTTTTATTTTCAATGAATATTTATTGTAAAAAATATGACTTCTATAACACCATGAAAATATTTTTTTAGTAAAACATTACATGTTTGTGACATTTTTTTCACTTTAAATAAAAAGTTATTAATGTCATTTTCTTACCTAGGTGGATCCATGGGGTCCCCAAGTAGACCCATGGATTATATTGGTCGTAAATTACTCATCAAATAAGGGTAGTAAATGTTTCAAGTTCATTTCATATTATTATAACATTATCTTTACCTTAAATTACACTAATTACCCTTAATCGTGATTAATAAAACATAAAAGTTACTATTCAACAAAACTTATTTTCATCCCATTGAACCACATTTTACATCCTAATTACAACCATGTATGTTGGATTTTTCAAATTCAATTCACAGAGGTGGTAAAGATTCATTTAAAAGAAAAATCAGCTTTTTAACAACCACTTAGTGGTTTCACTATTCATCAAAAATTGAAGATTTTCAGAAAAACACCAAAAATTCACCCTAAGCTATATTTGATAATCCAAATTCAAAAATGATGCCTATTTTAAAAAATTAAAAACATATAAGCTGAATTAAATAATTTAATAATTAACTCCTATTGTCAAAACAAATAGCGTGTTTTTAAGAAGCAATATCTATCAAAAGATTGACATTTTTTAAAGTCCAATTTCAATGTTAAATTAATTCCAATGACCACCATTGGATTAAATGGTAAAAATATATTCTAATTGCACTTTAAAAACAATTCAAAAGATTATCTAATAATATATATAAATTAGATTAAAAAGTGGTTTTGAATTAAAATTCAACATTTTTCACTTATTCATTAAAAATGACCTTTTTCGAAAAAATAACAAAAACATACAAAAAGAAAATTTTGATATCCCAATTATAATGAATGAATTTATTTGGTCCAATATAAAATATTAAATTGTCAAAAAGTGAATTTAAAAAGGGTTCTCCATCAAAAGGCGGTTAATCGACTTTTTATAGAATATTAGAATATTTATGCTTAAAATTTGATTCATTCGCATTTTAAGCCTATAACATTTATTGGATAAAAGTAAAAATATTTGAAAATCATATATAATAATTTTCTAGTTAGTTCTGTTTATTCCAGCAATAACAACTAGGCATTAACTACCATTTAAAATAATATTATTTTATTATTGGAGTGCAACGTAAGATTTACAAGAAACTCATTGTTGCGTATTGGGTATGCCATCGAGAATAGAATTCCCTTTAAATTAATATTAACATTTTATTCACAAATATGGATAAATATGAAAATTTAATATTATTTATTTACCTAGGGTGTTACAATATGATAGGAATTAATTTTTTAACTCATGATGGAATCTTGAACACATGTGTTAATTAATACACATGTTCATATAAAAATTAAAAATATCCTTCAATGATTAATGATTCTAATAATGATAATACCAATAGTAAAAATACAAAAAAATATAATTTTGGAATCCCAATATATAATTCAGCCAATTTTTTCAACATTGTACTACCATTTTGTAGGTGTTTTTGATAATTTCAGTCACTGTTTTTCTATATCATTAAACCATATCCTTATTCAATGATGACCTAGGTTATTTTAGTCCATTCGTTGACATTATCTATTTAAATCCTTCACAATGGATTATAATGATAATTTTAATTATCCTTAGGATATCCTGTCGTCATGTCAATCAAGGTGTGAAGTAAGGCATATTTTCTTGTAATATGTTTCACTCAAGTCATCCCAACAATACCTTTTTAGAGTTTTTACACATAAGAATAACTATTATAGAAACACATATACTTGTAGTATCCATACATTGATGTATTATAAGGAAAAGACACATTATATACACCTTAAAAATTTATGATTTTATTCTATACTTATCCTAAAATTATATATTATGGTAATGTTACATTATCAATGATTTCCTAAATAAACATCCTCATGTTGATAGAAAACTTTATCTTATGGAACATATAGTGCCCCCAACCTTATTATCCTAGTACTTGTATCTATAACCATTAAATTGAGATAAGATGCAACTAAAACACTTAACAAATAAAAGAATGGATTATTAGTCTTAGATAACGAGATACATACATGGGAACTTCATTAAAATTTAATAAAAAAATTACAAAAATAAATTTATCATAATAATATTATTCCAAATAGTATATCCTATAATATAATTCTATTTAAATTTCATGGAATACTTGGGAAATGAACAGAAGGATGAGGTAAAATGATCATTAAATGTTATATATAGTCAATTACATAATGAATATATTATAATAACTAATATTAAAAGGTAAATAACTTATCAAACATGCCATATAACAAATAAATTGTGACGTGAGTTTATAAATAACATGAAATTAAAAATAATAAAATTCACAACTCATTTAAATAAAATTAATATAAAGAATAAATAAATTATAATATATATGTCAAGGTAATTAAATGAAACCAAAATCCATTTAATAAATAAAAAATGAATAAAACGAATATATTATATTTTTTTGGTGAGAATGTCATGGATAATAATAATTTAGTACTAAAGGGAGTAGATTCATAATTATTTGATGTCCACATTCATAGGAACATTATACATTTACCATCAACACATATACTCTATATTGTTTTGTAAAATTTGGGTCAAAACCCATTAGTTGAATCTAGTTACCTGTAATTTCCCATGAAAATATTGATTCATCATGTCGCCTACATTTACCATTCCCATAACGATGTCATGAATATCTATATAATTAAACGCATATAAAATAAATGATTCAATTCATAAAAAATTTTCCTTATAAAATATCCTTATTGATTGAAGGACTCAAATTTGTCAATATTCCCATCATTAATGAAATTACTCTTGATGTAATAAAAATATATAAAAAATGGTTTATGTTATAGTAATTAATCATATCCATGAAAAATAATGTGGATATTTTTGGTAAATTTAATGCTCAATTGTCATTGGAATGTGAATAATTCAACAGTATGTTAATGTCTAAAAAATTATTCAAGGATGTAAATGTAAATAATATCTATTGTCAATATAATCATAATCCTTTTATAGGATGAATAATGATTATATCAATGAAACATACGACCATTATAGTATGAATTAGGGTTATTTTCATCGATAAATATATATATATATAATAATTAAAATATCATTAATACCCATCCTAAAAATAAACATATTATAATTTTAATATTTTTTGTGAAAATAATTTTTTTAATTATCATTAATATAATTTATTTTAAAATATATATATATAATTTATAACAAATATTATGGGAAATTATAGTGGGTTATTTGATATAAGTTAAAATAGAACATTTTTTTTATTTTAGAAAGGATAGAATATATCCTTGTTTAAAAAGTGACAGGTGGACTCCTTTGCAAGTATTTTGTAATAATACCAAATGACTAAAAATGAATTAAAATAAATAACTTTGAGACAGATTAAGAAAAAAATTTGAAACATTTTTTAATTAACATGTTTTTTTATGAAACCATATTTCTAACTAAAGTGTCAAATGTTGTATTATTTTATAAACACATTTTCTCAATTATATTAAGTAAAAAATTGTGAAAAATTGGTTTTATCACTCAGAAAATAACCTTATTTTATAGAGGAGATTATAATGAATGGTTTTATTAATAAATGATCATAAAAGTATCTTTTAATGTATGTAAATGAATAAACTTTCAAATTTGAATAGGATTAGAAAATTACACTAAAAATTATCGTAACAGATATGTGAGAATTAATAAATTATTTTATTATGTGTATCATATGTAAATAATCATATTAAAAGATTTAATACATTATTAAAAAATAATAAACCATTAAAAATGTAATCATATAGCGTTAATGACAGTTATAATGTTATATAACCCAGTGAAATGGAATTTTGTTATGACATGTTTTTACAATTTCATAACATTATGTTCAAAAACACATTGATGAAATAATTCAGACTAAAACTCAAAATGTCTTGAATAATGAATTATTCATGATATTAATATTCATTGGTGTAGTATATACACCTTAAGAAACAATCATGGTGTATAATATTACAATATTCCTTAATGAAGAGAAATAGAATGAAATAAATTACCTTATAATTCAATACTGTTGAATGAAATTTAACCTCATAAAAAAGTATTTGATCATGTTACTGAATTATTAAAAAATTATAATAATACTTTTGAGATCATATATTATCCTTTTACAATATATTATTATCCATCCATTAGTAATATTTCATTATTTTCATTGTTTCGTGTGTAACATAACTTTTTTTATTATATTTTTACCTATTATATTTATGTTACTCTTAAATAGATCAGGATTTCAACATATCCGAATAGTAATCAAAGATATAAATAAAATATATATTCAGTATATATGTGATTATGATTATCTATAAAATTTGGAGATCTAGAAGGAAATAGACAATTAATGGAATGGTTAGACCCGACATATACATGAATGTTATTTCCATTTTCATGTCGTATGGAAATATAGTTAAGTAAATTGTATATATTATAATTTTATTATTATATTAACACATTTTTAATATATTTTGTTTTAGAAAAATCCTTAATACATTCCATCTAATTCATGAACAAATCACTTTGCTTCGGGCTAGAATAGTCTATTGTACACTCAAATGATGTTGTTGTATTCCGAAAAAAATCGAAATCATGAAGGTATATGACATTAAATATTTCAAAATGAATGAATAATTAATAAATATCATTAATGTAATATATAGAAATGGTTTAAGAATAATTTAAATTTTTTTATAATGAAATACAACAAATATGCATGTGGATTAATGTCAACATTTCATTGCGCAACTCATACTGGTTATCACCGATGTAATTCCATTGATTGATTTAATAAAAAATAAAAGCATTTAAGTTGAGGGGATGAAATTTGAGAAGTTAATTGGTCTTTTATTGGAGGAGCCAAATTATGTTGGGGGTGTGAATATGGGAGGTGAGTGACTTCCCTTTTATAGTGGAGGAGGATTGTGACTCTTTTGGATATGTTAATGTAACAAGTATTAAATATTATCCCTTACCTAGTGATACTAAAATAATTAAACATATTTGATACAAGATGGGATATGGTCGAAATATAGCCATCCAATGGGTTTTAAACATGATTTAGTTTATTATAATTAATTACTAATGATAAAATACCTCACAAATTAATAACTTATAAGTATTTTTATATGAAAATGTAATTTTTCAATAATATAAATAAATAAAGGTTTTAAAGGTTTTTCATTAGCGTAAAATCCAATCTAGAATAATGGAATATTATATGAATTGTGTTTTTGATTTTGATACTGAATTAGTGTTATATTCTGGGGTCGAAAGAGCATCAACATAGATGTAATGTAATAATTAACAATATCATATTATTTTTGTTTTATTTATCCGAAAAAATAAATATTTCAGAAATTGTACATTGTATGATAAATCGTAGTCACCTTTTAGGTTCAGGAGTTGGTTTATACCATAGGTTGGTTATAAAATTTTTTAGCATTATAATTTTGTACTTGTTGAACACATGGATATGTTATTTAATATTTTAATTACATTATGTTTTTTAAAATAATATATTATATCCCAAATGGAATGACATTTTAGAATATTGGACCAAAATTTGGTTTGGGATGCTAGGTTTACCATATGCATGTTATAAATTTAATGTTCATCTAATGTTTGAAAACATAGAACATAATAACAACGCTTTTATATTTAATTATAATATTATTACTTTTTATTAAAAAATATTATCTATAAAATGGTCTTTCAAATGAGAAATCTGAGATGAATAATTGTTTTGTTTAGTAATTTTTACTCTATGTAGGGTATAACATTTGTGCTCCTCAAATGATTTGTTAAGTCCCTTGTTAATTTAAATTATTCAATATTTTTCATAAATATTCAATGTAATCGTTTTATTTATTTAAAAATAATTTCTCTGTTATCTTCATTAATGGAATAGTGCTTACAATATTTATGTGGGCTCATCCAAAACATTTTATTTTATTGGGATTTTTATAATAAATCCCAAAAACACTTTAATTGTGAAAAATTATTTACTCCATCAAAAATTTTCAGTTAAAACAATGGATTAAATGTGGGTTTTAATTTTATCCAAATATGTATGTGGTATAGGTTTCCAAATTTCCAATTGATTTTTATTTTAAATTTGGTCTATCTCGATGTGTTCAAGAAACCGTGAAAATTCCATGAATAGATTGTTTAATCAAAGGGAGGTCCCCCAGATTTGATTATAAGAATGGAGTCGTCGGTCTCCTCCTTATTCTGTTCACTGTTCATATATGAAATGGTTTTGTTTGTTATTTATTAATTATTTTAATTATTCATTTTTTACTCTTTCATTACATCACTAATTGAAAAAAAAATTAATTTAGATAAATTATTTATTCATAAATTATCCATTGGTAATTTAATATATTATATGAGTTTAATTAAGATAAATTAACGAAAAATAATATTTGGAAAAATTATTCATATATTATTTAACCAAATAAATAGAGAATTTTTTATTAAAGATTGTCAAATTATAATTTCATGCAATTTTTAATGAAAATTATATGTAATTATAAACTATTTGTCACACGATTTTATGAAAAAATAATTCCACATGATTATCATCAAGAATATTATTAAATTAAAAAACAATATTTAAAAAATAATATAATAAGTTAATTATGAATAAATAATTCATTTGATATATCATATTTAATTATAAATCACTATCAAACCATATTTAAACTATATTATCATGGGTAATATACTAAAATTAAGAAACAATTATTTTTAAGAAACTACCATAAGATAATTATAAATAATTATCACATGATAATTATAATGAATCATAAATGGAAAATTTCTAGATATTTTTTATGGTAATATTATAACATAATAAAATGATAAATTAATGGAAATGATTAGAATATAATTATATATTGACAATTCATAAGATATTATAAAAATATTATTATAAAAATATTATTCAACCAAAAAAATAAATATATTTATAAAATGTTAATTTAAAAAAATTTATAAAAGGAAAACTTAAAGGTATAATTTCAGGTAAATTATCAAAATAAAATTATAAAATTATAATATGGGAAAAATTAACAAGAGAAAATTAATAAGATAAAATTATGAAAAAGTATTAAAATATAATTATAAAATAGTCCTTTATGAGAAATTATCGAAATATAATTATAAAAAATGAATGTTTGATAGAAGTTATCATAATATAATTATAAAATGATTATTTATTAGAAATCAACAAAACATAATTTCGAATGGATAATTGTAGAAAAATTGTGAAATTTTAATTTTAAATGGAAAATTTTTTAGATGTATTCAAAGTAAAACTATAAAAGTATAAATTAATCATAAATTATAAAAGTATAATTTTTAATGGCTAATTAATTAGAATTTTATCAAATTATAATGATAAAATGATTATTTATGAGAAATTATCAAAATTTAATTATAAAAGTATATTTTTATAGAAAGTATAAAAATATAATTATACAAGGATAACATAGTTGAAATTATCAAAATATAATTATAAAATAGGAAATTTAAAATAAATTATCAAAATATTATAATAATAATAATTAATGGAAATTATTAAAATTTAATTATAAATTGTAAATTTATGATAAATTAGCAAAATATAATTCTAAATTTATAATTTAATAGAAATTTATGATAATTTATAAAAAGGTAATTATAAAATTTTATTATAAAAATTATCCATAATAGAGAATGTAACATCACATGTGATATTTTATTTCATTTTGTAACTAAATTTCTAGTTTTTAGTTATATGGACTTCTGATAAACCTTGAGAATTTACATGTCGAAATATTATGATAATAATGGAATGAAGTGGTGAATGAAACCAAACGTGATGATTTATCCTTGTATCTACTAATTAATTTGTTAGGATGTATGTCTCTAAAATTTTTTGGGAACATTTTTTAAATCTTTCCTCTTTATGAATATGTGTATACATATTTTGATGACATGATCGATTATAATCCATTTTGGTTGTTTGTGTAGCCAAGTGAAATTTATGATACACTTATTTCCAAGACTGAATTGTATATTGTTTTTCATATTTGGTGTTGATTACATGTATTATGATTTCTAACATTGTTATAATGATATTATATTCTCTCTTTTTCATCCTTCCATTCTATCTATTATTTTTTGGTATTGATTAGGGAGCCTAAGTTAGTTGGATCATTATAACATGTTATCTTGTATTTAGGTGAGAGTATATGAATTGAGACAATAATAATATGGGACCCATTCATAGGGTAGGTATATCATGGTAACCAAAAGATTTGGTGTGATGAACTAAATAACTAATGAATGCCAAGAGGAGTGGTACTAAATATAAAATTGTTGCTGATTACATTTCACTACCCATGTGATGTTTATAACATAACATTATTTATGCATGATGATGAATAGTATAATGTTTCATTAGCCTTAGGTATAATCCTTTATTCAATTAGACTATGATTATCCATCTAGCCTATAGTTGTTGTAACATCTAGATGTTTATTGATGCTTGGTTAGTGAATGACTGCTCGGTTTTTTATTTTATGTAACTATGATTGTTATGAATTTATTATTTTTATAGGACCTAATTGTATACTTGGGCACATTAGGTTATTGATTCATTGGTTGTGTCCTATCGAGAAGTTTACTGGCACACCGCATGTTAATTTTTAGGCACTTATACATTTCATGAGAGACACGGTGAAGAGAAAGGTTCTTATGAGAAACTATTGAGCTGAAGAGTGTGGAGCCCAAGATGTGCTAGGATGTATAGTTGTGGGACCAATAGATTATGATTTTCTCACTAATCTATTAAATTTTCCGAGGACAAAAATTCAACTTTTTGGAGCTTCTTTTATTTGGTTTTCATCTATTTCATAATTAAAAATATACAATCTTACTATGATTATTTATTATATTGGTTATTATTGATTATTGATCTATGACATGATATTGATGGTATAGTCTCCCAATTAATTGAATTTGAACATCCCAATTAGTTGGTAACCTCATGTATATAGGGAGGCATGTGTGAGGTCATATTACTGTAGGACGAGGACCTAGTGGTACAGGCTGGGATAATACACAATCGTATTAGGAGATCGTTACTCTATAGGATTTCTATTTTCATTGAATTGGTATAGGAAATAAGAGATAAGATGATGGACCTTGGGACACATGTGAGAGATCTATATTAGTATCTGGACGACATTTCATAGTAGACCTCTAACTAGCCATAATGTGAAAGTATGATTTGTTGTTACCATTGAATGAACTCAACCTAGGTGATTCACAAGATCTTTATAGACGATTTATGATAGTTCAGGTGTATTCATGCATCAGGATTAGTCATATTGGTTAATATTCAATATATAAACTTTCTTGTTTTTCATTATACTGGTTTTGAAATTAAATTTATTATTTTTAATCTATCTATTCAGTAATTTTTCATTAATGTGACATATTTGTGTTTCCATGATGTTGTGATATATATATTTATCTATATAAATTACATTAACATAACATGTTACTGTGTTTGTATATATTTGATGATTGTGACTGTCCTGAAGGGATAGAAAAAAGGTATTGTGTTTTGATGGGTATGCCATTTGTTAATGGAATACCTATGGGGAAGACCTTATTTGATCACATATTCTCTTTGAAGAACCTAGTGTGATCCTATATACTAAAATGGTTTTTTAATCTTAATATTACATCATGTTACAGAATATGACAACTCATCATATAGGGAACGTCTTGTGATGTGGGGCTAGAATTCATACATAATGGAGTATTTTTTTGGCATCACAACTATATTTGTATGTGAATATAGTTTATCTAGATCTCACGCCTTCTCTATGATCATGTAAGTAGGGAAACATTAACCAAATGTCTTTCTCTTAATTACAATCCTAGTCATAGGAGTTCAAAACTATTTTTGAACATTCCATGGTTTTCAAATCCAACATTATTTGTTCTTCGAGAGCACTGCACACTCTCAGTATACTGAAGAATGTGTTAAAATATTTTAGGGAACTAGTAATATAGTGGAGAATCAGAATGATAAGTATGTTAAGATGAAAACAACTTGTTTTGGGTTGGTGTCCTATTTCAAAAACATATATCATAGTTTACCAACTAAGATACAGGAACTCATGGTTCATCAAGACGATTATGATATAATTGGATTCATAAGACAAATAATACCCATGTGATTCGCCAATGTTGTACACCAAGAAGTAGAATGATAGTTATCAAAACTTGTGGATTACCAAAAGCCAAACCGGATGATAGTGAAGATCCAAAATCCACTCCCCCTGATCCATGAAATTTTTAATCATGTACCGGGACCCGAGTGGTTCTTCTAGATATATATTTTATTTGTATATCACCAATTACAATTTATATAGGAGTACATTCTAAATATTATCTATTGGAGAACTTTTATACTTTATGATTATAGTGTGATGTTGTTCGTGATGAAAAACTCCATGAAAGTTATTGAGGACCTCATGGAGGAAACAATTCAACAATACATAGTCTCATTCTCCCAATTTCTCACTTATTATATCCTCAAATACTCACTGAAACTAATTCACCAGGATAAGTGTCTTGATATAGTACTGAGTATGCTTTGAGCATGTAGGATTTACGCTACACAGTAGAAATATATTTTACAGATTAAAGAGGTTTTGTTCCAATGGAATGTAGTGTCTATGATATGTATTCCAATAAAATGATATAAGGTTAATACATTCTGCTCATAGAAACATCCCATAAATGTGTTATAGAATATTATATTTTTAGGATTAGCAGGATATAACATATATTTTATCTGGGTCTTCTCAAGACAATAATGATCAATGAAATCAAAGAAAAATAATGAATATAATTTTTAATGTTCAGAATGGAGTAATAATTGATACCTTAATCTTATGTGACGGTTGAATAAAACATATGTAATTACACTCTCTCATACAAGGATATTTTATACTGTGTACTATAATGCATCACACCTTTGTCTGTGAGGATTTTAGTAGAAAATAGTACAGGTTTATCCTATGGTTATAATTAGATGCAAACACATTAGGGGAGTTACCCAACTCATGACAAGGATCTGACATTCATGGTATATTATAGGATTTTTTGTGATACTATCTATTTAGTGAGATTTATTTTTCTATATAGACCACATTATCCTTAGCTATATCATCACAATGGGGGACATAAATGTGATATAGAGGTTCTACATTTTGTATCTAAGGATGTTCAACCATGAGATGGTGTATGAACCTAGAAAATGTAACAAATGTTTTTATAATATTAGCCTTAAATCCTTGATTGAGTTATTGCTTGGAAAGGGACCTTTAGAGGAGTAGTGATTCATGGTGAGCATGTTTTCTAATTGGATTATGGATTCCTAAGAATAATATAGTCCTATGACATGTTCCCATTAGTTACTAAATCCCCAATTTTGGACTTTGTGAGGACTAGTGAAGGTTCATTCTTAGAGTGTACTATGATGAATGAAAAAGTATATGGTGGTGACCAGATTCATATTTTTTTGAAGGATAATTATGATGTGATAATTCTATATCTATGTGTAGTAGTATATGATTCCATCAGAGATGAGATGAGGATACTTTACCATAGAAAATCATGTGTAGTATATCCAAGTGTTATAAATATTAATCCTGAATGCAAGTAGAAGATCTTTCATCCAAGGATGAAGAGATAAATTACAATTTTGTTTCTCCCAATGCCTTACACAGATGAGGGTATTGTCCAAGAACTAGTGTCATGGTGCATTTCAAAACGAACTATTGTTACCAATGTAAAAGTCATAGGATTTCATGTTGTAATAATTCAAAGGGTTACATACAAACCCAATGTGTCATGATGAAATCTAGTTTATTTCCAATAATCTATTGATGCTTACTCACTTCTTACTATTTACAGAGAGTTACTCAAGTGATGAGGTATGAAAGATCATTCAATGGGAGATCATAAACCCTGACAGGGTTCCCTAGAGAATTGTTTTGGATAATGAAACAAATTTTACATCACATATTTATTTTGTCTTGAAGAAATCCTTATTGACTAAAATTATAATCATCTTGATGTACCCTCCTCAGACAAGTAGTAAATATGAGTGGACATTATGAGAACTAGATAATATGATTTGATATTTCATTCTAGACAATGATGGAGAATCTGGTGATCTTCTAGATATTATTTAGTTATCAATAAAGTCAAAAACTAAGATTCAATTAAAATGGAATACTTTTAGGACAATTGTGAGAAACGATATTGATCATCTCTTGTTGGAATGAGGTAGGTGTTGATTGGTTGTGTTTAAATTTTTTTCAATAGGCCACCAAGATATTGAATCTGATTTTGATGTGGTTGGTCACCACTAATACAATAGATAGGTAGTATAGCTACTAAAGGAGGATTCACTATGAGTTTACTATGGGAGATCATGTTTTCTTGATAGTGACTCCTTATTTATAGAAATGTTATTTAGAGAAGGCCGGTGAGATTGAATTTTTTTTTGATAGATTGAACTATCTCCCCTAATGGATTGGGATAGAGGAATATAATTTTGATCTTCATTATCACAATTAAGGTACAAAATACATGTTCCATGGGTCTCATCATTAGAGGTAAATATGTGGATGTTCATATGTTATTGATTATTAGGATGTTGAGAATGAGATTTATGTTTTTTATAATTAGTGACCACTGTCGATCATATATAAAAGAAAGACGATGTTTTGGGGAATGATGGAACTACATGTCCAGATTCAATAAAAAAATGGAATGATCCAACATGAAATTTGGGAATACATGTTTGATGTTAGATATTAGGGATGTGACTTATATTGAGAAATATCAGAAGAGATAGTTCATAAATATGATAAGTCGATAGAGTGGCAGTGGGGGGGTTATAATTTTATGAACCATTAAAGATAACAAAAAAATGTTTCATAACAATATATAATTAGTTTATGACAATTTTCCACAAAATTCACTTAATAAATGTGAAACTGGATTTTCATAAGGGTATAGTCCATGATAGAAATAGAGAATATATTAGGTAATATTTTTGGATTTAGGTGCTGAGTTAGGTAGTGATTTCATGTCCCATTGTGTTTCAACAGAGATAGAAAAAAATATTAATTATTTTATATTATGTGTACATTATTTATACAAAATATTTTAATATCTCCATAATTATGTGTATCTTAAGAAATATGAGATCACTTTTAGGTCCACGATGCAGTTTTTACACTATGAAGGGTATAAGATTTTTGATAATTGGGTGATTATGAAGGTTTCCCATGAAGATATTTCATTTAATATTTTTATTATATTTTTTTCAAAATTCATTTAATGTATCTAAAAATTTAGGACATTTTGGAATGCAAAGAGCACAATTAGGCCTTGGACATTGGGTTTAACCTATTCCGGGTATAAATTTTATGATCTATAGCTGTTTGAAAACATCACAGGTGGTAATACAAATTTTTCATATTTAATTATAATATTATTCCTCTTATAATAACATTAAATAGTTAATACCTTTCAAATGTTGTGCCCATCGACAATTTGAATACAAATGTTGTGATCAAGTTGCGGGTTTTACCCATTGTGGGGAATATAATTTTTGACAATTGAAAAATTGGCCATGTATCTCATTAATTATAATTTAGTTAATATATATATATATATATGTTTATATTAATAAATTTTATAAATTTATTTATAATAAATAATATTTTTTATATCATCTTCTTTAATAGAATAATGACACCATTTTAAGAATCTCTCATCCAAGAGCATAGATTTATGACCATTTATACATGGACATTCCAAAAATACCATAATTGAGAAGATCTAATGAATCGATCTAAAAATATATTTTGAAATTGTAAATTAAATGAGGGTTATAATTTTGAATTAATATGTATTCAGTTAGGGTCCAAATTTGATTGCAGATTTTAATTTCACATTTGGCCTGTCTTGATGTTTTTGAGTATCATTAACCCTCCTTGATGGGTGCGTTTAACCGTTCAGCAGTCTACATTTTTGTTTCTAGAGGGAAAGGTTTGTGTCCACCTTTTTGTATTGGTTATAAATATGATAAAAAAAATTTTATTTTATTTATTATTTATCATATGCATATTTACTCTTCTACACATATCATTTCAAAAATAATGATTGAATTAAGAAAATTTATTGATACCAAACTGATAATTGTGTAATTTGAAATATTATTAGAGGGAAATAGTTCAAAATTTTGATGAATAATAAAAAAACAATCCACAAAATATTATTCCATAAATTTATCAAAAGATTATTTATAAAATAGTATAATATAATTTTTGTTTTGAATTATCCAATAAATTTATATGGAAATATCTAGAAATTTTCTCCTAATATTATCAATGAATAATCGGGTGGTATTATACAAGAGGATATTCTACTATTTAAAAACAATATTTTATCCATACTATTTCACGAAAATTATCAATATATTTTTACATTGAAAAAATGATAGTTACAAATCGCTATGAAATTATAATTAATCAAAATTATCATGGGTAATTTATAAAAAACAATAAAATGATAATTTTTATAAAATTACAAGAGTATAATTATAAAAAATTATCATGTTATAATTTAAATGAATTTTAATGGATAATTTCTTGATATAATAGTAGATGAGATTATAAAATTATGATGTGATATTTTAATATGAATTATAAAAATATATTTATAAAAGGGTACATTAATATAACTGACAAAAATATAATTATAAGATTATTATTTATGTAAATGTATAATAATATATTTATAAAATGGTATTTAATGAAAAATTAAAAAAAAGATGTTGATAAAAGTATATTTTAATATAAATAATAAAAATGTATTTATGAAATTAATATTTTCAATAAATTGTCATAATATAATTATAAAACTATAATTTAAGAAAAATATCCATTAGAGAGAAAGGAACATCAAATGTGATATTATATTTCCTTCTAAAATAAAATATATATTTTTTTATTCTAGTAACCGTGGATGGACCTCAAACCATGGAATGTCCATGATTACATTTACCATGAAAAGTGGAGGTGTATCGCACCACATAAGACTACATATCCTTAGCGTTGACAATTACATTCAGGGTATAATTTTCTACTTTTTGGAATCATTCACAAATTGTTCCACAACATGATTATGTATTGACATAATTTTATAAATTTCCTTGATTATTATATTTTTTGGGACATTGTATCCTATATATATCCTTATGATACAATTGTTTTCATTTGTACATTATAGCTTGTTATTCATGTTCAATTTATATTAAAAGTAATGTGACTGAAACCTTACTTATGATGATTTTATATGATTTCATTTCTATCATACCATGCTATGTATTATTCTTTGGTGTTGTTTTTTGAGACCAAAATAGGTATAATGCCTTGATTTTTTATCCCTTAGAAGAAGGGTTTGAATGGATTTCAACAATGATGATGAGGGACCTATTCATAGGCTTTGGAGACAATGATACCTCATAGATTATATATGATGCTCTCAAAGATTGGTGAATGATAAACGGTATATATCGTGATGACTTTGGGATGTTGACTAGTTCAGGAGGCCTAGGTGATTCTAAGAATATATCGTTAATGGTGGGAAGAGATTCGAAGTTATTTTATTAAATGGATCATAGTTCCATGATTCATTATCCTAATGGATAATCCTTGATTCATTAGATACATCAATTTCGAATCCCTTATAGAGTTGGAGCACGTAATACAAGGGTTTTGTGGTAGCTTTGATAGCATAGGACCACATGGTTTTGGATTGATTGTTACAATTCTTATTAAAATTTTAATATAATTATGGAATACACTTGTGTAATGGAGAACACTAGGTTAGAGAAACATTGGGGGTGTCTTGAAAATTATCTTACTCACAACATATAGTGGAATTTTTTTGTTCATTTATATATCATGAGTCTTCTAGTGAAATGAATGGGGCATATAGCCAGTAATTGAGCATGGGAGTTTTCATCTAGTGAAGGGCTAGTACGGACACCTATGGAACATGTAGTTTATCATTTATTTACATATATTCTTTATTTTTCATAGGATTTATTAACCACTTTTTTTCACATCCATGAAATCTATTCACGGTATTTTTTAATTTATTTTTTTTCTTCCATTCTCCATTTAGATCCCTTTTGTGTTTTTGATGAAAAAAGATGTTTTTAGACTTACAAAATTGTGTGCATGGTCAGATCATTGTTTTCAAATAATACTTCCTTGCTTAGGTAACCATTCATAAAAATGGTTTTTGTTGGATAGAGGATTTCCTTATTATTAGTGCATAGTTTGTAAACTCGGTGGTCTAACCTTGTGACATGTCCTATATATATATTCATTGTCAAAGAGATGATGTAATGATTAAAAAAACATAAGGGAAAATAGTGTGACCATTCCAAGTCATAAGAATTTATATTTTTATGTTTTCTAAGTCTTCGATTTTTAACCATAAACCCCCAAAATCCACACAATTTGGGATTATTAACACTAGGTGCCCCTATCTACCATGTTAATCCCTTAGATATCTATTTTGGTGGTGTATTTGGTGTGTTTTTATAATTATTCTACAGGAAATTACCCTTATCTCATGTTCTATTCCTCATTTCTACAGTTTTATTTTTATATCAATGTGTGTTTATATCTCAAGCAGGTTAGGTGAAATTTTTTTGGATGGATTTCATCCTATAATGCTTTATCATGTTATTTATTGTTCGATAAAACCTTTTTAGGGTTTTCAATGCTCTAGGATGTTGTATTACACCAAATTCAATAAATTTCATCATTGGAGGTTTGTGGATGCATGATTAAACATTATTTTATTTTCTTATGCTTGATTTAGTGTCTAGGTAGGTTATTTAATTTATGTGTGTTGTCTAAATTATTTTTTTATGTGTTTTTATATGTTCAATGATTGATAGTGGTTTTACTAAAATAAATTGTGTGTATTTAATTTGTGAAACCGTGATTTTATCATTGAATGTGTTTTATAAAGCATTGAAATGATTAATAAATTTTTAATGTTATTTGAAAAGTGTTCTGAAATGTATTTGTTATGATTTTGGATTTAAATGTGGTTTTTGGGCTTTCAAAATGTCATTTTGTCATGTTTGACAAATTTATAGTCTTGTGCACATGTGAAATTTGTGTTATATGTGATATAATGATTTAAAATTTAGAACGAAGGGAATTGTGGGTGTCTAGGAGGGGATAATAGTACTAGTATACTAGTTGACTCATATGCGGATTTTCATTTAAGCATATTATAGGATTTAAGATTACAACACTAAATAATGAGTTATGATGTTGGGGACCACTAGGTCCATTGGATGTTACCTCCTAGTTTTTTGGAATGATAATGATGTTGGTTTTCGTTTATATTGCATGTTTTTATAGTGTATAATATATGTAGTGTCCCATAAAGCAGGTACCATGTGGATTTTATAGTGACATAGTCCACTTTTTTGATAATCATCTTTTCGTCTGTATGAGGTGCATTTGATTGTTTAATTTCAAATGATATAATATTTCCCTTTAAAATGATTTTTTATAAAAATGTATCTTGTTATTCATTTATAAAACATGAATTTTAATAGTATTGTAATTTTTATTTAATGTATTATCTTATATTAGGTGGCATCATACTGGGCATTGGCTCAAACCATACATACATACTTGTGTGTATGTAAACATAGTTATTTTTAACATATTTAAAGGGATGATTTTTGGTGATTCTATTTTGAGAAAATAATGGATTTCCATTGTATGTATTTGTTGTCATGGATTGTGAATGATGATCCTCATGATTTTTGGTATCTTTTGGATACCGTCTTGATAATGTTTTATTGGTATCCCCTTTGGGGTTTTGAATTAATTTTATAATCATTATATTCGAATATGATTATTCCATGTTTGGTTAGGATTATTCTGTTGTTTTTTATTTATTATATTATGTTGTTTCAGGTTATATAAATATGTGATGTAATTCCTAAGACGTATTTTTTATGCTTGGGAACTAGTTTCCATCCAATGGGGATCCAGATTTACCTTTAGGTCATTCCATGGTTTGGGTCAGTTTTTTGGTTTTATGACACTCGAACATGGTTCATAAAATGGTAACATAATAGGTTACTGTTTTTGGGTCATGTTATTTTGGGATAAATTTTTATTAAAAATGTTTCGGACAGTAAGTAAATGATGTATTAGTTGTGAGTATGGATTCAAGACAACACACCTCATGAAAGGACTTGAGTGCCCATGGGATGTTGCAATTATTTTTGAAATTTCACCATGAGATACTTTCTAGCAACAGAATCTATGTAGTCACTCAGTGGAGGTGGAGTGGTGCAGCTATTATAATATTTTTATTGGTTTTATTTTTTTATATTTAAGGATGGTGGGTATTTTTTATTTTCTAACAAATAATCAAATTGGTTTTATTGGTTTCTTATATTCAATTCTTCTTGTTGATAAATTTTACCCATGAGAATTCATGTGAGAAATTGGGAAGAGTATGAAGAGAGTACTCCCTCACAACATTATCAATGAGTAGTGGAATCTATTGATAATGTTGTTCTTGCTTTGGGATAAGAATTGGGTCCTGGTCCTTCCCCAGTCAGAGAGTCTTATCCTATTCATATTAAGGAAAAATCATAGAATTTCCTTAAGAATAATACTCCATCCATTATATGTACCATGAATACTCAGGAAGTAGTAGAGTGTCTTGATATGATAGAATAGATGATATAATCACTTTAAAATCATAAGGATTTTTGGGTGGAATATTCTTAATTTTTTCTAGAATAACCAAGTCGAAGAAGGTGGGACATAGTGGTGTAAATTGGAATGTATAATCAGATGTACAAGAACAATATTGAGGATATTTTCAATGATCTCAACTATCCCAAGGTCATGGACTACAACTAATTATAGGATTTTATCAACCATACCAATGGATATTAGACTATAATGGAATAGGAAAACAATTTTTCATAGTATGTTCTATAAGAACCTAAAATTGTTTCAAATGAGTAGATAAAGGATCCAATGTTCAATTGGGCATTTCAGCTTGATATATATTCTATGTTATTACTGTTTAATATGAAAACATATTCTGATGATGTTGACAATTATTTTATGGTGTAAATTTTAATAAAATGATGTTTTATTCCATTTGGGGGGTGTTTTCAATGGCAGGTGGTGATTCAAGACCAAAAAAGAAGAATCAAAACTAGTAGTGGAAGAATTTGGGTCATATTGAAGACCATCATTCTTAGTATACATAAACAGTGTGGTGCGTGTTCTCTAGATTCATGAGGGATGTTATCTCAGGTAGAGAATTCCATGATGGTGGTTGTAGTGGTCTAAATGTATCATCTTCTAGGAAGTGTTATTTCAAGGCAGTTTCATAGGCTATTTGTCATTCTAAGGATTAGACTGAGATGAGTAATCTCTATATGTTTGATCAAGAACCAAAATAATTGGTTGTGTGAACTATGATATTTCAATTTAACATTATTATTGGATCGTCCATTTGTAATAAGGTAATTATATGCAAGAGACATGGGAACAAAATACTTGGTTGGAGTTAGGGTACCCATTTTTATTCTCCGATCAATCATGGAGTTGAATTTTTGGGGATGCAATTTTTTCATTGTGGGGAGAATTAATACATATAAGATTTAATTTCAGGTTATTTCTCTATATACATTTATTCTATCATTTTCCCTTTGGCATCCTTTTGAGTTTTTTGGGAAAAACAATGTTTCTGGTCATTATAGCGTGGTGCACATGGTTGGAAAAATATTTTCCAAACCATGCGCCCTTTACCAGGTTACCATCTGGAGAGGTGGTGTTTTTGGTAATATTATTATAACATGGTTTTCAAACAATGTGGGAAAACTATGTGACATTTATTACGTGGATATTATGAAAAAATGGATGATGTACTCTTTGGAAAACCATACAGGAAAACCTTGTGGCCTATTCAGACCATTAAAATATCGGTTTCCAATATTTTCACTCTCCCTTAATTTTAACACTAAGCCACCAAAATCCTCCCCCTTCAGAACTTTTCACCTAGGGTTCCTCCACTTTCAATCTTCCTAAATTAGAGTTTTATATTTGTGGTTGATATCGTGTTGTTTTTCAACTATTCTTCAACAATGTCGTATTATCTCATATATTTTTCCTCTTTTTATGTCTGCTCTTCTTCATTCATTGGGGATTCATATCTAATGCGGGTTGAGGGAAATTTTTAGGTT
The DNA here is from genome assembly GCA_963277665.1 of Viscum album. Classification (NCBI taxonomy): domain Eukaryota; kingdom Viridiplantae; phylum Streptophyta; class Magnoliopsida; order Santalales; family Viscaceae; genus Viscum; species Viscum album. Next base: position 1,914,262,316 of record OY728151.1, read on the forward strand.
ATAATCTAGTTATTTATGGTTTCATATTATGTTTCATGTTTAGATCTTTCTTCTTTATAGTTTTATTCATTTGTGGCTGTTAGATTCCACAAGATTTTATATGTTTGTCCTTGAAGGTAGGTGGTTTGGTGCTAAAATGTTTTTTGAAATTTTTGATATTCTAGAATGATTGTGATGTTATGTTATATGATTTATTTTTGTGGTGTGAATTTGTTTTTTAATGTTTTGATCTGTTCATGGCTTTATGTTGGGGTTTCTTAAAGAAATTGGGTGTATTTCTAGTGTGAACCATTGTGGACATTTAATTTTATTTAAAAATATTGGACGATGTTTAATAAAATATAAAATTTATTTCAATCATGTTTTTAAATGTATTGTGTGTGTGTTTAGATTCAAAATAGGTTTTTTGGTCATGAAATAGTTTTTATCATGTGTGATATGTTGATTGGTTGGTGAATATGGGAATGTTATTATAAAATCCCAAGTAAATAAAGAATAACTTTTTTTCCTATTTATTAATATTTCGAATTAAATATTAATTTTACTTTAAAGGGGTTGCTATGTTCTATAGCGTACCCGATACGCAACAAAGAGTTTCTTTGAAATCTTACAATGCACACTAGTAATATAATAATATTATTTTAAATGGTATTTAACACATAGTAGTTGTATTAAAAGGAATGAATATAAATAAAAAAAATATGATTAATATTTTTGTTAAATGTTTTTACATTTATCCAATAAAAGATAAAGGCTTAAAATAAGAATAGAATTCAATTTTAGGCATATATACTCTAATATTTACTAAAAGGTCAACTTATCTTCTTTTTATGGAAAACCCTCTTTAAATATATTTTTGGTCACTTGTATACATTCTATTGGACAAAATAAAATTCTTCTTTATAATCGGGATATCAAAATTTACTTTTTGTAATATTTTGGTATTTTTCTGATAAAGGTCATTTTTTAATGAATAGTGAAAATGTTGTATTTTAATTCAAAACCTTTTTTTAATCTAATTTATTTATATGATTAGATTATCTTTTGAATTGAATTTAAAGTTAAATTAGATTATATTTATACCATTTAATACAATGGTGGTCATTGGAATTAATTTCACTTTAAAGATGGACTAAAACAAGTGTCAATCATTTGATATATTTTGTTTAATAAAAACACGCTATTTTTTTGACAATGGAATTAATTATTAAAATAATGAATGAAACGTATATGTTTTGAATTTTCAAAAATAGACATAATTTTTGAATTCGGAATATCAAATATAGCTTAGGGTGAATTTTTTGTATTTTTCTGAAAAACTTCAATTTTTGATGAATAGTAAAACCACTAAGCGGTAGTTAAAAAACTGATTTATCGTTTTATTGAAACATTACCACTTATGTGATTTGAATTTCAAAAATCATACATTCATGGTTGTCATTTGGAATTAAAATTTGGTTCAATGGGATTAAAATAATTTTTTGGTGAATAGTTACTTTTAAGTCTTATTAATCGCGATTAAAGGTAATTAGTGTAGTTTATGGTAAAAATAATGTTATAATAATATGAAATTACCTTGACACAAGTACGAACTGTATTTTATGTATCATGGCCAACCATGAAAATCCATGGGTCAACTTGGGGATCCCATGGGGCCACATGGGTAAGAAAATGACATTTAAACATTTTATTTAAAGTTAAAATAAAAATGTCACAAACATGTATTGTTTTACTAAAAAAAATTTACATGGTGTTATAGAAGTCATATTTTTGACTATAAATATTAATTAGAAAGATAAAAAGATTTCCTAAATCATGTTTTTTTTATAATTTTTATACAATAAATAAATTAAACTATTTATGACACCATGATGATGCAGCGATTACCTCATTATTTAGAGATTTAAATAAAATGAAAAGATAATGTAAAATATAAAACATACACTTGTCAAAAAACTATTGTATGGGTGTATTTCGATCTCTTATCACCTTATCCTTGAAATATATAATTTTGGGACATTTAAAATCCGAAACTCATTATATAATAATGTAATATTTTATAACATTCCAAGAGTACCCCCTCCCGATTATAAAAGGCCCCACCTGTACCACCTTAACCACACCTATCAAGCCATTGGCTTGGAAAATATCTGATCCTATTATCTCTCTACATCCCTCTACTCATCCTAGAAGCCTTAACATAAGAAAAAAATCTCTACAAAGAAACCTTTTGGTTTGAGGTATAGGGAGTAACCCGGTTTAAAGGTAATGTATTTACTTGTGTTCTTTTGTTTTATTTTTCTTCTCCAACCCCCTAAACTCTTTTTATTCCTTTATTTTGTAACAAAAACAGTATCTAAAATATACTAGCATGTTGTTATGACAGGGATTTTATTTACACTTACACACACCACCGTCTAATGGTTAAAGAACATACTGTTTTGTGGATGGTGAATTTCTTCCTCACGAAACGATTATTGTTCAATATTCTTTTAACACATTTAATGGTACACATTAATATGTAACCCTATTTATATATTATATATATTATGTTTATTATTTCTTTATGATTCTGTATTTTTCATTTATGTCATACCATTATGGTTTCCATTTTGGGTAAACGCGATAATTTCATTTTAGGAAGTGCGGACTACTGCCCCCTCAAAGTGATTTGATTCTTTAATTCCATATGTGGGATGTATAAAGGATGGAGTTAATGATATTATATATGATATTATAATGTAATTATAATATACCTTTATATCATTATGATATCACTGCATCAAATATGAAATAGAAATGAAAGTAGAATTCATGCATACGTACGGCTTACTGTCTCCATGAACGGTGCATTTCATTTCTTACCTCTATGTGTTATATACTATTATAAATACACGTATATTCTAGATATATATTATATATAGGATATCCAAATCATGAATATCATTGTTTATTTGATGAACCTTTGACCACATGAACAATATGTAATTGTAAGAAGTCCATTTTTGACTTAAGCACCAAATATCGACAAAACAAAAATTATTAACTTAAATGATTACATAATGTTTATAACATGTCAATAAATTATATAAAAGGAAAAATAAGCTTGAAAAATGGTCTTAAGAAAGTAGAAATTAACTTTAGTTTATTATTCAGGAGCTTAAAGATCAATCGAGTCATGTTGGACATGAGGTAATGGACTTCGTCTCAATCTCCTTTCATTGAGGCATATTTTGTTTTATACACAACCTTCTTTTATATGGTGTATAAACCCCTTTGAATTTTACTTTTATTAAAAAAGAAATATCTTTCTACGACGCATTTTACTAAACTAAAAAAATAATGTTTCTTTTAACGTGCGGGGTGACAACAACCTTTTCCGTCATCGCGAGTATTATTTGGTCTTTGGCATCCTCAACAAGCCGAAATGTTTTTAAAATGAAATAAATACCATATAATCTTTTATGTATTTTTGTATTGAAAATGGTTTTTTATAATAGATTTGTTATTTCAAAATATTTAAATGATATATTGTGATCGAAATGTGGAAATGATTTCCTTCCATTATATTTTTTATGTCTTAGGATTTTATAAGGTACATGGACATTTGACAGGTGGTTACATGATAAAACATATGATCGGTGGTTCTGTGAATACCAGGATGGGTGGTTACATTATAACCTCCAATTCATTGGGTATGGAATTCGTCTGTATGGCTATTCAATTAAGTGATATGTGTGGAATTCGACCGTATGGTTATTCCACTTAAGTATGTTTTTGTCCAAAGGTACCTTTATATGTTATCTGTTCTTTATATGGGTTTTACGGTAATTATTTTGTTACAAATGGGTAAGTAATGATATTTTATTTAGTGAATAGTTTTTACTACTTCATAAAGGTGAAAAGTATTACTTTGATAAAGTATTCATGGTTTACTTGATGTTTTGAAAAAATAACAGTTTTCCTTCTTTGTGTATTCTGTACTGATCTTTTTATGCTCATCCCATGTTTTTTTTTAAATTTTTTTCACAGGAAATAATCTGGAATAGGGTCATGGATGGGATCAAGAAAAATTCATGTTGTATTAATCATGGAAATATACATGACTATTTATTTTCAAGAGTTCCTATTTTGTAAAAAAAAGAAACAATGTAGAAGTGCCTACTTTGTAATATTTTGTGATGTAATAGTTATGTACTAATTCCCTAAAACACTAAACCTGAAAAGATCCTCTATGTGAATTATTCATTTAATTCAATATTAAGTAATTTATTAGGTCGGGGCCTTATAGTTGGATCATAGGTCGGTTTAGAAAACTTTAGAAGATATAAAATTCTTAAATTTATGTCCATAAATTAATTTATGGTATGATGGAAATGATATAGAATTTAATGATTACCATGTTGCTTCACCTACAATATTTCTATGTTCAGAGTGGTTTTCCATAGATGAAACATGGCAGCTATGTTGGGACATCATCAGGAGGAAGAAAACACTCCAAATCAGCAACCTGAGATGGTCGGAATTGGAACTGAACAGATTTTTTTAGTGATGGCACAGTTGATTCAGGCTATAAATGGTGGTGGTATCCATGCACGAGGTCATATAGATCAATAAAAGAGGAACATGTCAGTGGTGGAACATTTCAAGAGGAAATATCCCCCATCATTTAGAGGATAATCTGACCCTGTGCAAGCAATAGGGTGGATTAAATCACTGGAGAAAATTTTTGATATCATGCGGTGTTCAGAACATCAATAGTTTAGTCTTGTTGTTTACCGTTTTGAAGGTGAAGCTGATCAGTGGTGGTTGATGATGAAAAATATTATGGATGTTGATGAGATTAATGATCTTCATCGGGACGAATTCAAAGGTATGTTTCTTGAGATATATTTTCCTAAGGAGTTTTGTCTTAGGATGGAAAACAATTCCTAGAATTGAGGCAGGAGGATGACTCAGTGGCTTCTTATGAAACAATGTTCACTCGACAGGAAAGGTATGCTCCAAATTTCATACGAGATCTAGATATTAGAATCAAACGTTTTTACTCTTGTTTAAAGCCAAAGTATCGAAGGGCTTTACATTCTTGTGAGTTCAAAAGTTATGAAAAACATGTTCGATGTGCGGAGAAGGTGTAAATGGAGTTTGTCGATGATCAGGTTTTCTTTGAAAAACAACAGAATAAGAGGTCTACTTTGCATGAAAAGTGGAATAAATCATCAAAGAATCAAGGAGGTAAGAAAACCAAATATCCATCCTTTTAGAAGTGTGGTAAAATTCATCCTAGATAATGTTTATCCAAGTCTGAAAAGTTAATTCGGTGTGGTATGTCTAGTCATATTGCTCGTAACTGTAAGGAAGATGATCGTGCAGACAATGAAAATCTAGAGGAAAGATGTTTTAAGTGTAATGAAATGGGTCATTATGCAAATGAGTGTCTAATGAAGAACTCAACTGAGGGAAAGCAGCCAGACTACAAGGAGAAATGGGTGGTGAAATCCTTTGCAACTACTTTAGCAAATATTGTGCCATCGAATGAAGTGGTATCAGGTATACTATTTGTTTGTTTAGATTATGCCAATGTGTTATTTGATTCAGGGTCTACACACTCTTTAATTTTCGGGATGTTTTCTAGTAAATGGGGAATTCCAACTCTAGATATGAATCCTGAACTTATGGTAAAAACACCCGAAGGAAATGTTGAGACACAAATAAATTATAAGAACCATCCTATACTTGTGTGCAGAAATAATCTACCTGCAAACCTTATTGTTTTCCCTCTAGTAGAGTTTGATGTTATTATGGGCATGGATTGAATTTCTATTTATCATGCTAAAATTGACTGTAGAGCTAAAATGGTTTATTTTCAGAAATATTTTCAGTTTGTGTACAAGAATGAACCCTTTATTTTGATAACATATCATGAAGTTGAGAAACTATTAAAATATGGAAATGAATGTTACCTTGAAAATATTGCTTAAAATAAAGGAACTATTCATATTAATGATGTGCCAATGGTAAATGAGTATCTTGATGTTTTTCCTGATGAGTTTCCTGGTATTATTCATGATCGGGAAGTTGAATTTACTATTGACTTAGTTCCCGAATCTAAGAAAATTTCCAAACCCCCTTATAGAATGACTCAAGTTGAACTTTTAGAGTTACAGAAGCAATTGCAGGAGTTATTAGATAAAGGTTTCATTCGACCTAGAACATCACCATGGGGTGCACCTGTCTTGTTTGTAAAAAGAAATATGGTTCAATGAGACTTTTCATTGATTATAGAGCCTTGAATAAAATCACTATTAAGAACAAGTATCTTTGGCTCATATCGATGATTTGTTTGATCAGCTCCATGGAGCTCAGTATTTTTCGAAGATTGACTTGAGGTCGGGGTACCATCATTTGAAAGTAAAAGAAGCAAACGTTTCGAAGACTATGTTCCGTACTAGATATGGCCATTATGAAATTGTAGTTATGCCTTTTGGGTTAACCAATGCACATGTTGTAGTCATGGACCGTATGAATATAATTTTCCATGAGTTCTTGGATAAGTTTGTGGTAGTTTTCAATGTTGATATTTTGTTGTTTTCTAAAAGTAAAGAGAAGCATGATAGTCATTTAAGGGTTATCATGAAAACATTAAAAGAAAAGAAACTATATGGGAAATTTAGTAAGTGTGAGTTTTTTTTATAACAAATTTATTTCCTTGGCCACATCTTTTAAAAAAATTGTATAACTGTTGATCCTGCTAAAACAAAAGTTGTTGAAAAATGGCCAAGCCCGACAAATGTAACCGAGTTCGTAGTTTTATTGGATTGGCATGTTACTACCGAATTTTTGTGGAAATTTTTTCATGGTTATCTAGTCCAATGACTAAGATAACTCAGAAGGGTGTTAAGTTTATCTGGACAAAAGAATGTGATGATTTTTTTCAGGATTTGAAAAGAATATTGGTGAATTATCCAGTTTTGGAACTTCCTTCTATGAATGGTGGGTTTTTTATCTATAGTGATGCTTCGTTGAAGGGACATGGTTGTTTCCTTATGTAGAATGATCAGGTAATTACCTATGCTTCACGTCAGTTGAAAACTCGGGAGGTAAATTATCCTACACATGATTTGGAATTAACTGCTGTTGTTTTTGCTCTAAAAATTTAGAGGAATCATTTGTATGGAGTAAAGTGTGAAATATATACTAATCACAAAAATTTAAAGTCTATATTCACTCCGAACGAATTGAACATGAGACAGAGGAGATGGCTATAATTAATCAAGGACTATGATTGTACTATTCATTACCATCTCGGAAAAGAAAATAAATTGGTTGATGATTTGAGTCGAAAAAGTAATGCTTCATTAACCATGATACATTTGGAATGATATCCTTTTTTTTATTCGATGAACTTTGGCATATATGTTGTTGGTGCCGGAATTTCTTCTATTTTGTTTCAGGTGTCAGTGAGATCATCTCTATCAGACAGAATTATGCAAGTGCAGAAGAAAGACAATGGGTTGCAGAAAAAGGTAGAGCTGGTTCAGAATGGTGAGTTGCATGAATTTAACATTGATAATGAATGTGTTTTGAGTTTTGGGAAGATATTATGTGTGCCTTGTGATTCACATATTAAGAATGAGTTTTTATGTGAGGCTCATAGTTCCCCATTTTCAGTTCATCCAGGCAGTACTAAGATGTACATAGATCTGCAAGAGTATTATTTGTGAATGGAATGAAAAGAGATATTGCTGATTTTATTATGAAGTGTTTGCCTTTTCAACGGCTTAATGAAGAGTGGAAGTTAACAAAAGGGATGTTTCAGCCTTTACCGGTTCCAGAGTGGAAATGGGAAAATATATCCATGGACTTTGTTCTGGGAATACCGAAGACGTCTCGAGGTAATAATGCAATCTGGGTTATTGATGATTGATTTACTAAATCTGCTCATATTCTTCCTATTCGAGATACATTCTATCTAGATCAACTTTCTCGATTGTATCTTAATGATATTGTCAGGTTTCATGGACTTCCCCTCTCCATTATATCTGGTAGTGATCCTAGGTTTACTACTAAATTTTGTAAAGGCCTTAAAAATTCATTGGGTATTGAATTAAATTTTAGTACTATTTTTCATCCACAGTCAGATGGGCAGTTAGAACGAACAATTCATACATTTGAGGTTATGCTACGTGCTTGATCGATGGATTATTATGGATGTTGGGACCAACATCTTTCTTTGGTTGAGTTTTCATATAATAACATTTTTCATTCCAGTATACAGATGGCTCCATTTGAAGCATTATATGGAAAACGGTGTCGAACTCCAGCTTTTTGTGATGATGTAGGCGAAAGGAATCTGATGGGACCAGAATTGGTAGAAGAGATGGCAGTAAAAGTTCAGTTGATTCAGAAACACATGAGAACTACTTAGAGCAGGTAGAAAAGTTATGCGGATAACCAGAGGAAGGATCTATCTTTTGAGGTAGGTGATCATGTTTTTCTCAAAGCGTCACTATAGAAAAGTGTGATGTGATTTCGTAAGAAAGGAAAGCTGAGTACAAAGTTCATTGGACCATATTAAATTCTGGGGAGAGTTGGATCAGTTGCTTACTTAGTGGAATTACCTCCGAGATTATTTCAGGTACACAATGTTTTTCATGTTTCTTTGTTGAGAATGTATATGCCAGATCCATCTCATATTTTGAGCCCAGAGGTAGTTTAGTTGGAAAAAAATATATTTTATGAAGAACAACCAGTCTAGATTCTTGAACGTAGAGATAAAGTGTTGCGGAATAAGGTAATTCACCAGGTATAGGTTTTTTGGAAAAATCATATGGTTGAAGAGGCAACATGAGAATCTGAAAATTCTATGAGGGATAAATAGCCCCACTTATTTTGATAAGTGAATAAAATTACGTGGACACAATTTCCAAAAGGGGGGAAGGATGTAACATCCCAGGTAAATAAAGAATAAAAACATTTTCATATTTATTAATCTTTGCGAATTAAATATTAATTTTACTTTAAATGGGTTTCTATGTTTGATAGCATACCTGATACGCAACAATGAGTTTCTTTGAAATCTTATGTTGCACACTAGTAATATAATAATATCTTTTTAAATGGTAGTTAACACATAAACATTGTATTGGCGGGAATGAATAGAAATAACTAATATATGATTATATATGTTTGTTAAATGTTTTTACATTTATCAAATAAAAGATAAAGGCTTAAAATAAGAAAATAATTCAATTTTAGGCATAAATACTCTAATATTTACTAAAAGATCGACTTATCAGCTTTTGATGGAAAACACTATTTAAATATAGTATTGGTCACTATTATACATTCTATTTTACAAAATAAAATTTTTCTTTATTATCGGGACATAAAAATCTACTTTGTGTAAATTTTTTGTATTTTTTCGATAAAGTTATTTTTATAATGAATAGTGAAAACTGTTGTATTTTAATTCAAAAACTCTTTTTAATATAATTTATTTGTATTATTAGATTATCTTTTGAATTGTTTTTAAAGTTAAATTTGAATATATTTTTACCATTTAATCTAATAGTGGTCATTATAATTAATTTCTCTTTGAAATTGGACTAAAACTAGTGTCAATATTTTGATATATTTTACTTCATAAAAACATGCTATTTTTTTTAAAATGGGAATTAATTATTAAATTAATTAATGAAAGTTATATATTTTTAATTCTGTAAAATAGACATCATTTTTGAATTCGGAATATCAAATATTGCTTAGGGTGAATTTTTGGTAATTTTCTGAAAAACTTCAATTTTTGATGAATAGTAAAACCACTAAGTGGTAGTTAAAAAACTAAATTTTTGTTTTAATAAAACATTACCACTTCTGTGAATTGAATTTAAAAAAATACTAAATACATGGTTGTCATTAGGAAGTAAAATTTGGTTCAATGGGGTTAAAATAATTTTTTGGTGAATATAAACTTTTACGTTTTATTAATCGCGATTAAAGGTAATTAGTGTAATTTATGGTAAAAATAATGTTATAATAATATGAAATTACCATGAAACATGTCCTACCCTTATTGGATGTTTCATTTCCGACCATGAAAATCTGTGGGTCAACATTGGGACCCCATGGAGCCACTTGGGTTAGAAAATGACATTAATTACTTTTTATTTAATGTTAAAATAAAAATGTCACAAACATGTATTGTTTTACTAAAACAATTTTTACATGGTTTTATACAAGTCATATTTTTTACTATAAATATTTATTAAAAATATAAAAATATTTCCTAAATCATGATATTTTTTTAATAATTTTTATACATTAAATAAATTTAATTATTAATGAAACCATGATGATACAACATTTACCTCATTATTTAACGATTTAAATAAAATGAAAGGATACTATACCCTCTAAGACCTACACTTTTCAAAAACCTATTTGATGGGTGTATTTATAACTATTATCACCTGATCCTAGATATATATAATTTTGGGACCTTTAAAATTCGAAACTCTTTATATAATAAAGTAACATTTTATAACATTCCAAGAGTGCCCCTCCTCCCTCTTGTAAAAGGCCCCCACCTCTACCACCTTACCCATACCTCTCATGCCATTGGCTCGGCCAAGATCTAATTATTTTATCTCTCCACACCCCTATCCTCATCCTAGAATCCTTACCTTAGGCAAAAATATTTTCAAAGAATCCTTTTGGTATGAACCAAAGGGAGTTACCCGATTTAAAGGTAATGTCTTCACTTGTATACTTTTGTTTTATTTTGCTTCTCCAACCCCATAAAATCTTTTTATTCCTTACTTTTGAAACAACAATAGTATCTAAAATATACTAGGATGATTTTTTTAGAGGGATTTTATTTAAAATTACATAGACCTTCGTCTAATGGTTAAAGAACATCTTGTTTCTGTGGACGGTGAATTTCTGCCTCACGAAACGATGATTGTTCAATCTTCTTTTAACACCATTCTTGGTGGACATTAAGATGTAAATATATTTATATATGATATATATTATGTTTATTTTTTTCTTATGCTTCTCTATTTTTAATTTATTGCATACCTTTATGGTTTCCATTATGGCTAAACGCCATAATTTCATTTTAGGATGTGCGGACTACCTCCCCCTCAAAGTCATTTGATTCGTTAATTCCATATGTGGGACATATAAAGGATGGAGTTAATGATAGTATATATGATATAATACTGTAATTATAATATACCATTCTATCATTATGATTTCACTCCATCAAATATGATATAGAAATGAAAGTAGCCTTCATGTGTATGTAAGGCTTACCGTCTCCATGAACGGTGCATTTCATTTCGTACCTCTAAGTGTTATATACTATTATAAATACATGTATATGATGGATATATATGATATATATTAAATCCAAATCATGAATATCATTCTGGATATAATGAACCTTTGACCACATGAACAACATTTAATTGTAAGAAGTCCATTTTTCACTTAAGGACCAAATATCGACAAAACGAACATTATTAACTTAAATGATTACATAATGTTTATAACATGGAAATAAGTGATATAAAAAGAATAATAACCTTGAAAAAGGTTCTTAAGAAAGTAGAAATTAACTATAGTTTACTATTAAGGAGATTAAATAGCAATCGAGTCACATCGTAGATGAGGTATGTGACATCGTCTCAATCTCCATTCACTGTGGAATATTCTGTTTTATACACAACTTTCTTTTATACGGTGTATAAACTCCTTTGACTTTTACTTTTATTCAAAAGGAATATTTTTCTAATTATCATTTAAATAAACGACATAAATGAATGTTTCTTTTAACATACGTGATGACAACATCCTTTTCCGCCGCCGTGATTATTATCTGGTCTTTGGCTTACACAACAAGCCGTGATGTTTTTAAAATGAAATAAATAGCATATACTCTTTTATGAGTTTTGGTATTGAAAATGGTTTTTATAATGGATTTTTTATGTCAATATATTTAAGTGATATATTCTGATCGAATTGTCAAAATGTTTTCCTTTAATTATATTTGTTTTATGTCTTATGATTTTATAATGGTACTTGGACATTTGATGGGTGGTTACGTGAAAAACCATACGATGGGTGGGGCCGTGAATACCAGGATGGGTGGTTACGTTATAACCACAAATTCATTGGGTATGGAAGTCGGCCGTATGGATATTCCATTAAGTGACATGTGTGGAAGTCGACCGTATGGTTATTCCATTTATGTATGTTTATGTCCCAAGTTACCTTCATCTGTTATGTGTTCTTTATATGTGTTTTATGGTAATATTTTGGTTACAAAAGCGTAAGTAATGATATTTTATTCAGTGAAGAGTTTTTACTACTTCATAAAGGTGAAAAGAATTACATTGATAATTTATTCATGGATTAATTGTTGTTTTGAAAAACTAATAGTTTTCCATCTTTGTGTATCCCTTACTGATCTTTTTATGCTCATCCAAAGTTTTTTTTTTGAAATGTTTTTCACAGAACATAATGTGGAATAGGGTCAAGGATGGGATCGAGGAAAAGTCATGCAGTCTTAAACATGGAACTATACATGACACATTTTTTTCAAGAGTTCAAGTTTTGTAAAAAAAGAAACTATGTAGAAGTGTCTACATTGTAAACTTTTGTGATGTAATAGTTATGTCCAAATTCTCTAAAACTCTAAACCTGAAATGATCCTCAATGTGAATTATTTATTTAATTCAATATTATGAATTGTTTAAGTTCGAGGCCTTATAGTGATATTATATGTGATATGTTGTATTAAATTTGAGCATGGAAGAAAAAATAAGTGTCTACGTGGGAAGACATGCACATGTACAAATGTTTACTCAGAAGTGGAATCTATTGGTTTCCTCTAGAAGGATTGGTGATGAAATAACTAACTAAACAATGATGATTTTCGAGACCACTAGTCTTGTGGGATGTTCCATCCTAGTGGATCTTGCACATGAATATTTTTCATTGTAGATTCTACCCTATGTTGTCATTAATATAAAATGTATCTACTGTCCCATTGAGATATGGTTTGAAGGGTTTTCTCGTTACATTATTCACTTTCTTGATATTGTTCTTTTAAATAGCATATAATGGACTAAGTTGTTTAATATAAAAATCTAGCATTTTCCCTTTTAATTTATTTATATAAAAATGTTTCTAACATTTATTTTACAAAACATGCATGTAAATTATCATATAATATTTATATCGGGGAATATTTTTTTTTGAGGCATCGAATTGGTCTTTTTTTGAACCCCTACTTAATAATTCAGGTGTAAGTGGATTTTCTTATGATTGAAACAGTTTAAAGGAAAAATTATTGTGTTCAGTGGTTGGGGATGCAAGTGGTCTTTCCTTGCATGTGTTGTGGTGGTGGATTGATGATGATGATCCTCTTGTTGTAGGGTGGTTTTTTAGATAGTGTATTGTTTTAATTTTATGGTATCACTATTGAGTTTTTGATTAAATGTTTTAATCATTGAATCTAAATATTTGTATGCCATGATTGGAAATAATTATTTGGTATTGCTTTTTTATTATTTATTGTTTTTATATTATATTAATGGGATAAATAAATCCCATGATGTGTTGTTGATACTCATTAATTAGTTGATAGCCCGTGGGGATCAGGAATTCCCTTCATGTGCTACCATAGACCGGGAGATATGTTAAGTTAAATGGAACTCAAACATGGTTCTTGATATATTTTAAGAGATTTATATAATTTGTTCTCAAGAATGGCATATTTAACTCTATTAATCTATACTATTGTTAATAATTATATATTTTATTATTGATTATCAATCATATGACATGATATCGGGGGTATAGTCCTCCCACTAACAGACTCTGAACCTCACTGCTTGTCAGAAGCATCTTATATACAGAGAGGTGCACTTGAGGTCATGTCACCTTTCGTATTGGACCTTTTAGTTCAGTTGTTGAAGTTATAGTGCAGTCATTTCCAATCCATATTCTTTAAGAAGACCCACCAAGTAAACTAATTTTTACCTAAATCACTATGAATAACATTAAATGATATCGCTAATCACTTTGGTAAAAAATTATATTAACATAATTACACATTATAAATTATTTTTATTGAAAATAAGAAATCCAATTTTTACAATTTAACTAATAAATTTTGTATAATTATATTTAAAATTTTTCCTATATACATGATGATAGAGCAGGTCTTTGAGGTGAGAATGTTCAAAATTTTGATGTATTTTTATTTTAGTTTTCATAATGAAATTAACTAAAATAACTTAAATTGGATAAATATATGTAAAATAGAAATATTTAGACATTAAATAAAATTAAAAATGTTATTTATATTTATTAATTATTAATATAAAAAATAATTTTTCAATTAAAATTATATAATTCTAACTATTGAAAAAATAATTAACCCTCTATATAAAATACAAAACAACCAACCAAATATATAATTGAAATTCAAATATATAAAATAATATTTATTAAGAAAAGGTTTTAAAAGTTCCAATATTTATTTTTGAAGATCATGCACCATATAAATATGAAAAAATATCATTTTAGATAAATATTGATTTTTTGGGGTAAAATTGGATTTGTTCTTATCATATGCCTATAAAAAACATTAAATTTTTGAAAATATTTTTATATTTGATATAAAATTTAATTTAAAATAAATGAATAAATAAAATTAACATAATTTATCAAAATAAAATTCCATCTCTACTTAAAATAGTTTTATATTAATACATATCCAATATATTGAATTGTATTCTTTAATTATTTCAAATTAATCGGTGACCAATGAATTCGACCATATTTTTTATAAAATGGTTAACAAAATGCAAAACATAAAATTTAACTTCTAATATATAACTATTATTTCAAATAATATTTAAATTAGATATTATTGTTTGGTAAAAATAGGTCTTGTGTTTAATGAAATCTATCTAAGGAATTCGTTGTTGTGTGTAAAACAAGATAAAATCAAGTTAGAGTAAATTTATTTCTATATCATAGATTAAATTTAATTTAATTTGTAAAAATTTGATAATGTCTTTGTATTTTATATTCCATTAAATGATTGGTGTTACATGTCATACAACCTATTGAATAAAATTTTATTCTTTCTAATTATTACGTTGTTATAGCTGGAATAAAAAGATGGTTTAAACCATCAATGGAAACATGGTATTTAAAATCCAAAATGAAATTTAAAACACTTCACGTAATATGGGAAATTGGAGAAGTAAAATTATATTATACATTATGAAATAGTGAGGATATCCATCTAATACAAAGAAAATATGAATCATAAAGACATTCTATGGTTCCTTAAAGGATGTAATAGCTTTTTAATTATCAAGACAAATTGAAAACCCCTCTCTCGAAACCACATGACCTTTTAAATTTACTTCTCAGAATATAATCTACCATTTAGAAAAAATTTTAAAATATTCTTTCTCATGATTCCCACTACATCACATACATAACATTTTTGGCCCTCCATTTACATTGGAAATTCTTATATGTCATCTATGAATTCCACAATAATATAGTTATGGTATATATGGGAAATCATATCTATCAATGCCATTAACTCCACAAGAGAATTTCATTTACAAAAAGAACAATGAGGTACTCATAGTGGAAATTCAAAATGTTGAATTTGGAATGTTAGACTCTTTAATAAAATATTAGTGATAACCAAAAAAAATTTAATCATTGATAAATTGTTATCTCATTTTATATGGTAAAAAATCAGGAATATGAGGAAAAAGAAACATAATATTCTCCATGAATCAACTGATATTTTGATGTTTAAACAAAATTTGAAGGGGCCTATATCTATAAAATATTTTAATACATAAATATTACATCATTTATATTAAATACACAAAAACATTCCAAAATATTGTATTATATTAGTGACATGGGAAACCTGTAAAAATAATCCACTACTTCATAATAAAAATAAATATTCTCCCACTTTTTCATTCATAAGAAGAACCCTTTTCGTACACATCATAGTTAGTAACATCACTCATATTATATGTAATGGGAAAACAGTAATTGGAAAGATTAAATCCTTATTAAGGGTGATCAAGTGAGATATATAAGAAAAAACCTGAGAATAATGGGTCAGAAAATATGATATTAAAAATACATGATAATAATGTAAAAATTAATGATCTTAAAAAATAATCATGGAATAAATTTATGATGTCCATAAGAAATCAATCCTAATGTAAATAATATCATAAGGCATTAATGAATAATTGAGTAATAAGACATGAAATTTTAGCTAACATGAATTAATATAAAATTGTTACCATTGTATTCATGTAATCCCTAACAATTCCGTGTTATTAGTATGAGTTAACAACCCATACCATCATAATAGTAATGGTTTAGTCCCATGTACTTCTTAGTAGTTATGGTTCACTCACATGATCATATTAGTGTACAATGACTTTTGTTCAATTCAGTTCACCCCCATTCCATCTTTGTGTATCTCATGAGTTATAAACATTAACCCAATGAATTTGATATGGATATAGGTCCAAACCATTACTTATTGAAATCCATAAATATGTGTGAAACTAGAAGATAAATCATATTATAAAACATAATATTTAATTGGTTTTATAAACATCATCTCATCACAACATAACCCATTGAAAAGAAATGGGTTTCCAAAATATCATTCCATAATAAACATAAACCAAGAATAAAATTAATAGGTATGTTTTCCTTAAAATAATATCCCCAAAAAATCATAATTAACTTAAATTTTTTTTACAAAAAATGGAAAATAATTATGAGAGATCGCATGAATATAATTCTTGAGGAAAATTACATTTCTTCTATGTAACAGTTTTCTTCATTGTAAAATGTCGCTCATATTTAAAAATAAACTCCATTGAAATTAAAATTTTAATATTCTAAAGGAATATTCAATTCATTATGTAATTATAAAATATTATAAAGATATTCATTATATGTATCTTAAAAAAATTATTCTCTTAGTTTTATTCAGAAAATTCATAAATTACCTCATTTGGAAATGATGAAATGATTCCTTTAAAATAGTTTATAATAAATTAAATAATGGGTAAAATAGATTTAAAAAACTATATAAGAATTTTAAAAATATTTCTGAAATTTATTTTATGAAACATAGAAATATTCGATAAATATTTACTATTAGATAATTAGGTATAAACACTTCTGAATAAAAATGGGATTTTCAAATTAACCCTAACCTATTTATAATAAGTAAAATATTATGCCCCATGATTGAAAAAATAATTATATAGATTTGAAAATACCATAATACACAGAATAATAAACATAAATTAAACTCATGGGTAGTATATACAGCACACAAATTAATCATGTAATGTGTAGAAAATATGTCCTAGAGAAATAAAAGTGGGGAAAATGTCATACTATACGTCTTGAATCTATCCATACTCATAAAAATATATATGTATAATAAATTATTTTTGTTATAAATATATTAAAAACCACTTTTTTATATATAATAAAATATATTATTTTATTAGGAAAATATAATACACATTTATTAACAGTTACATGTTAAAGTAATGGATTGGGTAATATCTGTTTTTCTTTTTTCTAGTTTTCTGATTTGTTATATATTATGTTCATTTCCATGTATGATGGTTTCATTGTTGGAAGAATGAAAACTTTTATATAGATAATATAAGTATTTTTTACATATGTATTTATAATAATATATAAAACATATAATTATAAAATTTAATACACCATTATTGGAGACACTAAGTTGTACATTCGTAAGAACGATGTTTCCATTTTATTGTATTGTTCATTGGATGAAATTATATAAAATATATATAATTTAATTAATTTTGAATTATTATTTCATATATATCATATAAATTCACTAATCCCATCTTTCATATAGTCTATACATGTTGTGAAGGAATCACATCACATTGATGGGTTGGTTGTCCATATGTGCTCCAAAGAAGTTATCATAATAATACAAAATGGATAGTCGGATGGTATGTGTTATAGAATTCTTAATAAAGAATAAATAAATCATATATGTCATATATGTCAAATAAAAATATAATTTTCATCATTGTTAACATCTTTGAATCGTAGAAATGGGTGAACAGACAACATTGGTTCACGAGATGTTAGTTCGTATTACAATTAAACGATGATTCAATATCTCACATGATGTTAATGATTGTGTGTAACATTTGGATACCTATGACAAGACATAAACACTGACTTTAACATTGTTATTGGGTACCGTCCCGCCAGACAACACCAGTTTCCCTATAGCCAAGTGGTCCCCAACCTAGGGCCCAACCACGTGCCTGAATGGGTCATCTAACTAATGACTGCCCCCACATGATAACACATGTGCTTTCTATTATGCTTTAACCTCACATGCACACACCCTGGGAAACATCCCAGAAGTTGAAAAATAGTTATCACTATTCCAATCCATATATGCATATATTTATATTTCTAATAAGGTAGGATATTAAAAAGAAATGTGCACCTTGTTGACATGGGTTATATCATTTATTCATTTATCCCATTATCATATTGGGATTTTATATTCAAAACCCTTTAAAGAAAAATGACCTCATTGTGGGCCCTACAGAACAACCCAGGTAGTGAACTACACTTAAGGCTTGGTACCACCACTAATACAAAAAAGAATCAACTTGGTCTCAGTGATAGCACAAGACACTCCCTTTAACATGGTCATCAGGTCTTGGACCACTAGGCACAACCAGTTGTGTTGTAGACACGTGGTCCCCACCATGAGGAAAAACCATTTTCCCAAACATATCATCTAACTAATGGCAGTCCCAACGAGAAAACACATGTAATTTTCAGTGTGCTTTGTCCTCCCTCACACACACCCATGTAAACATTCCATAAGGTCATCCATCCTGATCACTACTTTAGGACATGCATTCCTAACTGTGTAGTTCTAATTAGGTAGACGTCTGAAAATGAAGGTTCACATAATTGACATGATTCATATCATTTAGTTATATAATCTATTATCATTCTGGGGAGTTATAGTGTGAGTATAAGTAAAAACATAATTTAAAAACAAATTATTATTTTATTTATACTAAATAAATTATATAATAAATAAACAACAATATTTTAATGGGTATAAAGAATAAATAATATTAAAACATTTATTGATGATCTTTCTATATTCTTTGGGAATTTCTTTTTGATTTATAGAAAAGGAAACCATTAGATGGATTTATACCCATAATATGGCTTACAGAACAAATGTATGGATGTTTTGGAGAAATTTGGATATATTTTGTCTTCAAAATTTTTGTTTTTGATTGTAAGGAAAATAGAAGAATATGTACCCTCATTAAGAGAGGGGAATGTGACTTTATAAATTCTCAATATATTAATTTATAATAAATTAAACATCAATTAAAATACCTCTAAATTTTGTTTAAATATAAAATATGATATTGCTGTAATATTATCATGAAAAATTTATAGTTATATTTATGTCATTATAAAAATTATAATTTTTATAAACACTCAATTAATCCTTTAAAATTTTACCTACAATAACCAATTTTTTTAATAATGATAATATTTATATTTTACATATAAATTTTCTGTTAGAAAATAAATTTCCAAATAATTATCTTTTAAACCATATCTCATTCCATTATTCCTTTTTTAACAATTTCTTGACAAATTAATAATTTATCAACAAATTATATTTATAAAATATCATAACTATAACTTTTTAAAGTTTTCCTATTTTTAACTTTAAGAACCTTAATACAAGACGATAACTAAAAAATCATTAAATATATGAATAAAAATTAATATTAACCAAAAAAATTCAAGAATCACCTTATTATGTAAAGATATATTGATTAATTATTTATAATTTCCTTTAATTGACTATTTAATTAATATAATAATTACTCAATCAACATTGTGTAATTATTTTTGAATATTATATGTTCTCTAAAATTCAAAAATTAAAATATATGATGTAGAAAAAAAATCAAGATTTCATAATAAAATAAATATATATATATTCCATCATATCATCTTTTTACCTATATATTAAAAATATTATATTTATTAAAAGTTATATTTTGGAATTATTTTCTCTCCCTTTGATTTTATAAATATCAGATTCATTTTCATGGGAAATGTCACATTAAATTCTTAATTTTTGATACATATTAGTTAAGGATAGAATTAAATTCATCCATTAAAATTTTTCAATTTTTATGGCAGTTACTTATATTTTATAATAATATTGTATCTTATAGTTACCCATTTTCCCCTTAATAATGGTAAAAAAAATTTATAAATAACTATTCATATTGTCATAAAATAAAAGGGAACTATTTAATAAATTTTTCTCCTTCTTATTACAGTTATTGAATCTATTTTTCAAAATTTGAGTCATATATCTGGATAAACATATTTTAAAATTAATCCCATATATGAGGTGTGAAAACATGTTTTTAATGTTAAAACGTTCAAAACATTGATTTTTTTAATATCCAAATTTAATGTGAAATTGATAAAAATAAATGACATTATATTTTTAGTTATAAAATTGATCTAATTAATCTTTAAATACATTTAATAATATAAATTTACAGTAGAAATTATGTATTTGAAAATGTTGGCTTCAATTGAAATTCAGTATTTTCCATTATTTATCAAAACATGATACATAGGAGTAAAATAAAATAAATCAAACCAATGAAATTTTTGGTATTACCAAATAAAATAATATTATAATTATTTTCACAAAAAATTATTAAAAAGTCAATAAAATATTTTAGATATGTTTTCCATTAAATATATGGAAAATATACCTTTTGGAAAAATATTTCTTTTATGCAGAAAGTATCATTTGTTCTTATATCATGTATAGAAAATAATATGAAGTGTAAACGTTAGTTTGAATATTATATATATATATATATGTGTTTAATATAATAATTCCTTGTTCTATAATTTGTTTATTGGTTTATAAGACAATTATTTGAAGTTAAAAAGTTTTCCAGAAAATGTTTTCCATTTAAATTTGAAAAGGGATTTACAAGGGTAGAGTATAGATTAATAATTTCGTTAAACAATTTCATAGCCTCCATAATAATATATTTTATATAAATATTTTTTAAAAATTATTTCTATAGAAAAAATAATCCAAACATTGTGTTGTGTGTAATGCTAGCTAAGTCGATGTTTCGTGTAGCACAAGAAATCAAAAAAATGAAAATTATTTAAAAGAATATTTCATAAACATATTGAGACGTATAGTTCCAACCAAATTGCATACTAAGAAGAACATTTTATTCCCATGTTGAATCATTGGTTCAAATACATACATTGTATAATATAACATATTTTTTTCAACTCCATCTATTCCACTAGATCCATACATTCAAATAAGATAGTGTCACACCCAGTTTTTCATGTCTTGGTTTTGATCAAGTTATTTTGAAATACAAATCATTATCTTAGATTTTGGGTGAGGTAAATGTTGAGTTTATAAGTTCTATATATTTATAATCTTTCTACAATGGGTTACCCATTTCTATTTTGAGTTTTTTTGGAGAAAGGTGTGGTTACATCAAGATTTGTGCCAACCATGAGCCTAATTCAAGATTGAAGTAAAAATTTATCTTCTTTTATAAATGATATTATTTTTTCATCATTTTCACCAATTATTGTTCACATATTCTCCTATAACATATTCAAACCCCAATATCCTTTTTTACCCTTTATGAATTACTAATCATTGGGGATATTGGATATTCATTTCAGAAATGGTCCCTCCCGTGAGCCCATTTCATTTTTTAAAAAAAATGTATATATAATCAAATTTTTATATTATTCAGTGATTAAACATCCCAAACATATTCATAACTATTGGATATCGACCATAGGTGTCACCCCATTTTTTCTAGTTCTTTTTGATTTTTTTAGGGTTCTTTCTCACCAAAGGTTATTCGTTATTCTTAATTTCTTCCTCAAATCATTCTCCCCTCTCTTCCATATTCCTTTTTCATTAATTGTTTTCTTGTATTTATCATCTGCATTAGTCATGGTAGATTAATGGTTCTATTTTTACAAGATTTTTGATATGTTATTTTTCTCTTTTGGGGCTTATATTCATAGTTTTAGGGGTTAAAACCCCTCAGTAGGTGTTATCAAGTGTTTGTCGCCATTCCGCTAAGGATTTGAGGTAGGTTCCCCATTGCACGTTTCTTCTTTTTTTTTAATATTCATTTTTTCATGGTATTTTCACCCTCTAATAATTCTTATTATTGTTTTATAAGCCTTCAATAATTTTATTTGGGGTACAAAATTGTTTTAATACCTTGTTTTGTGAAAAATAGTGTGGTATTGTAAAAAAAGTCCACTCCAGGTGTTTTTTTAAATGATACGTTATCTTTATCACTATGTTGGTGATATTTAGAACTTGTATTAGCTAGTTAAATAAATTATTATCATGAAAGATTGTTTTTATGACTATTTTAGTTTCATATAGATTTGGATTCATTAAATGTTTCATGCCATGTTTTCCGAAATGTGTCCAAGTTGATTTTGTGTGCTCAATGTGGTATAAAATGATTATTATGGAATATGAAATATATAGGAAGCATATGAAGAAATGTTTTTTGGGTCCTTATATGGAATTACAATGTCGATTTTATTTCATAATCAAATGTGTTTATGTTTATAAGATGTTTTGTCATTAGTTTCTAGAAAATGGCCCATTTGGAAACCTTATAGAAATGGTTGACCATTGAATGTGTAACCGAATTGATTTAAGGGGATTATGTATTTTTTATGATTCTAATGTTGTGTTTACACTACGTTATTGGAGATGAAAATTTTCTCCTTAGTATATGTGGGATGAATAAAATACATAATGGTATATTTGAAATTTTTCTTATGAAAATGGTTTTCATGTGTGTTCCATGTGGCACCATGATGGTTCATTTTATTATTCATGAAATTGTTTTCATAAATATTTTTTTGAAAAAAATATGGTTTCATATCATATTGGTGGGTGTTTGTCTTTGAAATATCATCTTTGACTTGATTTTATGTGCAATACCTCTTTATTCATCTTGAAAATGTTTTATAATGGTTCAAGTGGTTTATTGATTTTTGAAATAGATGTGGATCAGATTTGTAGGCTATTTTTTATGTATAATATTTAGAAATATAATTTTTCCTATGTATTTTGTATTAAATAACATGTAAAACATTATTTTCCAAAAATAAGGAATTTCAATTATCTAGGTGGACAGATGTGTCCTTGTATGCTAGTGATCTGGAGTGGATTCGACCTTATTTCACTTGTGCCTAGTGGTTTTCCCATTACTAGTGGTTGTTGGATATTTTATACTCACCATTGGAATATGTTGTGTATGGTGAGTAAATTTAGAAGTGTGTCTTTTTCTAATTAAAAGATCACATTATTTGAAGAAACCATTTTGAATACTATTTTCATTTTGAAGATGTATCTCTTGATATTTGATACTATCATTTCCAGTTAATAGAATCTTGAAAGCAATTATCATTATAATTTTAATATCATGAAATATTGTTTCCAAAACATAATTTTATATATTAAATTTCATTAATGAAATTTATGATTCTTTTATTTCAAAGGATGTTCTTTGGAAATAGAATATCAGGCTAGCCTACTATGTTTTAATACTCATTCCTATAGTCTTCATATGTTTTAATCCCTTGTGCACGTTTCATTATAAGTTTTATCACCATGGATGGCATGTGATTCTTATGTTTGAGTGTAACCAATGAGGTCATGTGGAGTTATTTGGTTTTTAGTATTGGTCATTTGAGTTTTCGAGATTAGTTTTACTTTACTTTCATGTACAAATGACATTTAGTTCTGGTTTTTATGAATTTATACATGGATTTACAATTCATTCCGAGGATTATTTATTTCTTTATATTTGGGATATATCATTCCTTTGTTAATATATTCATTCTATTGGTTCTTGTCTCCAACCTGGTAGGATTGGGAATGGATCTCAATTATTTTCGTGGAGTAGCCTAGGAGATCAGTTTATGGTAGACCCATACTATTTTGTGACAAAATTGTACTAGAGGATGTTGAATATTAGTGGAACATTCTTTTTATACCACCCTTCCTATTTGTGGGATGTCAAGGTAGATGGAGTAGGATTTTATGAACATGAGGGGTAGGTTTGAGAAGTGAATTTTGAACTCTAGCTCATTTGGATACTCATGTGTCTATGGGAAGTACATTTTTATTAGTTTCTTTGATTCTTAGAAAAATTTTGGGGATTGGGATATGACAAGAAGAGTTGGAATAATGGCCTCCAGGAGTTTACATGGCCTTACTAGCCACATGGAGCATAGTATTTTTCCAATAAAGTCTCCCTCTGTCGGTGGTGCTTTCGAAATGTGGCCTAAATCATATTATCAGGTCACCCAATGACACTAGTTCCATTTTTTGGGTATCATTGAATATTCTAGAATTCTGATTTCTTTTTGGAAAATCCATGTGTGAGAATTGAGGACAAAATTTTTTAATGTATAACATAAAAATGTTATCAAGATGTTGGGTTTTTGGATACAATTTTTTTGGGAGAAAGTTGAATGATTTTATAGTATTTTATTTCCTTAATATAAATGTTTTATTTCAGGAAATAAAATTATGGGAAGGTATGATTTATTTTAAGATGATTCCGAAAATTTGTTTAAAACAGGATGTTTTGGGCTGTTTAAGAGTGTTTTAATATGATAAATTGCATTTGGGAATTGGATTTATGTAGTTTCTGTTTTCATAAAAAATGTTTAGGATTTTTTTGGATGTAGAATTAATAAAAGTGATCGTGAAGAATTTTTGAAAATGGGAATGTGATGATTGAATGGAATACTTGTTTTAGTTATTTTTTTAAAATAAATTAAATGGGTTAAAAATAAAATGGTTCTTGAAAAAGTGTGGTTTGTTGAGATTTTTAAAAATATTTTCACAAAAGGGATAGGATTTTGTTTGAGACAAACAAGGCTTCTATTTATGGCTTGGTAAAATGGTTTGTTTTCTGAAAATATGAAATTCGGTTTTGACCTAGTAGTTATTGGGCCTATAGAAGGAACGAGATTTTTTAAATGGGTTGAATGTTTTGGCATGTAAAATGACATTGTTCTTTTTAGCCTTTATTTTTTTAATGGGTGCTCACATGTGTTATTTTGTATAGATTTTTTGATAGATGAGCGATATAACATAGTTGTAGGGTTCCTGTGGTTTCATGATAATGTGAATGTGAGTTATAATTTATAAAACACCATTTGTAAATGTTAAAATCCACCAAGTTAGTTAGTTCTTCCCATGTTTTTATGTACAAAATATGTTATGATTTTGTAAACCAGTGTTTATTGGGTTTCATTTTCATGTTTTAGAATTGTGGTTTGATTGGTATTATTCCTCATGAGATAGATGTGATATTATTGGTGTGTCTTGATATTGGATCATTTTGGTGGCATAGTTTCAGAGAAATATTCAGTGGGTTTCAAAATATGTGCATGATGTTGAAATGTGGCCATCGATGTTTCTCTACTGGCCATAAATCCATTTGATTAGCCCAAGGATTAGTTTCAAATATTAAATCCACCTCTTCGAATGATTTCTCAGCTCATATGATGGTAAGGAGAGAATTTTGGCATTTATATAAAGTGTTTCCATATTGTGATAATTAATTTCTATATACATGTTCTTTTCGGCGATGTTGATATGATTCACCATATTCATTGTTTATTCTGCTCCTTGTTTGGAATGAGTGATAATGGTTTTATGTACCTATGAGATCATATATAGATGAAGGTGTGATCTTGAGAAAGTGAGTATTGTGGGGTGTTCAGATAATAATCTCTTGTCCACGTCATATCATATGCTTCAATAGTAAATGCCCCATCTAAAAACATTAGAGTGATGCTTTTCACACAGTGATGAAATCGCCTGAGATGTGTGCAGAACTACAAATCACATGGCATCACCATTATTGTAAAAAAATTTATATTTTTTTATTTCTATTTCTCATCATAGTGATTATTCTTTTTTTTCCCAAATAGCATGGTGTACATACCCCTCACACTGTTTCTATGTTAATTCCCTCTTTGATGCGGGTTTTTGATTAACCTACTTGTGTGGACTGGCGTTATGAATCAGATGTGGTCTTCATTTTAACAGTTCATAGGAGGAGACTATTGTTTGGTTCCTAAATTTGATTAGTGTTTTCGGTGCCCTAATTATTGAATCCCCTAACCACCCCACCCCCAATGGAGTTGGTTTTTATACGTGCCGAACATGATGGCCAAGTTGTTGTCCACACCGTTCGGGAGTGGGTGGTTTAAATGTTAAAGTTGTAACCCTATAAACATGGGTTTTTAGTTTGTTAATCTGATTTTTGGTGGGCCTATGGGGTAGGTGGTGGCTTGAATATAGTTTATTTTAAATTTTTTTATGTTCATTTATTGTTGGTATCTAATGGTTGGGAGACCAACAACACGTCTCAAGAATCAATCATTTATGGATTATATGAATGGTAGTTGTGATTTAATGGTGTGAAGATTGTTCTAGACTACCTTAGTGTAATTTTTTAATGTGATTGCACATTATTTTGGGTGATCATTTTGTTAATTGGGAGAATTCCCAATATTCTGGTTCAGGGCTTGGTTGTGGAGGTGGTGGCTTGATGTTTCTGTTGACTCTCAAGAAGTGGTTGTGAGTTGGTTTTTCCATTAAGCAAGAAGATTATGTTATGTTTATGGGGGATTTTATTCCCATGTCTTGATGTTATGGAATTTTTTTATGTGTAATTATTAGGTGTTAAGATATCTACATGAATGTGTTATAGCTTTTCGGTGGATGGAATGTTTTAATGGTTTGGAGAATTGTCACACCCGGTTTTTCATGTCTTCATTTTGATCTGGATTGATTGAAATCATGATACTTTTTTGAGTTTTTGAGTGAGTTTAATGTTGATTATTGAATTTACACCCATATATAATCATTCTACCTTTGGTTACTCTAATAATGTGTATGTTTGTTTGGATAAAATGGTGGTGACTTTAAGATTTGGGAAAATTGTGAGCCAAATTCAAGATTTAAAAACAAATTATGTATCATTTATAAATCATTATTTTTTAAAACAAATAACCCATTTAAATTCTCACATGGCTTCCCATGACCTATTATGACTACTATATCAATTTTTACCCCTTTATATTTCCTAATCATAGTGGATTTTTGTTATTTATTTAGGTAATGGGCCAGCTCGTAAGCCCATTTCCATTTTTTTTTAAAAAAATAATTTGTTTCTTTTATATAATATTGATTGGTTTACATTTTTTAGTGATTATACCAACCAAAATGATCAATAACTTTTAGATAAGTGCCAATTTATCCTCCACCTATTTCTCCTTCTTGTTTGGCCTCTTTTGGGCAATTTATCACCATAGGTTAGTGGTTCTTCTTAATTTCATCGTCAAAGCATTCAAATTTCTCATCTTTATCCCTTCTTCATTTATTTTTTCTAGAATTTATCTACTCCCCTGATCATTCTATACATAGAGTTATATTTGACCATTATTTCTTGAGTTTTTTTCTATTTTATTGATGGTATTCATTGGTTTAGGGTTTGTAGGCTCTCAGAATGTGTTATCAGTTGTGAATTTCCCTTCTCCCATGGATTTGAGGTAGGTTCCCCATTTCACAAGTCCTTTTTATTTAATATTAATAATTTCACTGAGCTTTAACCCTATAATCATTATTATTATTATTTTATAATCCTCCAATAATTTTATTTTGGGTGAAAAGCGGTCTTTATATATTGTTTTGTGAAATAATGTGAGGTTTTGTTGTAAAAGTTCACACGATGTGTTTTTTAAATGTTAATTTAACTTTTTCAATAGTTTTGTGAAGTTAAAACATATATTATCCTTTTAAATTAATATTTTTCATGAAAATTTGGTTTTACGGCCTTTTTATTGTCAAATATTATTGGTTTCATTAAATATTCCATGCCATGTTTTTGAGAAAGTTAAAAGTTCTATTTTGTGTGCAAAAGGCTGTATAAAATGAATATATTATCATATGAAAAATATTGGAAGCATATGAATCTTGGCCTTTTTTTTCCTTATATAGCATTACAATTAGGATTTTTTTTAAAACAAATGGGTTTAGGTTTATATCATGTTTTGGTGCGGGTTACCAGAAAATGGCCCATTTGGCATCCTTATAAAAATGGCTGATCTTTGAATTTGTAACCCAAATGTTTTAAGGGGGTTATGTAAATATTTTTATGCTTCTATTTGGTTGGTTTACACCATTTTATTAAAGATTAAATATTTATTTTTTACATATATCATTTGGCTAAAATTCTTATATACATGTTTGACATTTTTATTTTGAAAAGGGTTTTCCTATGTATTCTATGTGGCACCATGTGGAGTAATTTTATGATACATGAAAATTTTTTATAAAATAGTTTTGATGATGAAAATATGGTTTGATACGGTATTGGATGGAATTTTTCTTTGAAAGATATTATTTTAATGGATTTTATGTGCAATGCCTCATTATATTTCATGAAATTGTTTTATGAATATTAAATGTGGTTTATTGATTTATTAAGGAGATGTGGAACATATTTCTAGGATGTTTTGGGTGTATATTTTTTTGAAATGTAATTTTATTGTGAAATTTGTATTCAATAACATATGGAAAATGATTGATCTCAATGAGGTAATCTCAAGTATCTAGTTGGGAGGACATGTACTTGTATGCTAGGATCCAGAGTGGTTTCGTCCCAATTTCATGTAGAATGTTTAAAAAAGAAAAGAATAACTAAAATATTATGATGAAATTTGGGACAACTATGATATGGTAATTGTTCCCTTCTAGTATCTCCTACATGAGAAAGAATACTTTTCATGGTTACTTTTACACCGAGAAACATGGTACCAGCAGCCCACAACGAACTAGTGCCTAGAGGTTTTCACATTATTAGTGCTCATTGGATATTTTTTACTCACTGATGGAATATGGTATGTTTGGTTGGTAAATTCAGAAGCATGTTTTTACTAATTAAATGTTTACATTCATTAAAAAACCCACTTTAATATAGTTTTCATTTTGATGTTTCATTTCAGGAAACTGATTACTTGCACTTTCAGTTTATGAAAATGTCAATGCATTTTACATTATATTTTTTATATCATGTAACATTGTTTTGAAAACACACTTTTATATATTTCATATCAAACATGATTTTTTCTTATTTTTTGTTAATGCCAGTGCATTGGGAATAGAATATAGATCTAGAATACCAAGTTTTACTACTCATACAAATATTTTTCTTCAATTTTTATCCATTTTGCAGCTTTCTTCTTGACATTGATCACCTTGGGGGACATGTGAGATTTCTGTTTTAGAGTGACTTGTGGGGTCACATTGAGTTATTTGTTTTTCCGGTTTGGTCTGTTGAGTTTTCTAATTTATTAGTACATTCAGTTTCACAAAAAAATAATGTTTAGTTCAATTTTATATAAATGTTTATTGGGATGTCAATTTCATTTCATTTGTTATTTAATTGTTTATATTTGTGATAAATAAATCCCATAAACCCTATTAATCCAACGAGGCTTGTCACCATCCAAGGAGGATCGGGAATGCCTCTAGGGAATTTTTTCTGAGCCTCTTGGGTGAACGGTACATGGTTGTCAAAGGTTGGTTAATGAAAAAATGGAATGAGATGAGATAAACTCTTATAGTAAATTATAACACACCACACTTCATAGTATGATTCTCTTTAATGTAAATAACTTATGTTGAATGTAACACTGAATTGGCATGCATTATACACAAGATTGAATTTCCTCGAAATAACACATTAGTTATTTAAATGATATATTTATTTATCAATTAATTATTTTAATATGAATAGTATGAAATGAAATTTAAATTTTATTTGTAATGTTTTGACATAAATAAAACATATTTATAATGAAATATATAATTGTTGTTAAAATAGTTATATATTTTGAAAAACAAATTTCATAAAATAGCTTCTTTTTATGTCCTTTTGTAAAAAATAAATAAATTAATTCTTCTGGCTCCTAAAAATATAATTTGGTAAAATATAAATCATTTTTGAATTTTAATATAAAAATTATCATAGGGTGAATTTTTGGTACTTTTCTGGTAACATTCATATTTTGATTAATATTAAAAAATACAAAATTTTAATTTAAAAAAACTTTTTTAATCGATATAATTTATAGTGTTAAATTACAAATCTGAGTAGTTTTAATGTTTCATTAAATTGTATTTTTATCATTTAATATAGTTTAGGTCATTGGATGTAATTTTACATTTAAATTGTACATAAACAGGTGTCAGTCATTTGATTGTTTTTACTTCTAAAAAACATGCATTGTGGTTTTGACAAATAGAATTAATTTTAAATTAACTTATACAACTCTAGTGCATTGAATTTGGAATAATGGATTCCATGAATTGAATCAGGAGGTCTAAATTGAGTAAATATTTTAATTTTACTTTTAGACATAAAAATAATTAACTTCATTTAATATTTTATTAACAATGGTTAAAGGGTAAATCCTGTAAATAAGATTAAAAAATAATATTATAATAATATTAAATTACCCTAACCCGTGTCCCAACCCTATTTTCTGATATAGTTATGACCATTGGCATCCTTGAGTCGATTTTGGGACCCCAGGGAGCCACGTGGGAGTAATAATGAAAATTTTAATTAATTAATTTAAAGTAAAGACAAATATAACAGAGGCATGTATCTTCTAGTAAAACAGTTTTTATATGAGTTTATATAATTGATCACTTCAACTATAAAAATTAATTAAAAATATATAAGGATTTTATAAATCATGATATTTTATTTATAATTTTTAGACATAATATAAATATCATTATTTATGACACAATAATGATGTAGTATTTTCCTTATTAATGAATGAATCAAATAAATGATATTATAAATATTAAAATAAATATACTTTTAATGTCCTGATGCCATACACAAATTTTATCTATAAATATGACATGTTATGGTTGATTAAAAAATTTCTTTTCTAAGTGATAATGTTGTCATGAACATCACAGAAACAAAATACCAAATAGTGTTAAAACTGACATAAATAAAATTCTCTAACAAATAACACACTATTAAATAATATAATAATCCTAAAAATATACGATTCGGAAAAGGACTTAAATAATAATACAAATGTAATTTATGAACCACATGAGGTTCTCTTGTTATTTTATAGTGTGTTTATTAACCATATATTATAAAAATACATGGATACATGTTAAATGTCAAACTAATTAACCATGACTTAAATCTAAAAGATAATGTTAATATAGTGACCAAGACTAATCTAAAACCAATTGTATTTGATTATATCAACACATAACCGTATTCGTATCGAAATAAATTCATTTTCAGCCATTATAAACCGAATATTGTTTGATAATAAAATAATATTTCACACTTTTCTAAAGTGATCCTCACGTCTCATATAATGGGTACTTCTCATTATCTTTTTGTAACACAACCAAATCTATTTTTCATGTCGAAATCCTAATAAAATATCCTCCCAACTATCATCATTAAATCCTAGAGGCCTTACATTGATCAGAAATGCAACCTGAATAGACATATTGTTCAAATCAAAAGGAAGAACCCGAAGAAAAAGTAATTATTTAATCACCTCTTTCAATGTTCATTTATTAATCATTCACTTACACATTATTTTTTATTTACAAACTTAAATAATGTCACCAGTGGTTATTTTAAATATGGAAAAAATATATTCTTTATTTTATCAATCTATTGAATGACAATGTCACCATATGTGAATAGATATGGCTTGTTGTCTCCAAGTTGTGGTGTAGTCTGTTATTCAACACTACATTTTTTATGGGTATAATAATGAATAAAAATAATTTAAATAATGAATATAACTTGTTAATGAGTCAGTATATATAATATAACATATAATTACCAACAATTTCTGTAATTCCCCGAACCTAGTTACCCAGAGTCGGTGCATTATTACATAACACTAGCATGATCACAAGGAAATAATGTCTCAAAAGACTGATCAGTTCAGTATTATTGGAAACAAGATTCATACATATGTTTAACATTACAACATGAAATGAAATAAAAAACAAATTTATTTCATTTGAAACATCCCATCCTCATATATTATGCATGTAAGTCACTCATAAATAAATTCTTCATTTCCTGGGAAAATTAAACATAAGAAATGGGTGATCTCAAATTCTTAGTAAGGGTAATAAATACAGCAAAAGATAACATAAGTATTAAGCATGGTGAATAATTGAAACAACATGCCTTTATCAATAATAAACCTGAATACTTTTATAGAAGGAATATGAACTGGGTAAATAATTCCATAATAAAACATAATCATGGATATTATACTAGTTGAATGACCACATGAACCATCACTATTATTTTAATAATGAGAGAATGTATATTCCCAGACATTCTGAAACATTTTTTCAAGGCCTCGGCAAAGAAATATAAAAATGATTAAGTCCATGGCCAAAAACACATATCAAATTGCGAAAGGTCCTTATCCAATTCCACATCTAGTTGTCTCATGGGACCTACCGATGCATCGAGGAGCTATAGCGGCCTCCACCCATCACTTACTAAGTCAAATAAATTCCTCATATTAAATGGTTTAAACATGTCCTAAACATTCATATTAAAACTAGAATACGAAATTTCTATACTTTAACCATAAACAATGAATGGTATAAAAATATCACATCCACAGTCAAACATATCACAGAACCATCAATAAAATATGAGTTTTTGTATCATAATAAATCAACTTCAAATAAACTTAATATCCATCAAATGATGTTGAGATAGAAGAAATGAAAACCCATTTTAGATAAATATATTTTTCTATTTTAAAATCATTTAAGAGTCATATAATTATAAATAAAACATTTATTTTTAATATATTCTTATAAGCATGTAATGGATGCTTGGATGATGTTATAATGGCGGAAAATAGCTTCACTCGCCGTATATGTTAAAAAACATTCTTACCTTAAATATATCAAAAAGGTCAAAAAGTAAATTATTTAGAAAACGATTTAAAGACTCCTTTGAAACACATAATGGAATAAATGACTTTTCACATTTTTTATTAAATAGTTAAAATGTTTTGAAATATATTTTTATGAATCACGGAGGTGGATGATCAAGATGTCCTAGTAGATAATTACGTATAAACAAACTCAGATAATGAAGAGATTATCGAATAAACCATTACCTTGTACTTTTCCTTGGTCGAGGGTAAGATAATATCTTTTATAATAGTGAAATAATTTTTATTAAATAATACAATAAAAATATACATTAATATGATATCATATATGATCTTTTAACATTGCTTTGTTAATAATATCTTAGTATTATAGTCGTTTCGGTTGTTCACTAATTCATTTTCCTTTATATTATTTATTATCTGAGTCATATTTTTTATGGATGGAACATATCTTATTCATATTAAGAATGATATCAAGTCTTTAAAAATTATTTTTATTCATAAAATTAACATTATCCTTGAATGGATACGATGAGGAATGATTCTCATCGCGTTCGTGGAGAAGATAATTCGTACGTACACCCAAGAGACAATATCATTCTTTTGATATTAAATTAATATATAATTTGATATTATATCATATATACATAATCATTATAATGTTATATTAATTATTTATATCAATTAAACATCATTATTATACTTATCCAAATAATAATGTATTGAATAACAATTACACCACGACGTGGAGACCGTAAGCCATACGTACGCACATATGATGAGATGTCATTCAAAGGATGTATTTAATAGTTCATATGGTTGTAAAATATTAATAATAACATTATATTATATATAAGAAAATGGAGTTATTATTTTATAATGGAATCAACAAAGAAAGAGGAAGTGTATGAAGAAAGGAACTTGAAAGAGGTGATGAAATATTTACCTTTTCTTCAGGTTCTTACTTTTGATTTGATAAAAAGAGCTCCCTAAGATGGATTTATGACTAATGTATGGACTCTAGAATGAAGGGAGGAATGTTTATAGGGTATTTTCATAGATTTTGACCGAGCCAAATGGCTTTGATGGTGTGAATTAGAGATAAGGTGGAGTTCCCTTTAATAAAAGTGGTGAGGGGAACCATAGGAAAAGCTATAAATATTATTTTATAATAAAATCCTTTTCAGATTACTATGGCTCAAAAAAGGATTAATTAATGTCTAAGGTGAGGATGGTCGATAAAAAAACAACCAATAGGTTTTAGAAAGCATTGGGTCTCTATTTTACCCTTATCTTTTAAATTTAACTCTTAGTTAAATAGTTTGACACTTACCATATCTCTTTAAATTTTCATATTATATGGTTAATAAACATACTATATACATCCCATAAGACCTAAAGAGGTTAATTAATGAAACACCTATCATTATATGAGTCCTTTTTCTGAGCCTTATATTTTTTGGAACAAAATATTAATTAATAATATAATAATTGTTTTAAAAACGCTTTTATTTCAATTTTGATATTATTTAATAATTGCCTTCATTACTGTCCTAAAAATATTATTAATTCAACTTAAATACATTTAGTCGACCCTAACCTGTCATAGTAACCTATAAATTTTTTGGATGTCATAAAATCATTCAAATTATATTAATTTTAGTATTTATAATGTCATTTATTTGATTTT
The DNA here is from genome assembly GCA_963277665.1 of Viscum album. NCBI lineage: Eukaryota > Viridiplantae > Streptophyta > Magnoliopsida > Santalales > Viscaceae > Viscum > Viscum album. The sequence goes on from OY728151.1 coordinate 1,914,297,285, forward strand.
TTCATTAATAAGGAAAATACTACATCATCATTGTGTCCTAAATAAATTTACTTATTCATGCATAGAAATTATAAATAAAATACCATTATGTTGGAAATAGTTTTATACTTCTAATGAATATTTATAGTCAAATATATAACATGTATAACCCTATGTAAAAATTGTTTTACTAAAAGAAATATGCTTGTGTCATTTTTTTATTTTGTTTAACTTAATTAATATAATAATTCATTATCACTTACAAGTGGCTCCATGGGGTCACAAAATAGACCCAAAGATTTCAATGGTCGTACATGTATCATCCAATAGGTTTATGACACGTTTTAGGTTAATTTAATATTATTATAATTTTATTTTGTAACGCTTATTTACCGGATTTACCCTTTAACCATGGAAAATAAAATATATATGGAATTAATTATTCAAAATGAATAAAAATTAAAGTTAACTATTTACACAATTTTTACCTCATGATTCTATATATGGAATCCATTTTTTTAAATTTAAAACACAAAAGTGGCAAAAATTAATTTAATATTAATTCTCGTTGTCAAAACAAAGCGTGTGTTTTTAAGAAATAATAACTATCAAAAGATTGACACTTTCTTATGTTCAGTTTAAATTTGAAATTATGTCCAATGACAAACATTGTATTAATTGATGAAAATATAGTCTAATTATAATTTAAAACTAATGAAATTCATAATTTATCACTATTAATTTTTTCGATAGAAAAAGGTGTTTTTAATTAAATTTAAGTAATTTTCACTATTCATCAAAATATGAAAGTTATCAGAAAAGTACAAAAAATTCACCCTAATATAATTTTGATATTAAGAATCACAAAATGAAGTCCATTTTGAGTGTTAAAATGTATAAAAATTTAAAATGTGGGTATTACTATTCATGACGCCTAGTTTGATTGGTTGTGGTGTGTGTTAGAACTCGAAGTTGCATACAACACACAATACTGTATTATTCAAAGAGAAGCGTAACATGGAATATTGGGGTGTTAAAATTTCACCTTCAATAGAATTCTATCACTACTCATCCGTAAGTATGACTTGTTGTCCCCACTAGGAGATAAAATTCATTTCCACGTACACCAATCAATAATTATTATTTATAAATATATTATTAATAAGACTGTAATATATGACATCATAATGACATTTGATATATATATATATGTACATCTATTTATATATATCTCATTCACTTAAATTCATTCAATACGATATGAAAATGAAAACAATGTTTATGCATACGTACGACCTACCATATCCATAAACAGTGTTTTACATTTCATATATCAATATATGATACATAAAAACATTCTGGACATATATGATACATAAATAATTTTTTATATTCTTGAATCAATAAAATCATGATATATGTTATATGATTAAAAATAACAAGTTAAAACACGTATGACAAAGAAATCAATTATTACCGGAAATGTGATTTTAACATAGAAATTATTATTAAATGTGTAGTATAAATACATAAATGAATAAATTATGATATCATAAATATGAATACAGTTCTGTTATAATTTAATAATATACTATGTTCATTATAGAGGAGGTTAAATGTACCCTCATCCAAAGGAAAGTACTTGGTAAGAGTTAATTCCTCAATCTAATTATTATATGATATTGTTTATATGTAAGTATTTACATGGAAAAAATTATAATCCATATCAATGTTTCATAAAAATCATTTCATATGAATTTTTTATGGTATTATGTAAGGTAATTTTTAAGTATATCATCATTTTAATTGTTTTAATGATTTATTTTTAAAAATATATTAAATTACATTCCTTGTTTTAAAATTGATTTTATGGATTTATTTAAATGTACATGAATGTTTTGAAATGATCATTCCACTAAAATGTTTCGACATGGAATGAGACACTTTGATTCCAAAAACTATTTCAAATATCTTCCATTATAAATTGCATTACTTTTAAATGATTTCATGAAAAATGGTTTTTTATCTCAAAGGGTTTTACAGATCATTTTCAACAATGTCTACATCCAATATAGGATATTATTCTTTATTGAGGATCATTTATTATAATACAATATTATTTTTTTATTCAATAAGTTATGTTATGTTTGACTCCGAATATATTATTTTAATACCATTCATGATTTTTGGTTAATGTATTGACATTTCCTATACTTTTTGTAATTCAAATGATAATATCATGTATCAACCTTTTCATATGAGAAATGAATTTGACTTATTATGTGATGGGTGGTGCCCACTATAGAACCTTGAGGCATTGGTAGGTCTCATGGGACCAATTATTTTCTTCGTACAGGGCCTTGAATTATTTTAATTGTGGTCTTGGAACGAGGCCTTGACATTGTAGTTATGATTTCTCGTATTATGCATTCCATTGTTGTGAAATATAGTAATTACATGTTATTATTTGAAATGTAAAATATTCATGATCATGTTTATATGGTAATTTTTTATTTATTTGTTCCACATTATGTTCATGTTTAGGTTTTAAAGGTTGTTGTTTTTATTACATAACCTTCCTCAAATGTTTATAACATAGTCCAAATGGTTTACCTTTACTGAGCATCTGAGCTAGACCATTTCATATGCTTTATTTTCCCTAGATTCATAGAAGGGAATTTTATTAACCTGAACGGTTATTCTAAGTGAATAATGGCGTTCTCAAAGGATTTTTAATGTTGTGTTGTATTTTAGAATGTGTAATATAACAACCATGTAAGTAATATATTTTCTGAGACTACTAAAATGATCAGCCCCTCATAGATTGATTCTTTTTAGTCATGAAAATGTATTAAAATAATACACCAGATCCGGGTAACTTGGGACATTGTGTTACTATTGGAATTAGAAAAAGTTTATAAATAACCTTAGAAACTAGATTTAGATACACTCGGATTAGAAAAAATTACCCTACGATAGACATTCATGATTAGTATATAAGAATATAAAAAATTGTCAGTAATGTACATATTATATGCGTTTTCCGAGAAATACATCCATGTATGGATACAGACAGGCAGTGGCACCTCTGTAATAAATGTATCTTCAGGTAAAAGCCAAAAACAACGCTTTTATCTAGACTAAAATGGAAACAGGTGCCCGACAACGATCCATGAACACTCATTGTTACGAAACTCCCAATTGATATGATTATAACAATTACCATTTTATTTAAAAACCATTATGATGGATTTATTAATAAATATTCCAAAAAATAAACCATTTATATGATTATGAGACTAGATGTGTGAATATATTCAATTAATGTTGAAAATTATACTAGTTATTGGATTATACATTATGATATGATCTATCCTAGTGTATTTAATCTTTCAGAAATGGAACCCAATTGAAGTAAAGAAAACTCCAGCAATACGGATGATCCAACACATAAGATGGTTCATATCTTTCATGGCCTTAAGTGTACATTCAGATGGGAAATATTCCCCCACATATTCTCATAATATGAAGAAATAGTTTCATGTAGTAATAAGATGAGTAAATAATTCATTGTGACATATGGCTTTGAAGGGAAGCGGGAGAAGAAGATGATGGTAGAGAGAAAGATGGATAATGGGAAGAAACGAAAGAAGGATTCACCCATATGTGATAACTATGGAATGAATCATAATGGGAAGTTCATAAATGGAATGGGAGTTTGTTATAAGTGTGGAGAAAATAGACACCAAATTCATGATAACAAGGGTAAGAAAAATGTTTCAAAAGAGAAATGCATCATCTGTAAGGAGTTGTGACACTACGCAAATCAATTTCCCAATCATCAGACTATTCCCCAAATGATGTTGTTGGATAATAATCATGTTATGATATGACCATAGATGAAGAGAAATTATTAGTGTTCTTAAATTTTTATTAAAGAATGGTGTCATTTGAGTATTGTATTATTGATTTAAAATTTATAAGAATTTTAAAGTATATAATAATTTTACATCAATACGTTTTGATTAGGATTTTAGATTTTATGGTACCAAGTAAAGTAACATAGTTTGAAGTTAAAAATTTTGGAAAATATATGGATGGGGGAAATATTACCCTTAATATGTAACTTAAACTGAGATAATGATTTTGGAATAAGATATGTATGATTTGGCAGAATTATATGGGTTATTCTTGATAACCAAAAAACTAATTAATGATTTGTGTATTCTATCATTGTGGGAGATTACAACATTACCTGATTTATGGATTATATTGTGTATTCTATGTTTTAAAGAAAGAATAAAGTATTAAATAAATATAAAAATATGTTTTTCTTGTAATTTATTCTATTACCATGTATTAAGAGAATACACGATGTTTGTATTCACATGCATATTATGTGACCTTCCTTATTAATTTTGGACATTGTGTTTGGATATATGTATTGGGGATATGTATAATGGTTGGAATGGATTAATTTTTACATATGATAATATTGTTTATATTTAAATAATTTATTAAGAATATTTTTTGAATATTTTAAAAAGGTCAACACATAGGTTAGGAAATAACTCGTCGCATCAATCAAGGTCGCAGGACATGAACCCATAACCGAAGGGTTACAAGGGTTAATTACCTACCCCAGGCCCACTTGAGGCCATAATTTGTATAATTTAGTTTTTTAATTAAAAATTGTTCGAATTATTAATTATAAATTAATTTTTTAAACTCATTTAAGATTTTGTTAATTACAATATTTATTAATTGTATTATCTTTTGGATTTAATGTTGAGTTTGTGGTAGAAATTATTTAAACGATTGAACTCAACTGGTCAAGTAATATTTTTTTCTTATTCTATGACAAAATAAATTCTTAAACATTAAGGAATTGATCTTAAAAAAATGTGTTATCCAAATACATTATGTTTTATTGAACTTATAGTATTTTAAATCATCAATTATTTATATCTTTGAGGCCTCCAATTTACCATTCATTATTTACAAGTTAGTGATTATTGACCTCAATCACTCCCTATAAATATTTATGTTTTTACTTAAATTATTTGTTTGTAATTGCCACCAATGTTGTCCTATTAAATCCATAAATTTGTGGTAACCTTTTTATATCCATTTCCCACTTGTGAAGACTATATTTTTTAACCCTATTTCCGATGTGGGTTTTCCTCAAATGTATTTTCTATTTTCGACCATTTATTTTAGAAGAAAATTTTCAATTTGCGAGGAATAAATTTATTGAAGTAGGGGAGAATGTTACACACACATATTTCATAATATTATTCTATTTAATGTAAATAGCTAATATTTCATGTAACACTGACTTTCCATGCATTATATGCAAGATTTATTTACTGCAAAACTACACTTATGTTATTTAATTGATATATTAATTTATCAATTAAATATTGAAATATGAATAGTATCAAATTATAATTAAATTTTATTTATAATTTTTTCACATAAATGATTCATATTTATAATTAAATTTATATATTTGGTAAAATAGTAATATATTTAGAAAAACAACTTTCATAAATGTACTACTTTTTATGTCCCTTTCTTAACAACAATAAAATTATTTATATCTATTCCTTAAAATTTAATTTGGTAAAATAAGATTCATTTTGGAATTTGGAATATCAAAATTAACTTAAGATGAATTTTTGGTATTTTTATGGTATCTATTATATATTGATGAATTGTGAAAAATAAAAAATTTTAATTTAAAACAAATTTTTTAATCACAAGAATTTATATTGTAAAGTAATAATTTTCTGTGGTTATAATGTATCATTATATTGTATTAATATTACTTAATATAATTTTGGTCATTTGAAGGAATTCCACATTTAAATTGTTCATAAACAGATGTCAATATTTTCAATTGTTTTTTAATACCTGAATTCAGGTTTTGAAAAAAGGAATTAATTTTATATAATTTTATGCAACTTATTCGTTTTGAAATTGGAAAAATTGATTACATATTTGGAATGAAAATTTCCATATTTTCAAAATTGGTGTCTTTTATTTTTAGACATTATGAATAGTAACATCTGTAAGTATTTTATTTACCATTGTTAAAGTGTAAATATGGATAATAAAGGTCAAAATACTATTATATTAATAACAAATTACCCATCACGTGTCCTAACCATATTGGTTGACAAATTTCTTACTATGGGCTTCCATGGGTAAATTTTGGGACCCCATGAAGCCACATGGTAGTAATAATGACATTTTATATTAATTAATTTAATTTAAAGACAAAAATAACATTAGCATGTATCATTTAGTAAAACAATTTCTATGTGAGGTTATGCAATTGATCTCTTCTAATATAAATAGTAATGGGAAATCTAAATATATTTCTTACATCATGATTTTTAATTTATAATTTAACATAGAATATAAATATATTTAATTTTGACTCAATAACGAGGTAATATTTCCCTTATTAATGAAATAATCAAATAAATTATATTATGAATATTAAAATAAATATAATTTTAATGTTTTTATTCCATAAATGAAATTTCTAGAAGGATATAACATGAAAGGGTTTATAAAATAAATTTTTTTGGAAGTGATAAATTTTTTATTACTTTCAATTAAATAAAATACAAAATTTTATCAAAATTTTCATAAATGAGTTTTAAAGAAAATATATATTATTGAACAATATTATAGTCTAAAAAATATAAGGATTGGACAAAGGACTTTTATAATAATAGATATCTCAAAATAAAGCACCCTAAGAAGATGTAGTTGTTTTATTACCTCTCTCAATGATCTTTCCTACTTCTTCCACTTCCTCTTTCATTATTATTTACATAATAAAATAATAACTATAGATGTCATTATAAATATGGTAAAACCATATTAATTTTTATATACATCCTATTAATGATGAATTCACCATACATGCGTACTTACCGCTTACCATCTCCATATCGTGGTGCAGCTAGTTATTCAACACTACATTATTTTGATGGAAATAATAATGAGTATAATTAATTTCAATAATTATTATAACATTTTAAGGATTATATATATAATATAAAATCTAATTACATATGATATCATGATCAATAAAATGATATCATCTCTCGTGTGTATGTACGACATACCGTCTCCACGACACGATGAGATTCATTTCAACGTCCACCATTCAAGGATGATTAGAAATATATATTATTAATAAGAATGTTTTATATGACATAATAATGATAGTAGATATGTGTGTATGTTTGTGTGTGTGTTTCTGAGTTTTTAAATATATCTCATTCACTTACATCTGTTGAATATGATTTGGAAATGGAAACAGCGTTTACACGTACGTACAACTTATCATCTCCATAATCAGTGTTTCCGACTTTATATATCAATATATTATACATGCTTATATTATGAATATATATGATACATAAATTTTCATTATATTCTGTAATCAGTTAAATCATGATATATGTTATATGATCTTGAATAATAAGTTAATACAATGTATGATAATGAAAGTGAATATTACCTGAAATGTTGTTTAAACATAGAAATTATATTAAATGGGTAGTATAAAGTTATAAATGAATCGTGTATGATATCATCAATTTGAATATGGTACTTTTAAAACATAAAAACATACTATGGTAAATATATTGTAGGTTAAACACCCTCTAAACCAATGGAATGTACGAGGTAAGTATCAATTCCTCATTCTTATTATTATCTATGATTATTTATGTGTATATAATTACATGGATATATTTATCATCCATGTCTCTGTTCCATAAAAAATAATTCAACAAGAATCTTCTAATGTTTTATGTACCGTAAATTCTAACTAGAACATGCTTTTAAATTTTTTAAATCTTCATTTTTCAAAATATATTTAGTTAATGTCCAAGCTTTCATAATGATTTTATGGTTTTATTTATATGGACACAAATTTTTTGAAATGATATTTATTTTCAATAGTATCAAAGTTATATTGGAAAATTTAATCAAAATATATTATAAATTAAATCCTTTATAGATTGTGTTACTTTTAAATGATTTCATGAAAAAAGGATTTTTATGTCGAAGTATTTTAATGATCATTATTAACTATGTCAACATATTTACTGGATAATATTAGTTATTGGGGTTGATATATTATTATACTATATTCCATATTTCATTAAATGTGTTATGATTTGTTTGACTGTGAATGTGAAATTTTTATATCACTTATGTTTTAAGGTTACTTTATTTACATTTCTTATATTAGTTTTAATACGAATGATTATATTATGTTTCAACCATTTCAAATGAATAATTCATTGGACATAGTAAGTGATAGGGGGAGCCTGATATATCTCTATGATGCATCTGTAGGTCTTGTGAGAGAAATAATTGTCTTGGAAGAAGGCCTTGAAAAGAAATTATTTGATGTATTGGTGTGAGGCCTTGACTATGTGGTTATGATATCTGACATTATGCATTCCTTCATTAAAAAAACTTATATTAATTGTGATTATTTGAAATAGATAATATCTATGTTCATGTTTATATGGTAATTTTTTATTAATTTTTTCCCAAATTATGTTAATGTTTTTGTTTAAAAGTTTGTTATATTTATTACACATATATTTCTGTAAAAGGATAAAACTTCCACTAAATTATTTACCCTAAATGAGAATCTGAGCTCACCCATTTCATATGTTTTATTTTCCTGGGATTCTAAGAAGTGTATTATTATTAACCTATAGGGTTATGATAAGGGAAAACGTCATTCTCAAAAAATTATTTATGTTGTGTTGTATCATAGAAAGTGTAATGTAACATTCATATATGTAATCTATTTTCTGAGAATGCTAATCCAATCGGTTAATCAGGACCTGATTCTCTGTAATCATTCTAATTTATTAAAATAATGCACCCTCTCTAGGTAAATAGGGATGGGGATTTATTGACCTTTCTTCATATAACACCATTATTAGTTGTGTGAGGAAAATGTAGGCAGAGTAGATTGCTGAAACATGAGGAGTAGGTTCATGAAGTGTATTACAAACTATTTCTCATTCCGATCTTCAAGTAAAAATGGGATGTCCTATTTTTATAGATTCTTTGGTTCTTAGGGATTGTTTGGTGATTGGAATAAAACAAGGGGAGTTTTTCTAATGGCCTACATGAGCTAACATGGCCTGGAAAGCCATGTGGATCTAGGGAATCATCCAAATTAGGCTCTCTATGTTAGTGGTGTGTTTGACCTATGGCCACCAAACACATGGTCAAGTCAACCACTGACAAAAGTTCCATTTTTTGTTGCAATTAGACCATTCACGAATTCTGATTTTTGTTTTCAAAATCCTTCTATTTGAATAGTGTAATTGGCTTTTCAATTCTTAATATAATAATCATTTGATCATTTTGGGAATTTGAGAAACAAATTTTTGGGGATAAAGTGGAATGATTTAACTACATCAAATTTTTGTAAACAAACCAAATGGTTTATGGAAATTAAATAGTTGGAAGGAATGATTCATTTTAATATTCTTATAATTTGTTAAATAGAATTTTTTGGGATGTTCAAGAGTGTTTGGGTCCACTAAATTGTTTTTTGGAACTGGTTTTCAGCAGTTGGTGTTTTACAAAGAGGTTTTTGGATTTTGTGGCAGTGAGATTAAGAATAGTGACCGGTATGAATTTTTCAAAATGGGAATGGGATGTTTAAATGGAATTATAGATTTGGTTTTTTTAAAATATATTAAATTGGATCAAAATCAAATGGTTCTTGAAGATGTGTGGTTTTCTGCGATTTTGAAAAATATTTTGAATAAAGTGAGAGGACTTTCATGGATAAATAAGGTGTTTCTTTTTTAATCCTAGTAAAATGTATTGTTTTATAGAAATATGAAAATTGTTTTTGACTTGGTGGTTAGTGTTCCTTTGAAAGGTACACTATTTTTGAAATGATTGGAACGTCTTGGATTGTAAAAAGAGGATGTTTGTCTTATCCTTTGGTGTTTTCATGGGTTCTCACATGTATGGTATTGTGTGTGTGTATATATATTTTTTTATGGATGATAGGTATGTTATAGTGTATAGGTGATCAAAAAGATAAGAGAATGTGAATGTGTGTGAGACTTGATGAAACACCATTCATGAATGGGATAATTCAATAAGTTAGTTTGTTTTTCAAAAGTGTTTATGATGATTTTTTATGTTTTTTGAAAATCAGTGTTTATGTGGGTTTATTTCTGAAGTTTTATAAGTGTGGTTTGTTTAGTATGATTCCTCGGGATCTGGAAGTGATACTATTGGTGGGTCTTTTGATGAGATCTTGTTGGTGGCTCGGATTTGAGAAATTCTTTGTGGGTTTCTAAGGATATATTGGATGTTGTGATGTGTCCACATATGGTTCTCTATTTGCAACACCATCCACATGATTAGCCTATGAATTCATTTCAAACATTAAATCATCCTCATAAGTTGATTCCTTGAATCATTTGATTGAATAGAGAGATAATTTTTCTTGATTTAAAGTGTTTACCTATAGTGATAATTGATTTGGACATAATAGTTGTGTTCAGTGATGTTGATGTGTTTCTCCTTATTCCATGTCCACTCTTCTACTAATTTAGAGTTAGAGATAATGATTGTATATATTTATGAGTTCATATTTTTATGAAGATGCGTGGTTGTGAATGTGACTTTCTGGTGGTGTTGTGACCCAAACCTCCAAGTTGCGGTGTAAAATATGCTTCAAACATCAGTGCTCTAGCCATAGGAATTATAGTGATACATTACCTATAGTGAAAAAAATACCTAGTGTTGTGGGGTGAATGACTGAGATATTTCGTTCATCATTGTGGTATGTTAGTTTATAGCTCATTATTTTGGTTTCTCTTCATTGTAATTTCTCTTTTTTTCAAAAATATAATGGTGGACTTACCCCTCAAATAGTGTCTATGGTTAGGCCTTCTCAAATATGAATTTCTTATCAATGTCCCTATGTGATCCCACAATGTGAATTAGGGGTGGTCTGGGTTTTACTATTTTTTTAGTGGAGACTCTTGGGTGGTTCCTCTATATATTTTGTGGTTTCATTATCCCAAAGATTGGATACATTTCCCTCTCATACCCAAGTGGTGGTGGTTTTGATTCGTGCAGAATTTGTTGGCCTAGTTTTGGTCCACTCCATTCGGGAGTCAGTGGTTTAAATGATCATGTTGTAACTAAAATAACATGGGTTTTGTTGTTGTTGTGGAAGTGATTTGGTGAGTCTATGATTGTGAGGCCTGATTCTAATTCATTTTTAATTCTTGTTTATTCATTTCTAGTTGGACACTAATGGTGCGGAGACCCACTACGTTACTCATAGATCATTCAGTTAAGGATTTGTTGGATGGTAGTTGTGATTTACTACTGGGGAGCCCGTTCTAAACTCCCCCCATTTCATTGGTTTTCAAGAGTGAAAATTGGTTTGGGTGATAATTAGGTTCGTTGTGATAAGGCCCAATAATTTGGTTATTTACTTGGTTATGGAGGTAGTGGCTTAATCATGCTTTTGATTCTCTAGTCGTTGTTCTGAGTAGGTGTTATTTTAACAATGATGATTGAGTTCAATTTCTGGTGGATAATATTTTCTTAGATTGTGTGCATGGATGTTGTTGATAAGGAAACCACAGTTAATGATCTTTTTTATGCAAAGTGTTATGGAATTATGGGGGAGAAATTCGTAAATGGTGGGGAGAATGGTCACACCCGGTTTTTCATGTTTTTGTTTTGACCTGGTTCATTGGAAATCCCAATCCATTTCCCAGGATTTGGGTCAGATGAATGCTGATTATGGTAGTTTAATCAATTAATATTCATACTAACATGGGTTCCTCAAATCATGTTTGAGAGTTTTCGATGAAAAGTAAAGTCATTTCAAGATTTGTTCCTATCGTGACCCATTTAATGATTAAGAAAAAAAATATGTTTCATTTATTAATCCATTGTTGTGGAAAAAAATTAACTCATTAAAATTCTCACATAGCCTCCACTAATATATTCAATCAACAATATCCATTTTGACCCCTTAATAATTAATAATCATGGTGTATTTTGGTTATTTATTCAGGTAATGGCCCAGGTCGTGAGCCCATTTTTAGTTTTAAATAAAAATTGGTTCTTTTATATCGTATTAATTTGTTTATATTGTCTTATTATTTCACCTCCCATATGGAGCACTAACTATTGGATATCGACAAGAGGCTCCTACCCTTCATTAACCTTAGTTTTTGGATTCTTTTTGGGAAATGTATCACTAAAGATTAGTGGTTATTCGAAATTTCATCATCTTATATTTCACCTTTGTCTTCCCTCTTCCATCTTATTTTATTTTTTAATAGATTTTACTTCAAAAATAATCACTATCAAGAAAGTTTTCTATTTTCCCATGATTTTAAATGTTGGTTTTTTTCATTCGGAGAAGGTATTCAGATGATTTTGTTTTATAAACCCATGGAATGTGTTATTGGTTTTCTGATTCCATTCTGCCAAGGATTTGATGTATGTTCCCCATTACACATTTTCTTTTTATTTAGGAATAAAAAATTTGATGGTATACTCACCCTATACACATTCGTATTATTTTATTATAATCATTCAATAATTTTATTTGCTGTTCAATGTGTGTTTATACCTTGTTTTGTAAAAAAAGAGGGGTTTTGTTATAAAATTTCACAAAAAGTGTTTTTTTAAGGGATATGTTTTCTTTCACACCGTATTTGTGATTTCTAGATAATTGTTTTCAGATAAATAAATTTTTTCATTAAATTTTTTTAATGACATTTTTAGTGTTAAATATAAATGGTTTCATTAAATTATTTAATCCAGGTTTTTGGGAAGGAGACCGGTATTATTTGTTGTTCTCAATGTGATATAAAATGATTGTTTTGTCATCTGGAATATATTTCAAGAATTATAACCTAATTTTTTTCTCCTTATATGTATATATAAAGTGTATTTTTTTATAATCATATAGATTTTGTTTTAAATCATGTTTTGGTGTGAGTTGCTGGAAAATGGAATTTTTGGAATCCTTAAAAAATGGTTGAGTGTTCAATGTGTAACCCAAATGTTTTAAATGGTTTATTTAATTTTTTCACTGACTCTAATTGTGTGAGTACACATCATTATTCAGGTTAATATTTTTCAAATTGATAAACATTGATTGTGTAAAATTATTAATGACTTGTTTGTCATTTTTCTTAAGAAAGGGTTTTTGTATGTGCACCTTGTGGCACAATGAGGGGTCATTTTATGATTTGTGTAATTGATTTATAAACTATTTTTGGGTATTTCAAATATGGTTTTATAAGGTTTTGGTGGGTGTTTGGTTTTCAAATATCTTCATTGAGTTTATTTTGTGGGAAAATTCACGTTTTACTTCATGAAAGTTTTTTCTGAAAGTTTGAAGTGGTATATAGATTTGTGAATGAGATAAGGAACATTTTTTATGGTGTTCAGTGTGTGTTTGATTTAAATATGGGACTATATTGTGAAAACATTTCAATAACATGTGGAAAATTATTGAGCACAAATATGGAGTATCATGTATCTATGAGGTCATATGAGTACTAGTTTTCTAGTGATTCGGAGTGGGTTTTTCCTATTTCACATTGCATGTTTGATGATAAAAACACTAACTAAACTATGATGATGATGTTGGGGACCACTAGGTTTTGCGTGTTGTTCATTACAAGTGGCTCATGCATAATATTTTATATTTTTAGGGGATATTTTACACCGATATAAGAGGTACCATGTGTACACAAGGAACTACTACATAGGGGTGTTCCTTTGACTAGTAACCATTGGTTATTTTGTACTCACAATTGGAATATGGTGTGTATGGATGGTAAATTTCAGCGATGTGTGTGTTCTACATAATATGTTACATTCGTTAATGCAATAATCTTCAAATATATTTTCATTTTGAATTTTCATCTCTTGAAATTGGATACTATAATTTTTGTATTTATGAAAAAATTCAAGAATTTTACTTTACAACGTTTATATCATGGAACGTAGTTTGTAAAACAAACCATTATATATCTAATTTAAAACATGAAATTGATTTTTCCTTATATTAAAGGGAATAGAATATACTGCTATCCTATTAAGATTTAATACTAATGCCTATAGTATTATTCTATTTTTGGACCATGTGAGGATTCATCATGAGATTGATTGTCTTGGGAGATGTGTGACCATTGTGTTATAGAGTTACCAATGGGGTTACATGGAGTTAGTTTGTTGTCAGGTTTGGTTATTTTAGTTTTTAGATTTATTTTTAATTTCAATTTCATGTACAAATGATATTCTGTTCAATTTTATAAAAATGTATATTGGGAAATCCATTTATTCCCACAGATTATTTAATGGATTATATTTAGGAAAAATCATACCCTGGTCACTCTATCGATTCCCATTGTTCATGTCACCATCTCCGGTGGATCGAGAATTCCACTTGGGACTTTTCTTGTAGCAGCCTAGGTGACTGGTTTAGTGTTGAACCAGGATAGTTTATGATATATAGAGACAACATGTGTACCTAGTACAATGTCAATAGAATTTTCTACCACTCAAAATGGTTAGATAAGAGACAATTTATAATCAAAAAATTTATTTTACTCAAAAACTACTAGAGGATGTTTTTCCCCCAATGGTTTATGATATTTCTTAAAAGGAAAAAATGAGATTCCATCTTACACAAATTAATAAATGGAGGTCTTGATCAATAAGAAATCACGTCTCATTCTCCAAAAAGTACATGATTTACCACAAAATTATTGGAAATGGAAACCCACATAATGTTATAGTCTATACAAACATTATGGGTCTCCAATAAACCAATCCCAATATTGGAATCCATATTTCTCATATGTAGAAAAAAAATTCCATAGAAATATTGAATTATTAAAATTTTATAGAATAAGATATGAATTAGAGACCCTTAAAATTATTCATACTAAGAGGTATAGAAATATCCAATACATTATTCATGGTCTCCGTAAAATGATTTATTGATTCCCTAATGTGGGTAGACTAAATGGAATGTGAAGCTCCAATACCAAATAAAGAAGGCATAATTATGATATAATGGTAATGATACCTCTCACATTCATATGACTGATGAAGTAATTCAATGGACATACCTTCATTGTGTGGAAATTCATTATTCCTAATGCTAGTTTATGAAACCATTTAAATCACGATAATCTATTTTTTTTTGTATTTTCTCTCTCTACATCAGTTCCCTTAATATTATGAGAGGTATTAAAAAAATAAATTTACCAAATTCCTGAGAATCCACAATAGCTTCTGCTATTTACTACCTCTAGGTAATAATGCTTCATGTTACAAACCATTCCACAATTATATTATGTAAGAGGATATTTACATATAAATAAATTTGATTTAGTATAGTTCTTCAAAAAATAACCGCATCATGATTTCAACCACAAGACAATTTATAATTCAAATTCCCATGAATATAATCCCTAATACCACATGTTGGAGTAAGGGAATCCCTCATAAACCATAAATTCCCTTCCAAATCATGTTCCACCATAAATGATATATCATGAAACCCACCATATGAATTGATATTCTATATAATAACATGGGATCTATTATCATTTCAACTAATCATCGCAAATCTCAGGGGTTTTAGATTTTCATTCGATAAAAACACTAGTGATAGGTGAACAAGATCACCAATGATATTAGAATACCGAGTAACATTTAAAAAACCATTCTCATGTATGATGAAATTTTAAGATTTATCAAACACTATCAATGTTAAATAGAACTAAATAATGATAATAGTGTGGAAGCCTTTCCACTCTAACACCACATTCTTTCTTATCTAAACTATAAAGTCTCATTGCCTCCTTATAAGCCTTTCAGTCTTGGAACCAGCACCATTAAACTTAAAAAAATCACAACTCTCCATGAATATAAATAAGAAATAAAAATTCTACAACATATTATCTGACTCATTGGTTTCATTATTACCCTAAAATTAGAGTGGATTTATATTAGTAATCTCTTAATTATGACCTGAACTATATCACACTATGTGTAAAAAAATTATCCCAATAAAGCATGTGTTCCACTATCTACACCAATT
Source organism: Viscum album (assembly GCA_963277665.1). Classification (NCBI taxonomy): domain Eukaryota; kingdom Viridiplantae; phylum Streptophyta; class Magnoliopsida; order Santalales; family Viscaceae; genus Viscum; species Viscum album. The sequence goes on from OY728151.1 coordinate 1,914,313,444, forward strand.
ATTGGATGATATACACTAAAACATCATCATGTATCTGGTCAACCATATAGTTCATTTTACATTGTTCACAATTATTTGATTCTCTATGTTTGTTTATTCATTTTCATGGGTCATAGAACTGCATAACAACCTCTAAAACTTAAATAATAAGAAAAAAGGAAATCATATATTCCATGATAGAATAAACAGGGATATAAACAACTCAAATTATATTACAGGTAAGGACTAGAATAAAAAACATCAATCATTTAGAAATATTCCATCACCATCAATCCATGACAACTTAATTCATGTTGTGATGAGATATATCCAGATACCCACTCATGGAATACACCATAAACCGCAAATATCATATCCAAAATGACACTCTAAAAACAAAGATGATTATTAATTACCTATGGTTCCAATTTATCATAAACCAATATATTTTAACCACATAGATAGTAAAAAATTTGATCCTCAGATGTCCAGAAGGGAAATCCTGATCCATATGGATTTTGGATTAGAACCATTAGAATGATAAAATTAAATATGGTTTTATTTCCCTACCATATTAATAATTTAAATATTATATGTGGAAATAAAATAAAAACTATAAGTATGAAAAGACATCATAAAATAAAATATTTCCACAATAACCTGATATATGTCAAAATGAACAAATTACAACCCACCAAAACAAATGAATCAAAAACTAGATCATTGTATTCCAACTCCAATATTTCATTCTAGTCATGTACACCCTTTAAAATTATATAGTTCCCTACATTAACCTAGACATGGTGTCAGAAAATATAAAAAAACATAAATGAAATATTAGTGTTTGATTGAAAAATCCGACTATGATTTGACAAAATTGTTTCACATTTATTCTATTATAGATAAAATATTAATAGTAATGTAAATAAATCAAATAACCGAATAATTTTTATAGTACATGTCAAAACATTATTTATGAATCCTTTCAAACTATAATCAGAAAACACCTAAAATATCTTTTAAAAAAATGTAGTCATAAATAATAACCACTTCCAAATTTGAATGAATATTAAATTTATCAAAAAGTGTTATATGAATAAAAAAATCAAGAAAAGCTCTCATGACAAAATAATTTATATCATAAGTAATGAGAATGTATTTTTGACCTCTAAACCATGTTTAAGAGACTTAGTGGTAAGGATATTAATTTGTTATCCCAGATCTTGGTAATGTATGACATTCAATATGGAAAATGAATATCCCATTGAATGAAAAAAATAATATAAATAAGGAATAATCATTCTTATAACCAAAAGTTAATATTAATTATTCATCATAAATAACTTTCTATGTAGATATAACACATGTTTAAATTTTGTTATTCTAGAGAAACTTAACTTCCTCCCATGTGATTCATGTTAATCCACAAAATTTACAGTGGGAAAAATTTTGTTCAAAATTCATTTCAGAGATAATTTTATTTGACCCCATTTCAAACATTAACATATTAATTTTATTTAATAAACCAAAATTAATGGTTTTTTATAAAAAAAATGAAGTCATTATTACAAAAACTCACATCATTTATTTTTATCAATATTTAATTTATTATATCCAAAAACTAACGTCAAATTGGTTTCAATAAAACATAATTAAATATCATAATTTACATCATTAATATCTCATGCATTTTGTTTTCTACAAAATCCCAATGTTATTATAAATTACAATAAAATAACATTTTTACCAAAAATATAAAATTAACCTTCTTCATTAACTGGTCAATACAACCGGTTCCATTTCAATTCACATTTATCAAAACCATTCTCAATCATTAGAAATAGATTATTTTAAAATTTTAAAACAAAAAAACATCACAACCATTAATTTAGAACCCAAGAATTTGAAACCACCTAACATGATAAATATATATCATGAGTATGATGAATTATTTTTGAAAGAGGAAATGCCTCTAGAAAACATGTAGGTTACATAATTCAAGAAAAGTGATGTGACACATAATGGACAACCAAAATGTACAATTGATCATCATGACAAAAGTTTTCACTAAATGAGATCACCATGGTGTAGGACATATGGATGGGGTATATAAAATAAATCAATGGTATTTAAGGATCTACATTGGTGTATGAGGAAATTGATCACAAACTGTATGGTGCATACAAGGGTGATACAACATGTAAACACAACAAAATGAGAACTCTATGGTATAGTATAACATTGTGGTATAGAGTCATCTTTTTATGATTACATTGAATCACATGAACAAATGGCATTGAATACCAATATAACTTTTTAAAGTGTTTTGATTTGAATTTCAGAATCCAATCATGAAATCCTATGAGAAAATATAATTGAGGCTCCTATTTAACACTCAAATTGGCCATTAAAATTAATAACACCCAAATCATAAATGTTTCTACATTTCTATAACTGAACCAGAACCCAACTCTATGGAATGGTCCAAGAAATCATGTAACATCACCTACAAAATATAATTTGATGATGAAGTCAATGGGGAGGCCACTATTGGTCATGGTAATTACGTTGGATCCATTTTCTCTTCATTATGGCCTAAAACTCCAAAGTACCACTAAAAAATGTACATTAATTCTATAATATAACCAACTACTCTAATATGTGGTCATTATTTTTTTTATTTTGGTAAAACGTATTAATGAAAAAAATATTCCAAAATATTTTATTTATTCATAAATATGTTTTTCCAATCCCAAATTACATCAAATGATCATGGATAAAGTCAAAAAAAATTAGGAGATGATGGAAAAAACAATAACTAGAGAGCATACATGAACTAAATGGATGGAATGTCACGTGATATATCTAGAAGCGTATCATGTGTATATAATAGTTTTTAGAAATTTGTTGATTTTTGGATAAATAATATTTTTTCATATATATATTATCTAAATACACTAAACCAATTAGTTTATGGGTGTGATTAAATATATTATATTATGAGTATTAAAGTAAAATACTGTAATATGTTTTTATTTTATAGTTGGTTTTTCATTATATTTTTCCCAATAGACTGAGACCATGACATACCCTATACACCATATTGGGTAGAAATACTAGTCCTATGAAAAACCGTAAATATAGACCTCTAGAGATATTGAAATTTTTACTAAAATATCACTGATCATTGCATTACCAAAAAATACATAAGTATTCTCTATTAAATGACCATATCATAACAAAATAAATAAAAATATTAAAAACCAGATGGTATTAATTCTACAACCCATATCTATATACAGAATACATCTTTTTGTAAATTTAGAAAATCATAATCAATAAATAAAATTATACACATATAATAAAATTGAAAAAGGAAATATGTGTAATATTATATTAGTAAAATATTTAATATATAAAATATTTACATTTAAATAAAATAAATCCAAATAAATAATATATCTATGATTAAATATACATGAATAGTCATCAAAAGACCATTATTAATCTATTTACACAAAACATAATCAAAAAATATATTTTATTAAACACCTTGTAGTCACTGAAATTGATTATCAAATCATATACATTGGAATCTATATAAAATATCATTTGATTAAATTGAAATCCATAATATCCATGAAAATAAAAAATAACTATTATGACCAATATAATTTTTACTAATATATGTGTAAATTAGTAATCGGTACTGAAATATCAAATGTTCAGAAAAATTAACTTGGTTACATTGAATCAAATACCTTAACTCCTTGGATTCCAACACCTTCCTCGAATAATGAGATATTTATATGAGTGAGGTCCTTTTAAAAATATAAGAATAAAAAATATCTTTGATTAATCTAACCATAAATTAATATATATATCAACTATTTCCATATCAGCGAATAATACATGAAGAAAATAGAAGAAAAATAGAATAATGGAAGTGGTAATAAATATAAAGAGGATTATTGCCTTTCAAAATCAACTCAAGATAAAAGACCAGCACAAAGAGACACGATAAGGAATAATTTTAATGCTCAAGCACCCCATGATATGTTATTTCGTTAGTCATATAAGTTCAAACCAATGAGTATTGAAAAATAACTATACATTTAATTAAAATATGGGAAAATTGATTTATTTAATGAATCATTGTTGGTTGCATGATTAGGGTAACCGTACACCTAACCATGAATAACAGTCACATTCAAACCTATAATTCAAGATAACAAACATTAATAGGATAACTTTAATCCATAATTGGGAGTCATAGTAAATCAAAATATATATATATATAAGTCCTTTATATCAAAAGAAATATAAAAATTCAAAATATTAAATATTAAATACCAAAATTCTGACATCATGTATATAAAATATGGTGAATATATGGGAAGTTGTAATCTAATAGAAACTCATGGTAAGAAATACATTTAGATAAACTATATGACATAAGCCTGAATTTTTTGTATAATTAATTTTTAATGAATTTATTATATATATATTTTATATATTCTTAATACTATTCACACCATTCATGAAATTTATATAAATCACCAAGAAAACATCTATTATCCTATATAGCTATAAAATCATTCTTGATGTTAATGCCATCGTTCATGATAAAATCTCATTTTCCTTCATTACAACCATATTTATAAAATATCTAATTATTTAATTTCTTTTTCCCAACTGGTAGTGGTGGGAAATCCTAAGGTTAGGGATTGACTATGTTATAGGGTTTTTTGTTTTAAATTCACTGTATGGGTCCTCAAATTCTATAATCCTATATTGTATTATCCTGTAATAATATCATTTGTTATTATTTTGTGTTGATATGTAATATTAATATGTGATGTAATATTTGTTATTGTTGTCAGGATTTATTTTCATATCAAATAAATACATATATTAATATGTCTTCTTGAGTTTATAAATTATTTAATAACTTTTTATAATTATTTAGTTTTAAATAATTGGTTTTCAACGGGTTTCCAGAGTTGTGTTTCAAAATAATGATTTTACGCACACAAGGCAGTTTAAAAAATATTGTTGATATGTGTTTGGATTTAATGGATTTACATTGTAATTGTTGATGTTTTAATGATATTAATAAATGGGGTTTTATGATATTTTTTTTATGATATTACTCATAAATAAATATTTAGTATATTGAAAAACATTATTGGTTCATCTGAACCGATTTTATATAAACCCATTTGGGTGATTATTATTCATTTTGAGTTTGATATATCAATAATGATAATATGGAATTCATAAAGGATTAATTTCTTGTAGGTTATTTGTGATCTAAAAAGATATTTATTTTTTTATATAATCATTTGACTTTGTTTTCTTTATGAATAGTTGGGTTTACAAGGGAGCTTTTCTTCATAATGTTTGAAATTGTGTATGAGTTTCTTTCTTATTTTGATTTATATTTATACATTGTTCTCCATATATATTTCATTCCCTTGAAAGAGAATTTTTAATTTTCCTATCAAATGTTGATAATATTGGGTTTTTTCTGTAGTATCCCAACATAAGATAGTAGATGGTTCTGCTTAGCAAGGTCTTATGTTCTCCATCTGACCTCAAGAACTTTATCCCATTACATTCATTACAGTTTAAATAAAATTAATTTATATTTATATTTACTGTGTGATAAAGTAGATGTTATTCATTTTGAATATTTCATGATTAATTATTATTGACATTTAAAAAGGGATAAGTTTGTTTATAATAAAATGAAATATGACTAAATTCCATCATTGTGTATGGAAGTGGAGGTATTTAAATGTTTTATATTAAACACTCATTTTTTAGTCATATTGTAAAATGAATTACATATGTTCTTTATAGTATACTACAAGGTATTAGTTCACACATTTCAGAGACACAATTGTGTGTGTTTTAAATTGTTTTTAATAGATACAACTAATATATAATGATCAATCCTTATTAGTGGTTTTATTTATATTTGATTTCTTTTTAGCATTAATCATCTACTATCCATTCCAATAATCACTTTTTTTTCTTATCCACTTATTTATTTTGACCTATCATGAATGAATTATATATTTTTGGTTCATTAGTCCTTGTTTTAAATTTACATTGATCTTTATATATTATAAAATGTTATTTTTTAATAATATCTTGAATTATTTCTCTCTATTAATTCCCTAAGTATAATTTATATCAAATTATAAACAAGTATTTGATATTACGTTTTCAGTTTCATTAGGTTGAAATCATTCCCATAGTGAATTTTTTATACCATCCATACTTGTTTTTTGTTAGTGGCAGTGGGAATGATCTTTACGTCTTCGGAATAATCATCTCAAGAGATATTATTGATTGTCCTAAAATGATTTATTATAAAATATAAACATATCCCTATTATTATTTAGGTATTATAGGTTGAATATAAATACTTTTTCAGATAATAATTGGTTTACATATGAAATTATTTTCCAAACAAATTATCTTTTTGACCATAATGTTATATTTGGTATTCAAGATGTGTACCTGAATTTTAAAATTGTTATGCAATGATTTTTGAGGTATATTATTACAATTCAATGTAATTTTGTTTTATATAGAAGTGGTATGGACTACATTAATATGTTTAATATTTCAAATGAATAATGTGATAAAATTTGGCATTTAATAGTATGTACATGAGGTATATATTATTATTTATTACCATGAAGCCAATTTCAGTGATCTAGTGGGCATGCATGGCCATATGTATGGTTTGGTAAATCGTGGTGAAAAATAAATTGTCTTGAAAGCCCTCATATAATTTGAATTTTGATTCCCTGTGATTTGATAATATTTCAATTGTATTTCTTTACATTTATATATTAAATAAATTTGTAATTTTATGTGGGTTAATATTAATTACTCAATTTTTTTAATTTTTTTTAAATTTCTGTCTTGAATTAAGTTTTGATAATCCATTTTTACATCATTTTTTTGTACAACATGCCTCCAAGAAGGATCCTAGAAAACTGTTAAGTTGATTTTGGATTGATTTTCAATAAGGAACACCTCCTACAAATCCAATATTTAAGAATTCAATTATTAAAACCATCCATACATTTAATAGAGAAGGAGAATGTAATGAATCTATAGTCATGGATCATTATTACACAGTTACATTATAAAATCGTAATTCCTTATATAGAAATATATATTCCAATGAAAATGAGTACTTTTTTTGTAGAAAATATAATGTAGATTAAATTTTATTCATATATTGGAAGCCTATGAAGTAAAATTATTCACATACATTTTTGAGGTTCTAAGAAAGGATTTTATTTGATTATTCTGGACAAGATTCATAAATTCCTCACATAGATTTTTTAGGAGATGTTCAATATAAAATTATATAATTATCCACTACATATGGAATGTTATAGTTTGTTCAGGAAACTCAAGAATGGGAAGCATTCTATGATTGTATATTCCACATGTTTTTCAAAATTAGTCTTCTTTTCTTTTATTCTCCACTAAAAAATTGACATATCATATTATTTTTAAATGTTCACGAATCCATATATATGATCCAACGTGTCTATATTACAATAACCCATTTATTTTGACGTGATTAATGAGTTTTGGATGGATGAAAATTATATTGTAGTGATAAATGGATGTTTTTAAACTATTGTTACATGGTTTCCAAAGTGTCCATCCGTAAAAAAGTTGAAATATGTGGCATCATAAAGAGGAATTTTTGGAAATGTGTAATGATATTCTGACTCCAATCCCACATATTCATCATGGAATAAAACATTTATATTCTATCAATGTGGGAATTATTTATATTCTATGTTATATTGTTTAGATATGAGACATTCCTTTCAATCATGTGGAAGTTTTGGCCACCGATAGTTAATTCGTAATCTTTTTCCTCAAAAAGAATGAATATAAGTTTTTTATTTTATTAATGATATAATTTTTTATCAAAATATCCACTGGTGAATAGAATCATTATTACATGTTGTAATGATAATTTTAAATGTAGGTTCAGTCGCATATATATAAAAAATGTCAATATAGGATCAAATATGCTAGTCTATATATAGTGGATAATGTATCATTAGAATATAAAGCCTTTAAAATCAATAATAAATGTTCCATTCATATTAACTCATATTGTTTTTTATATTAGATGATATTTTGAAGATATATTTCACTATTTTTATAAAAAAAATTATTTGTTGTGATCATATTTTTTTTGAAATATTTTATTTATCATTAAGGGAAGAGTCACTGATATATTGATTAATTATTTCCTTGTAAATTTTTTTAAATTTTACTAATGAGTTACAATATGAGGTTAAGGATGTTTCATTATTGTTTCCAGAAAACTATCCTAATGAAATATGATTTTGTGTTGTTCTTCTAGAACCCAAAATCTTGAACAAACTCATGATCCATGTTGATGTTTATACAAATTCATATAATGTATGAAATGTATATTTTTATAACATAAATAATAGGTTGTTTGAGAATAAAAAATTTAGATCACTTTATAAACCCCTAGATTGATATCATCAAATAGTAATTTATAATGAACTCAAAATCCTTGAATCATTAAATGTTACAAAGTTGGGCACCAGATAAATATGGTATATCAAGTATACCAAAAGAATACATACTGATGGATTTTATCAAATGGTCCAGGTCTATAATAACCCTAACTACAATAACCAAGTGTTCATGATTACATTATTACATTATCACTAGATAAAAGAGATAACATCTCATTGGACTAAATATATTAGTATACGTGTTAAACTAGATAAATAAAAACATCTCAACATTGGATGGTAATAATATATATAAATGTAGTTAAAATCAGCATCATTTAATTAAATTAATGTTTAAATATTCACAACATTGGGTTAATGAAACATTATATGTGTTATATCATATTCATAGTATGAGAATTCATATTGAAGAAACTATCATGAGTATGGAAGAAATAATTATCATAGAAAGGAAAATAATTGAAAACACATTCAATTTTTTCAATAATAGGGGAAAAAGATAATTTAATGGATAATATCAATGTAGTATTGTCATGGATAATAATAAATTCATTCTTAGTGGAGAAATTTATTAATATAAGACATTAGGATCTTATAAATTATGATATATTCAATGAAATTTTACAAGATAATTTAATCAATGAGTACACATAAACCAAAAACCCAATATATATATATAGAATATATATTTCTCTCATGAATGATTTTTATTCGCCGAGTGAAAATGTACAGTTAGCCCGACCCATCACTTCAAGTCCACTTAATTTCACATATATTGAATGATAAATTTTGTTCCTAAAAAATATGAATTATCATTAAATATCTTTATTCCCTAAATATTAGAAAAAATATGATCTCCACATTGAATTAAATAGAATTCATAAGAAAACAACGTATGTTAAAATTCTATATGGATTTAGAAATAATCATATCTAGGATACAATGAGTATGGTAAAATAAGGTAATTAAAATTTATAATGATATACGTTCATAAAAAAGTGACAGATCCAAGTGAAAAATAATGACTAGAAAATTTTTTAGGGAAAAAATAAGAGATTTAATTCATTAGAAATAAATGTGTATAGTGAAATGATAAATTTTGGAAAAGGAATAAGAATATTAAAATAACCATTATATATATAATTTTCATTTTAAAACTATGTAAAACTCATAAAAAATTATAAATATCATAATTGGTTAGGGAAGTTGAAAAAGTATATTAGCATCGTATATGTTAAAATAAAACATTGCATTTCACATATTATTTAAAAATTTAAAAATTAATTTCTTTTAAAAAATTATAAATATTCATTTCAACATTTTAAAAAATATTACAAATTAAAATAATCTTACTAAATCATTTATGAAAATAAAATTCTTTTTTGAAAAAAATTATAAAAAATATTAAATTCGAGGACAAATATACCTAATTGAACAAAATAAATAATGACTACTATTTATAATATTTCATTACAACATTAAACTTCCAAATAAAGACAAGATAAAATAAATTAGTGAAAGTACATATATATTAAGAATATAATGAGAATATATATTATAGTAAGGATATTTTATGAGATTCATTATATAGATAAATATAATCAAAATCAAACAATGAGATTGTAAAATATATTATCTCTGATTTTCTTAACATTAAATTTTAATCTCATGAAATATAAAATTTGATTTGAATCTTTAATAATTAGTAATAAATTTTTTTAAAAGATAAATTCATGAAAGGGGATGTATATATAGCATATTAATACAAATTTTTGGACAGTACAAAATATTTTTCAATGCTGTGGAAATTGGGAAAAAATTTATTACCTCAAGTTTGACTTTCTTATTAACTAATTATAACCTCGTTTATGATATACATAAATTTTTTATAAATACATAAAAAAACATATAAATTACTTTAATAACATATATGATGAAATAATTACATTATTTCACACATTTTTTTGAAATAAATTATTTTTATTATAAATCTATGTGTTGACTAGTTTGTTTTTCGTTAATGTTTTGATTTGATTGTTCTGGTGCTTGAACCTTACTCGCTATTTGTTCATATAATTAATTTTAATAATTATATAAATATCATATATATCCAATAAATATATATTTATTTTTTTCTATAAATAAATTATATATATATATATAATTTAATTACATCATTCATGGAGATGACATGTCATACTTACACATGAACATTCTTAAAATTTTTTGACTGATGAAACCAATGAAAGATAAATAAAATTAATAATTTATAAAATCATTTTTACTGAATATATATATATATATATAAATTCATTAAATATATGTTTATCATCATACATGTTAAGTGGAAAAAAATGAATCACATCACTTCGTGGAGGTGGTTGTCCACACCTATTGGAGATCTCCATTATAATTTTCAAATGGATGGGAAGTCCAGAAGGAATATATGATATTATAATAACAGATGATTAATTATTTGACAGAAAATATATATACATATGTGTTCAATATTTAAAATCATCCATGAAAATTGGAAGTCAAAAAATAATTACACCTCAATGTGGAGAAGGTAAACTAAACACATGAACAATAAATGTCTTATCTTTTAATTTGATAGAAATGAAATATTAATTTCTCCCAATAATAATAATAAATTAGTAGAATATTAATTATAATGGAGTTATTATATTGGGTGTGCCACAACCAATATAGATGATGTGGAAGATTAAACAAACATAAAAGAGATGGTAAATATTATTACCTCTTCTTTAGAGGACATCCTTCAGATCCATTATTAGGAAACCACGGAATGGTCTATTAAGAACTTAATAAACTATAAAATTTTTCTATTTAAATTGAAAATAAATTTTATGGTTTTATTGAGAACTATTTGACAATGTTTTGTGATGAAAAGAAACATGGGGTGTCTTTTCCTTTGTCATGGATTAATAGTCTTGGAATTACATAAAGTATTATAATTATATAAATTACATTTATTAAAAATAATTTCAAAATTGTTATAATTAGAATATAATATGAGTATAAATCAGGAAAATTTCATAAAATAATGTTTTTATGTGTTTAGGTAATTTTCCACCATTATCTCATTGTTTTAACCGCCATTATCCATTTTGAGAATTATCTGGATATCAATATTTTTTGTACTATTGAAGTGTCAGTAATGATACTATAAAAGGATTACTTACCCATAAATGGAACATGATTTATATTTAAAATCTTATACCATTAATTTAATGAATATATGATTTTAATCATATAATATATTTTTTTACTATAAAATATCATTTATTACACTTTTATAAATCCCTGAAATATTATTTTATAAAATGTATCTGAGTCCTGTCCAATGGATCCAAATTGAAATGAATTAAATGATAATAATTTCTTGTTCATATTATTATTTTGGAACAATTATTATCGAGTAATATATCATTTTTAACAATATCGTTTTTATTAAAACCTAAGTTAACATGGTTTAATCTAAACAATGGTACTTCCATTTCCATTGTTAAATTGTTAAATTTACATATATAATGTGAAAATATGATCAAAAATAGAAATGAGTTGGAAAAATTAACCACTTGTTGTAAAAAATTTACCCTTTTTGATTTAATAATTTTTAAATATTTATGTTAAATATTATTTACAAAAAAATATCATTAATGTCATTTATTGACAGTTTTCATATAATTTGAATTTAAATCAATAATGATTATAATATAATTATAATATAAACCCTAAATACGTATATAATATGTTATATTGGTCAATACCATTCATTGTAATCTAGAAAGTCCAAAAAATATAACTTTTGTTGTTTCCAAAAAAACTCACTGTACTTTTTCAATTTCTTATATAAGAACTAGGTTAGTGTTTCATTAGAATATTTGTTAATTATATCATAATTAAAAATAAATAATATATTACCATGATAATAAATCCTTAATTTTTACAACAATCATTTGTAATATATCATAATACATTTTTTTAAATGTCAGAAACTATTATATATATTAAAATTAAGAATGATACATTTTTTAATTTATATTTAACACAATTATTATAAAAGTAAAGAGGAAAATTTTAATTGAAAAGGGTATTATTTTGAATATTGAAAGACTATGGATGAAATATATTGATCAAAATAAATAATTTTATGTTTTATAATTAGAATTCATCCTTATCACCTCATTCTGATCTCTAATTAACCAATTTACCTTTTAACGACGTGATAAATATTACAACAGTTAATATTCATAGTGAAAATATATAATGTTTCACTATCTACAAAATTTTAACCTAGTAATTCAAAATAAAAATAACATTTTTGAGATTTAGTGTCTTCAACATGTAGAAATTAATTGTTAAATAATCTCACAATACACAACAAAAAGCATATTCTTGATGAAATAATTTCATAAGTAAAAACAGTATTAAAACCAAATACCACATAAATTATACAAATATGATCATTACTGAAATATTAATAATATAAATAAATTATGTTTTCACTTATATGTAATTTAAAACAAAATATAACTTTTTAAATACATGTAACTGATATATAATTTTTAATAAAAATATGTATTTTTTCTGTATTCCATGAAAAAAAATTTATTAAAAAAATATCCAAATTTATCTAAATGATTATTTTGACATAATGATTAAAAAAATAATTTTCTAATCAAATAAATTTTCAATAATATTTAGAGATTAATTATAATATTATTTCACAAAAAATTGAATATCATTTTTTAAGAACATTTATTTTGGATGTATAAAATTATCTTAATTTAGATAGATTTAAATTTTATATGTATTAATCAATGAATTTTTATTGGGTGGGACCTTTATATATATATATATATCATAAAAATAATTACCATTATTATTAATTTATTATTTATAACAATATTATTTTAATAATAGTATTTGATTGTTTCTTTAAGCTCAGTGATATGTATCATGAATGCTATATAATTTAGAAATCTTAAAAAAAATTCATGGGTTCATTTTACTATATGTAGGTTTTCATGAATTCATAATTGGTTGGTTTTTAAAATGTTTAATTAGAATATAGGGGAATCAATACACATGGTCAGTAAAAGTGATGTTCGAGTTTCCATTCAAAGTGATGTGGCATATATGATCAGATAAACATATTAAGAAAATTTACTAAATAGAGGATAGACATTGTACATGGAAAAGGGGGTTTATATTTATATATAACACTATTTATATGTTTCAATAATGGTATAATCATCAAATATCTCAATTGTTGTGTACATAGGTATTTCAAGTGAATAGGAAAACATAACATAAATACATTGGCTGATGTTCATTAAAAAATGTTGATAAGTTACCAAAAATATTATTTGTAAAAATATCAATTAGAAATTATTTTGTTATATGTTTAAAAAATTTCAATTGGGAGGGACATATTCATTGAAGATTGTGTAATGTTATTTTTTCTATTTAATGGTAACCTATGTTTTTCAATACCCAAATAATTTTTAAATGAATTATATTTATGAGAAGTAGTTTCATATGAAACCCATAATGATATATAGGATGGAATTTCAAATCAATCATAAAGTGTATAAAAATAGAATATTTCTACAGAATAATTTTTGTATTAATAGAATAAATCTCACTAGATGGAGCTCAAAGAAACATACAAATCCTTATAATGTCATTTAAAATTACGATGGTGATATAATATATCATAGTATGTTATTGAGATGAGAGAATAGTGTTTTAATATGTCAATTTACACAGAGTGTATGGATGTTTGGTGAAGGTTTTGAATGCATGAGTTTTCATGAAGAATTAATAATAATCTAGAACAATTCATGAACATTATACTTATATATAAATGGATAGTTGTAATACATTAAATTCTCACTATGCGAGAAAATTAATTTTTATTCCACCAATTCATTAATGTGAGAACCTATAAATGTGGTTGAATGCATGGTATAGAAGTCAATAGTTTGCACACATATAAGAAAATAAAAATGTTATACAGAAAGTATCAAAAGGTGATACCTAATGAATAGATAAATATATATTTTCATGCAGACTGTGTTTCCTACCAAATTGGTTTAAGAAGAAAAGATACCCATCAGAGTAATCATACTAAGGTTTTAATTTAGAAAAACCAAATATATCCTTATTTTAGATACATCAAAAAATGATTTGGATAAGGATAATAAATAGTGATATAATTCGATAAATATTTTGGACAAATTTTCGGTTGTATACTTTTTTGATTGATAAATCTCATAGAATGTGTGCATTTTGTGTGGTGAAATGAGTGTAGAATACAAATAGTAGTCCAATGGTTCGTTATATATATATAAAAATGCAAAATTCATGTGAATAAATTAAAGACCAACCTTCCTTGGGTTTTTTATAATATGTTACCATATTTTTGTAATTGGTAACAAAAACTAAACTATTGTAACTGATGGGTGTTTTTATATTATTTCCAATCAGCAGATAGAAGGATTCAAAAGGTAGTGGCCTCATTGTAGAAACATTTATATTATAGAAAATTTCCCTAGATAAATGTGAGTTTCTATTCATATACTGTTGACAGCTATAGTAGTGGAGAACATAAAAAATCATTTATCAAAATATTTACATTTTTATTTTGTAATTACTATGAGGATACTATATAAATATGATAAGGATGATAACTCTATCAAGTTATAGTGTATAATTTTTAGATATTAAAAATTATTAAATAGACATCCACCATATCAACCCCCACCCCACCCCTACCTTCTTAGTGTCTCTCAAAATCCTATTGGTCACTATTTTCAATCAATGCCAATATTTTTTATTTCATATCCTCATCATATAGAATCAGAACTCCATGATTAACTGAGGCCTTCATAATTTTAATTCAATAAATTATCACGGTTGGAATAATATAATGATACCAAATCATTTGTCTCTATTCCTTAAGGTAATTGATGAAACTATATATGGGTTTCTATCTGATATGAATGATTCTCATGTGACCTTTTTTTTAAAATGAAATAATGAGGTAGATGGTAAATATTTATATTCTTTGGTATGGTCTTTATTATAAAATTTTATTATGATGGTGATGGTTCTGAAAAAAATATGAAACTTCTTAAAAACATGAATGCATCATTTTATGAAATATCGAAGTAAACAAAACAAAGATACAAATTTATAGGATCATGTTTAGATATATCATAATCGATGATAAAGAAAATATAGATATTTACCTCACCATAGTTATATATATTTTTTGGAACATCCAAGCATTTAAATATGTCTTTGATGATATTTCCATTTTATGAAAATCACGATAAATAATCTTAGCTATTAAGATTATGAAATACCAACCTCAGAATATATTAATTTTTTATCCTTTTATTTAATTACATGACCTTATTATTTCATATAAAATGAAAATGGAATGATCATTTAATAAATTTCAATGATGAAACATATTTTAAAACTACGAGATTGATGAAAACCCAATATTTTTAGTTTGTGGACATTATTGATTTGAATTATAAGCTTTATGATGAAATGAATGAGAAAATAATGTATCTTACTAAAAAAATTACCAAAGTGATGGATTAATTTTTTTAGAAAACATCAACTGGAAGTTTATAATTTTAGAGGAATTAATAAGTTTAACATAAATTTACCTTATAATAATGTATGGAAATATGAAGAAGTTGGTGAATAAAAACCTATATGGATTAAGCGGGGATAATTTTATAATTAAGATGAACAATATATTTGAAATAAGAAAATGATCATGGAGAAAAATAAGAAATTATTGTTGAGTAAAAAATATGAATATAATTGTACATAAATTAGTTCTTAAGAATATGATGATATAGATTAGTTCCAAACATTAATTGAAACTGTTGAGATAATGGAATATTCCCCAAATAGTGAAGAAGAAGAATGTAAAAAATCCCAAATATAATATTTTCTGATATTTGAAGACAATGAATATCAAGATAGAAACACAAAACTCAAGATATAAATCATAATAATTATAATTATATGTGAGAGAAATAATAGTGCAAAGGAATATGTTATTCAAATTGATTTTTTATAAATTGAGGATATAAAAAACCTTAAACTAAATGTTGTGGAATATGGAATGATGGAGGAAGATCAAAGGAAGAAAAATTAATTATAAGGAATTTATGTTTATAAAAATGAATGTATATTTCCTTATGATTAAATTACTGTAAATATGATTAGTGAAAATTTCAACATGGATTCAAGGGTAAATTATCAATCATCAAAATATTTTATGAAAAAACATATTATAATAATAATGTGACATATTTATGTACTAAATCAACATTGTGGTATGATCATTCTAACCCTACAAGTTTTATAAATATTATTAGGAAATACAATATTTATAAAGGATGTTGAAAATAATCACACCAATAAAATTTGGAAATAACTTATATAAGAATCATACAACATGTGTGGGGGATACATAAAGACATTTTTTATGTCTTCAAACATTATAAAGAGAAATACCCTACATATACAGATGATTATTATTCAATTTAAATTGTTTTTTGTGGTAATTATGGTTACAATGCGTATTTTATTTTTGTAAAAAAATTTATTGCTACTAAAATTTAGGAAAATGGAAATCATTTGTAAAAGAAAATTGATTATCATTTGTCTGATGAATGAAATAAAAGGAAAAATAATGATATTGTAGAAAATTTAAAATGTATATCCATTTTTGTTTTTTGTAGGAAATGTTTTGGAATATATGAAAAACTACGTAACATACTAAAGAATGAATCAATACTATTACGTGACAAGATTCCTATAAAAATAATGAGAACAGAGCTCGATATATGAATGTTGGGTAAAGATTTTTTTTTTTGAGATCACTGAAAATGATATAAAATGGACAAGACATAGAATAATTATAATTTTTTTAACTCAAAATTTATAGGTGATATGAAAATATTTAAATATTTTGAAATAAATGTAGGTGGATAATAGAAACTCAGAAATAAGAGTTCCATTGAAATCATAGGAAGAGTCACTACTGATATTGAAGATTAGAAATTAAGATCAAATTATATTTTATAAATTGATGTGACAAATATTTGATTTTAATTGTTATTATATTTTTTTATTATCATGAGGAAGGTATCTTATGGAATTATTATAGTATAAAAAATATATGAAATATGAAAAAATTATTTCTAAGGTAGAATGAACATTTGAAAAATTTATTCAGAGTATATATTTTCATAACTCATGTTACTTAAGTGACGAGGACAAAAAATAATGTCTTCCACTGAGTACTATTTGTTATTGAATAGAAAATTATTATCACATTTTATAAAGTACATTTTATAAAAATATATAAACCAATAAAAGGAAACTACAATTTATTTTTTAGAAAATACCAAAATAGGAAATGGTTGGTGATGAAAATAAAAATATTGAAATATAATACACAATACATATTAAGCATATTCACAATGATATTTTTGGATTGATGAGACATCAATGAACTAAATGGAATTTTTATATCATTACATTCAATAATGAATTCCCTCGAATGACTATTATATTGTTCATAAAACATAAGTGTTAGGTAATATAAATATTGAGAAGCTTCAAATGGGAATATGAAGTTGTGAAGTGTGATTATATACTAATGATTATAATTAAAATACAATGTATGACCCCAAAAATTATTTTAATCTCTTTATCAAAAAATATTGGAATAAAACACCAATATGATTCTATGTATAATACAAAAGAAAATGGTATGATGAAAAGGGGGAACAAAATCAATGTTAAAATTGGAATATAAATACTATAATAAAATAAACAATAAATATTTTTATTTATATAATCCCGTTATATTGTTTTTCATGTTAAAAACATAAATTTTTTGTTGTAAAACTATATTATGAGCCACTATGAGATGTGTTATAAAAAAATTAATTTAAAAGTTTTACGGTTTTAAGATCACTTTTCATAATAAATAATAAAAGAATATATATCCTTTAATGATTTATGAAAATGATAAAAAAAGAGTTATTATGGGATATTTATCAAAAGAATGATTTTATAGATGTTCGAATATAAAAATTTAATAATTATAGGATTTTTATGATGTGACTTTTATAAAATGTCAATTATTCTCAATAAATGATGTTCAAAACTTTTCTGATGATAAATGTTGGACATCTAATGAGGATATAAAAATATGAGATAAATGGAGGGAAAAATTAAAGAAGAAGTGTTAGACTAATATTTTGGTGAGGAATGTGAGATATGAAGATAATAATATAAATTTCAAAAATTAAATTAATATTATTAGCATGAACACACTAATGTAAACAATGAATAAAATATTCCTACCAAAATGATATTTTATCATGAGAATCATATATCACAAATCTCATCGGTTGAACATAAATCAGTTTTATATAATTTCGAGCATAATGATTGAGTTCAAGTTAAGAATAATGATTTGGATCATATTGAGAAAACTAAAACATGGTATGTTTTCCCATGACCATCATGAAAAAAGTGTGTTTTTAGAAATGAGATAAATGAATGTGGAGAAATATGAATACATGAATTGATTGAAAATTTTAAATTCGGGTGGAAATAGTTAAATCTAATGAAATGTTTTTCCTTATTTTGAGATAAGAAACTTCAAAAATGTTCTTGGAAGTTATTATACATCATTGTAAAAAACAATACCAGATTGATTCCATGTTAGCTCTCTAAAATTTAAAATATAAATAAGTAGTTTATATTTAAAAAATTTATTTGTTCTGACCAGATAATGATATATCCTTATTGTTTAATCTATTGAAATTTATATTTGGCTGAAAATAGGATCTATGTTCATGGTTTTATAAACATGATAGTTTTCTAACAATTATGAACATAACTAATGGAAACTTTTATATCGTCGTATTTAAGAAGAATGTGAGAATGTTTTGTCTTCTTTTAATTTTTTATGTGGAAAATATATGTTCCATAAGTCATAAGGATAAAAAATATGAAGTGTTTTTAAACAAAAAATTGAAATTTCAATTCGGGGATATTTATATTTTTTTAATGATTACATTTTAAATAGAACATATTAAATTTCTTTATATCATAAGAAATTTTTGAAAAGGAAATGTTATAGATGTTTTTCTTGTATGAATCGGAACATTTCTCTATAAAAATATCTAATAGCTAAATGATGAATAAATATGAATATTGGAAAAGAGAAAATTAGTATAATTCCACAATTTAAATGGAATCTCACAAAATAGTACATAATTATGTCCATATATATTATGTATTGTTACACAATGGAAAAATATCCATGTGGTAAAAATAAATCAAACATGTTAGAATAAAAATGAATTTTTAGGTATATCTAAAGAACATCAAATTATAGAATAATTTATAAATGAATTTGAGACCTATACATTATTATAAAAACAACTTCTTGTGGGGTTGGATATTTTAATGATAGTAAGTCATCAATTTGTGGAATAAATTAGATAAGAAAATGTAGTGTGATATAGAATAGTATGATACCATGTTGGGTTATTTTTAGTACAATAAAAGGATAATATTGTTACAAACCAGATCTGGTCACCATCATAATCGGATCCCGACGTAGTCCTTGCCAATGCTTAAAGAAAATTGCTGATCCCCACAGGCTACCACCAGTGCCCGGGTATCATAGAATGAAAATTTTGAATGTTTTACCTGCGTTTATAAACCTTAAACAAAAAAACTAATCCATGAAAATATATATTTATTTTTCAAAAAAAACATCTTTTAGTAAATATGAAAATTTAGTTACACAATTTTTTAAAAAATAGTTTATGATAGAACAAAACCCAAAAGGTTATCCCCTGAAGTTTCTCATAGAAAGAGGTACCACCCTCAAACCATCTCCACAACACTGCATCAAGAAAAATTTCTAGAACCCAAACCACTGCCACTAAAGTTGTACATAAACATGCGACAAAAATAACCAAATCTACATACACCCATATGATTATGTAATTTGTGACCCAAAGCCCGGTATAATTCCACCAAAAATGGATTCCATGTGATAATCATTGAAAGACGAAAATATTTCATATTTTCATAATCATGAGATGCTATTAATAATTTTCAAGAGATGCAACTTTATATAAAAAATTTTTTCAAGTGGGCTACATTAGAGAATCAACACTTTGAATATATAATGACAATGCTACTTAATCTTCTATCCAAACATACCAAATTGAGAAGGTGATGATAAAGTATTAAATGAGAACATGCAATGGGAAATAACCCCTATGTACTAGATCGTTGTGGGTCTCAGGTACCTTGTATCTCAATGAACTTAACCATAACAATATCTCTTCCCATGCACACGAGCCACAAGTGGGGATCATAACAATAACCAAGTGGTCCCCATAATCATCATCATAATTATCACTGTAGTATATTTAGTTTCATCATCATCTAACATGGTATGTGAAACTAGGGCCATGTACCACAGGATCACTAGCATGCTCGTACACGTCCACCCACCTTGATTCATGAGTTTCCCTATTGTGCTCAAACTGGTTCCAATTTTAAAAATACCATTTGAATAGAAATATTCCTTTTCCAACCCACACAAAAACAATAAACATACCCCACATACATATCACATAATACCCTTTTTACCATTAAATCCATTTCATCATATTTCCCACAAGAAACAGCCCACATACGTGTTTAACGCCTTTTTACAATTTAATAAAACACATCAGTAATTTATAAAACATTCTAAAATTTTAACATCTTAAATATCATATTTAACATTCAAAACCACAATTTATGTTAATTCAATCACCAAAACATTACATGTACATCATTTGAAAACTTTGTTTATATAAGGCATCATCCTTAAACATTACTTAATCTTGAGTTATTTCAATAATACACGTTGAAGATCTTTTCAGGTTTAGAGATTTAGATAATTACATCATAAATCATGCATTACATTACATATTTAAACAAAGTAGTTATATAAAATATAGTCCACATTTTTCCCATAAACGAAAACTTATTTAAAATAAAACATGGACTCTTTTTGAAACTTCCTTGACACTATCATCACATCATGTACCTTTCCCTTGACCTGTGAAAAACATTTCAAAAGCATGGGAAGAGCATAAAAAGCTCAGTAAGGGATATAAAAATACGGAAAGGAAAAATTAGTCCATGTATGCATAAGAATCAATGAAATCATACTTTACTCATAAAACAAAATCACTTTAACATACATCATGAAATCATATGATTTATGAATAACTCATAGAAATCATAAGACATAAAGGTAACTTGAGGCATTCATAACATTCTTACGTAGGGAGTGACCCTCATGGTTATGTTTGGAATACCCATCACAGTATATTCCCTAAATCTCTTCACATAAACCTTAACGTTTAACCCCTTCACATTACCCAATGCATTGGAGTGCTATATCGGGCTCACCCTCCCTTAGTTTATCACGGAACAACCCGTCTTCATAAACAATGCTCATGAACCATAACATAATTGTATCACATAAAACATGCATAAAAGAAACATAAAATTACCACATTTCAATCACAAGATATCAATAACACATTTATATCTTAAAAACATTATCAAAACCATTTTTAATACCATAATAAAAGAGAAGTAAAACATGGTATTTATTTTTCATTTAAAAAAAGTTATGTCTTGTAGAGGAAGCTTAAACTCAAATAACAGTCACGGTGGCAGAGAAGTTGTTTTCACCGCATATGTACGACAAAAACATTCCCTTTTGTCTATTAGTAAAATTATTTTTATAAAAAGATTCATTTTGAATAAAATTAAAAGTAAAATTGGTTTATACACCGTATAAAAGAATGTTGTGTATAAAACAAAATATGCCTCAATGAAAGAAGATTGAGATGAAGTCCCTTAACTCGTGTCCGACTTGACTTGATCGTTTTCTAATCTCCTGAATAATAAAATTGAGATAATTTCTACTTGATTGAGAACCTTTTTCTGGTTCATTATTTCTTTTATATCACTTATTACCATGTTATGAACACTATGTAATTATTTATGTTAATAATGGTTGTTTTTTCGATCATTGGTACTTGATTCAAAAATAAACTCTTTATAATTACAAGTTTTTCATGTGGTAAAATACAAATTATATCCAGAATTCTATTCATGAAGTAGATATCATATATATCATATATATTCAGTATATAAATGCATTTATAATATTACATAACATTTAGAGGTAAGAAATGAAATGCACTGTTCTTGGAAACGGTATGTCCTACGTACGCATGTATGCTACTTTCATTTCTATTTCGTATTTTATGGAATGGAATAATAATGATATAAAGGTATATTATAATTCCAGTATTATATAATATATAATATCATTAATTCCATACTTTATACATCCCACATATGGAATTAACGAATCAAATCACTTTGAGGGGGCGGTAGTCCTCACTTCCTAAATTGAAGATATCACGTTTACCCATAATGGAAACCATTAAGGTATGCCATAAATGAAAAATAGAGAAGCATAAGGAAAACATAAACATAATATATATAACATATAAATATAGTTACATCTTAATGGCCACCATGAAAGGTGTTAAAAGAAGATTGAACAATCATCGTTTCGTGAGGCCGAAATTCTTCATCCAAAGAAACAATATGTTCATTAACCATTAGACGAAGGAGTGTGTAATTATAGCTCGAATACTTATCATAATAACATCCTAGTATAATGAAGATACTATTTTTGTTACAAAATAAAGGTATAAAAATAGTATAGGGGGTTGGGGAAGTAAAATAAAACAAAATTACACAAGTGAAGACATTACCTTTAAATAGGGTAACTCCTCATGGTTTGAACCAAAAGGGTTTCTTGAAGAGCTTTCTGTCTAAGGTAAGCATTCTAGGATTAATAGAGGGATGTGTAGAGATAAAATGAGCAGAGTTTGGCCGAGAAAATGGCTTGAGAAGTGTGTGTAAGGAGGTCGAGGTGGGGGCCTTTTATAAGAGGGAGGAGGGGCACTCTTGGAAAGTCATGAAATTTTTTTTTATATTAAAATGAGTTTCGGATTTTAAAGGTCCCACATTGATACATTTCTAGGATAAGGTGATAAGGGTTATAAATATACTCATCCAATATGTTTTTTTACAAGTGTATGTCTTAGATTTTACATTATATTTTCATTTTATTTAAATCGTTCATTAATGATATAATCGCTTCATCATCATGATGTCGTAAATAAATTAATTCATTTAATTTCTAAAAATTATAAAAAAATACTTTGATATAGGAAATTGTTTTAGATTTACAATTAATATTTATATTCTAAGAGATCATTTACACAGACAAAACTAAAAATGTTTTACTCGGGTGATACATTCTTTAGTGATATTCTCCTTTCTTTATAAATAAAATGATAATGTGTCACTTTCACCCAAAAGTGATTACATGGGGTCCCTAAGTATGGAACAAGGCTTACCATGGTCGGACATGACACAAACAGTATCATTAGGATATATGTTGGGGTTATTTTTTATTATTTTGATAATATTTTATTATCCTTAACTACCTGATTACTAATTAATCATGATAATTAATGATAATTACCGTAGTTACTATTCATAATGTCCAAAAACAAAAGAGTTTATATTACATAATTTGGAACTTATGATTAAAAAAATGGAATCCATTTTATCAAATTCCAAACATATATATTGCAATAATTAATTTAAAAATAATTCTCGTTGTCAAAAAAATAGCGGGTTTTTTGAAACAATATCTATGAAAAGTTTGGCAGTTGTTTTGCCCAAATCAAAAGTGAAATTAATTCTAATAACCGCCATTGGATAAAATGGTAAAAATATATTATAATTACACTTTAATACAAAATTTAATGATAATTTATCAATATAATTAAATTAGATGAAAATGCAGTTTTGATGTAAAATGCAGTATTTTGCACTATTCATTAAAAAAATGAACATTGTCAAAAAAAATACCAAATATTTATCCAAAGTAAATTTCAATGTCCCAATCATAAAGAATAAGTTTATTTTGACAAATATAGTTTATAAAATTGTGAAAAGTTTGTTTTAAAAATAGTTTTCCATCAAAAGGTAGTAAAACAATCTTATAAAAATATTAGAGTATTCCATTCTTAAGATTGGATTTATTCTCATTTTAAACCTCTTAATGCACTATCTAATTCATTAATAGACATAGATAAGAATATCTGTTATTAATTATTTACTTGGGATGTTAAATTCTTCCCCCCTTTATAAAATTTCGTCCCCGCAATTTCTTTACTTATCGAATAAGTAGGGGTATTTATCCCTCATTGCATTTTCAGATTCCCTTGTTGCCTCTTCATTCATGTGGTTTTTCCAAAAAACATTTACATGATGAATCACCTTATTCTGCATCACTTTCTCCCTGTGTTCAAGAATCTAGACCATTTTTTCCACATAATATAGATTCTCTTCCAGCTGGACTACCTCTGGACTCAAAACATGAGATGGATCTGGCATGTACTTCCTTAACATTGTAACATGAAAAACATTGTGTACCTGAGATAAACTCGGAGGTAAAGCCATTCGGTATGCAACTGATCAAACTCTCTCCAGTATTTCATATGGTCCAATGAACCGTGGACTCAACTTTCCTTTCTTACCAAATTGCATCACACTTTTCCATGGCGATACATTGAGAAAAACATGATCACATACCTCAAAAAAGAGATCCTTCCTACCATTGTCCACATATTTTTCTGCCTGCTCTGAGCTTTTCTCATGTGTTTCTATATTAGCTAAATTTTTTATGGCAACTCTTTTACCAATTCCGGTCCCATAAACTTCTTTTCACCTAATTCACTCCAAAAATATGGAGTTCGACACCGCTTCCCATGTAATGCCTGAAATGGTGTCATCTGTATACTAGAATGAAAACTGTAATTATAGGAAAACTCAACCAAAGAAAGATGTTGGTCCCAACTTCCATGATAATCCATTGAACAAGAACGTAGCATATCCTCCAAAGTCTGAATTGTTTGTTCTGACTGGCCATCTGATTGAGGATGAAAAGCTGTACTAAAATTTAATTTAGTACCCAATGATTTCTCAAGTCATTTACAAAAGTTAGAAGTGAACCTGGGATAACATTCAGATACAATGGAGAGAGAAACTCCATGTAACCTGACTATCTCTTTAAGATACAAACATGAATGTTGATCTTGATAAAAAGTATCTCGTATGGCATGGAAATGAGCATATTTAGTCAAGCGATCAAGAATTACCCAGATTGCATTATTACATCGAGGTGTCTTCAGCAATCCCACAATGATGTCCATGGATATATTCTATCATTTCCAATCTGGTAGTGGTAAAGGTTGAAGCATCCCTTTCAGTAACTGCCACTCTTCTTTAACCTGTTGACAAGTCAAACACTTCATAGTAAAATCAGCAATATCCCTTTTCATTCCATCCCACCAATAACACTCTCAAAGATCTCTATACATCTTAGTACTGCCTGGATGAACTGAAAATGGAGAACTGTAAGCTTTAAATAACAACTCTCTCTTCAACTGTGAATCACAAGGAACACAAAATATCTTCCCAAGTCTCAAAACAAAATCATTATCAATGTTTAATTCACTCAACTTACCGTTCTGAACCAACTCTACCTTTTTCTGCAACTCACAGTCTTGCTTCTGTGTTTCCTTAATTCTGTATGATCGAGAATATTTCACTGATACCTGAAACAAAACAGATGGACATCCTACACCAACAACTTCTATTCCAACGTTCATCAAATTCTTAACCAAAGGATCATCTTCCAAACACAACATTGTTAATAAAGCATTAATTTTTCGACTCAAAGCATCAGCCACATTATTTTCTTTTCCCGGATGGTAATGAATTGTACAATCATAATCCTTTATTAATTATATCCATCTTCTCTATCTCATGTTCAATTATTTCAGAGTAAATATATACTTTATGATTTTGTGATTAGTATATATTTCACACTTTATACAATAAAAATGATGCCTACAAATTATTAAATTGGAAACAACAGTAGTTAATTCTAAATCATGTGTAGGGTAATTTACCTCATGACTTTTCAATTGACGTGAAGCATAAGCAATTACCTAATCATTCTGCATTAGGATGCAACCAGGTTCTTTCAATGAAGCATCAATATAGATAACAAACTCACCATTCCTAGAAGGCAGTTCCAAAACTAGAGCATTCACCATTCTTCTTTTCAATTCGTGAAAACAATCATCACATTCTTTTGTCTAGATAAACTTAACAACCATCTGAGTTAGCTTAGTAATTGGACTAGATAACCGGGATTTTTTTTTTGAAAAACCGCCGGTAATAGCCTTCCAAACCAAGAAAACTACGAATATCGGTTACATTTGTGGGTCTTGGCCATTCTTCCAAAACCTTTGTTTTCGTAGGATCAATAGTTATCCCATCTTTAGAAACAATTTGACCATGGAAAGAAATGTGTTGCAACAAAAACTCACAATTTCATAATTTCCCATACAATTTCTTTTCTTTTAAGGTTTGAAAAATAACCCTTAAATGACTTTCATGCTCCTATTTACTCTTAGAAAACTACAAAATTTCACCAATGAAAACAACTACAAACATATACAAGAACTCATGGAAAATTCTAATCATAAGGTCCATGAATACATCAGGTGAATTGGTTAGCCCAAAAGGCATAACAAAAAATTCATAATGGTCATATCTTGTACGAAACGCGGTCTTCGGAATATTTTCTTCCATTACCTTCAACTGATGGTACCCTGATCTCAGGTCAATCTTTGAAAAAAAACTGATCTCCCTGGAGCTGATCAAACAAATCATCGATATGAGGCAAAGGATATTTGTTCTTAACAGTGATGTTATTAAAGTCTCTATAATCAATGAAAAGTCTCATTGAACCTTATTTATTTTTAACAAATAAAATAGGAGCACCACATGGTGATGTGCTAGGTCGAATGAACCCTTTCTCTAATAAATCATGCAATTTATCCTTCAACTCTAAAAGTTCAATTTCAGCTATTCGATAAGGGGGTTTTGAAATTGTCTTATCATCAGGAACTAAGACAATAGTAAATTCAATTTTCCGATCTGGTATTATTCCAAGAAACTCATCAGGAAAAACATCATGAAGCACATTTACCACAGGCACATCATTAATCTGAACGGTTCCTTTGTTTTCCAAAATATGTGCAAGGTAACATTCATTTCCATATTTTACAAGTTTCTAAGCCTCTTGATATGTTATCAATAGTTAGGGTTCATTATTTTACACAAACTGAAATCCATTCTGAAAAAAACTTCTTTAGCTCTACAATCAATCTTAGCATTGTAAATAGAGAGCCAATCCATACCCAGAATAACATAAAACTCTACTAGAGGTAAAACAATAAGGTTTTCAAGTAGGTTCTTTCCACCGATAAGGATAGGAAGATTATTATAAATACTTTTTGCCTCAACATTTCCCCCAGGTGTTTTTACCACAAGTTTAGGAGTCATTTCTTGAGATGGTATTAGCATTTTACTAGAAATGTTTTTATAAATGAATGAATGTGTAGACCCTGAATCAAACTACACACTGGCGTATCTGAAAAAACAAACAATGTACCTGATACCACTTCATTTGATGGCCCAACAACTGCTGATGTAGTTTCAAAGGATTTCACCACTCCTTTTTTCTTGAAGTCTGACGGTTCCCCATCACTCGAGCTCTTTGTCGGACACTCATTTTCATAATGACACATCTCATTGCACTTGAAACATTTCACTAACTATAAATCACATTTGGTCTTACCATCACCTTGATCTTTTCCAGTGCAATCACGAGCCTTATGTCCCATATTACCACATCATTAGCACTTCCCAGAATTAAAAGACATTCCCCAATATGATTTTTACCAAATTTATCACAAAATAGAAAATTAGTTTTCTTACCATCAGAACTTTTTGAAGAATTATTTTCTTTCTCCTTCCACCTCGGTCTCTTCTTCTATAAGTTGTTATAGAATACTTTTTCATCGGCAAAATCCATTTCCACCTTATCAGCACATCAAACAAGCTTTTCATAACTCTTGAACTCGCGAGAAGCTAAATCCCTTCGATATTTTGGCTTTAATCCTGAGTAAAAACGATTGATTTTACTATCAAGGTCTCAGATAAAATTTGGAGCATTCCTTTCCAATCGAGTGAACCTTTCTTCATAAGCAGCCACTGAGTCGTCCTCTTTCCTCAATTCAATGATTTGTTTTTCCATCCTAGGTCGAACAGCTTTAGGAATATATTTTCAAGAAACATACCTTTGAATTCTTCCCAGTCAAGAGCATAAATCTAATCAGTGTCCCTAATATTTTTAACCATCGAACACCATTGATCTTCTTCACCCTCCAAACGGTAAACAGCAAAACTAGCCTTTTGATTGTCTGAACACCCCATGACATCAAAAATCTTCTCCAGTGCTTCAATCCACCCTTCAGCTAGCACAGGGTCAGATGATCCTCTGAATAATGGGGGATGTTGCCTCATGATGTGTTCCACCACTAAAATGACCCTCTGCGGTTGATCTAGCTGATCTCATGCATGGATACCACCAACATTTATCGCTTGATTCAATTGTGCCATTACTGCAACAAACTATTCAGTTCTAATTCCGACCTTCTCAGGATGCTGATTTGGAAGGTCATTTCCTTTTGTATGCCTTCCTAACACTGCTTCCATGTTTCCTCTGCGGAAAACGTTTCTAAACAAACATGTCTTATATGAAGAAACATGGTAATCTTCAAATGCTATATCTTTTCATTTTTATTATAAAAAAATATTGTTGTATATTCATTTAATATAATTCTAACTCATAATGTTATCTAAACCGACCTCTGATACCAACTATAAGTCCCCAGCCTTAATCATTACTTAATCTTGAGTTATTTCAAGAATACACATTGCGTATCTTTTCAGGTTTAGTGTTTTAGAGAATTAGATCATAAATCATGCATTACATTCCACATTTAAACAAAGTAGTTCCACAAAATATAGTACTCATTTTTCCCATCAACGGAAACATATTTAAAATAAAAAATGGATTCATTCTTGACACTTCCTTGACACTATCATCACATCATGTACCTTTCCCTTGACCTGTGAAAAAACATTTCAAAAGCATGTGATGAGCATAAAAAGCTCATTAAGGGATATAAAAATACAGAAAGGAAACATTAGTACATGTAAACATAAGAATCAATGAAATCATACTTTACCCATAAAACATAATCACTTTAAAATACCTAATGAAATCATAAGATTTATGAATAACTCATAGAAATCATAAGACATAAAGGAATCTTGAGGCATTCATAACATTCTTACGTAGGGAGTAACCCTCATGGTTACGTTTGTAATACCCATCACAGTATATTCCCTAAATCTCTTCAGATAAACCTTAACATTTAACCCCTTCACATTACCTAATGCATTGGAGAGCTATATTGGGCTCACCCGCCCTTAGTTTATCACGGAACCACCTGTCTTCATAAATAATCCCCAAGAACCATAACATAATTGAATCACATAAAACATGCATAATGGAAACATAACATTCCCACATTTCAATCACAGGATATCATTAACTCATTGTTATAATAAAAAGATAATCAAAACCATTTTCAATACAAAAATAAATGAAAAGTAAAACATGGTATTTATTTTTCATTTAAAAAATGTTCTGGCTTGTAGAGGAAGTCGAAACTCATACAATGGTCATGGTGACGGAGAAGTCGTTGTCGCCGCATACGTACGACAAAAACATTGCCTTTTTTCGTTTAGTAAAATACTTCGTATAAAAAAGATTTTTTTTGAATAAAATTAAAAGTCAAATGGGTTTATACACCGTATAACAGAATGTTGTATATAAAACAAAATATTCCTCAATGAAAGGAGATTGAGACGAAGTCCCTTAACTCGTGTCCGACTTGACTAAATCGTTCTTTAATCCCCTGAATAATAAACTGTATTTAATTTCTACTTTCTTAAGAACTTTTATCAAATTCATTATTTCTTTTATATCACTTATTACCATGTTATGAACACTATGTAATTATTTAAGTTAATAATGGTCGTTTTTTCGATCATTGGTACTTGAATAAAAAATAAACTCTTTATAATTAATATTTGTTCATGTGGTAAAATATCCATTATATACAGGATTATATTCATGATTTAGATATCATATATATATATATTATATCCGGCATATACATGCATTTATAATATTACATAACATTTAGAGGTAAGAAATGAAATGCATTGTAAGACACCGAAATTTTATGAAGAATATTCTTTTAATTTCATTGTTGTCTTCTATTGTACGCAACACCAAAGGGAGATTACCTACACACAACCCTAACTTGGCTTGCATTACATGCAATCACGACTTTCCTAGATAGCGTGTGTTGTACGCAGTATCAGGTTTTACTAAACAATGTTATATGGTTATAATATTATTATGAACTAGCCGTTATGAATAGTATTAAATAAATTTTGAATTTTATAACATTATTATTTCAACTTACACATTTTCTAGAACATGGTATGTGAATAAAATAAATTATTCGGGTAAAATAAGTATTTTTCAAAAAATGCAGTTTTGCCACCTTTTATTGGCGCACCCACATTAAATAGAGTTTTTGACATGTTTACAAATTAAATTTTACAAAATAAACTTCTTTGGAATCTGGATATAAAAATTTACATTGGATAAAGTTTTCATATTTTTCTTATAACTTTCATATTTTAATGAATAGTAAAAACATGCTATATTTTAATTAAAAAAAACTTTTTTCATCATAATAATTTATATGGATAAATAATAGTATTTAATGGTTTTAAAGTTTAAATCGAATATATAATTACTATTTAATATAATATATGTCATTAGCATTGATTTTACCTTGAATTCGTAGGTTAAATCAATTCAATCTTTTGCAATGTTTTAAACAAAAACCCGTTTTCTTTCGACAACGGGGTTAATTTTAATTTAATTTCTGAAACTTTTTTATATTTAATTTGGAAAAATGGATTCCATATTTGGAATCAGTGGGTCCAAATTATGTTAATAAGCTACTTTTTATTTTTGGGCATTATGAATAGTAACTACGGTAAATTTTATTTACCATAGTTAAAGGTAAATCGGGTAATTAAGGGTAAAAATAAGATTATAAAATTACCCTAACACTTGACCAAATCCTATTTCATGAATAAAAGTATATCCATATCTTATAAGGGCCGGAATAGACACATTCCATGGAATTTTGACCAGGAAATAATATAATTATTATTAAAACCAAAGAAAGTGACAACATGTCACTATCTTAAATCTTATAAGTATATTAATTTTAATTAAGTGATAAACTTCATTAAACTTAGAACATGAATTGTATACATAATGAAAATAAAATTATCTACATCATATGAATTTATTTATAACTTTTATGGATTAAATAATTGTCATTAAAGGCGACATAATAGTGATGTTGAAATTATATTATTAAGAGAAATATCAAATAAATGGTTTTAAAAATATTAAAATAAATATTATATGAACTATTTAATGTTCTCAACTAATTTTATAGATAAATATGACATGGTTTGAATCTATTAAACCTTTTAGTTCGAATATCACTTCTGTATATTTTTTATTTAAATTCAAATAAATGAATAGTGTCAAAATTGACACTATTGTTATTTTATAAAAATAACATATTATAAAATTGTTTAAAAATCACAAAAATATTTAAAAATTATAAATTAAAATTTATATGGTTTATAATTTTATAAATTATCCAATTATGGACAATTCACAACAAATAAGTAATTGTTTATAATAATTTAAAATTTATAATGTTATTACCACAAGTAAAATTAAATTGATAAATAAGGATAAATCACGTTGATAATGTTTAAAATAAATTCATAACAAGTCTAAATTTTAATTTTTGATGATATTACGACCTTATATCATCTAATCTTAGGATATGAGTAATTTTGGAAGTTTTTATATGGGGTTGGGATTTAATATAAACTAATATTTCTTATATTTCCAAAGGTGCCCCTCTCCTCCATTATAAAAGGGCACCTCCTCCCTCTCATCCTCACACCATTTTAAGCCTTGAAGTTCGGAAAATGTAACACCCCAGGTAAATAAAGAATAGAAATTTTCATATTTATCCATATTTGTGAATAAAATATTAATATGACTTTAAAGGGGACGCTATGCTCGATGGCGTACCCAACACGCAACAACGAGTTTCTTGGTAATCTTACGTTGCACTCTAATAATAAAATAATATTATTTTAAATGGTAGATAACATGTAGCCGTTGTATTGGCGGGAATGTATAGAAATAACTAAAATATGATTATATATGTACTTAAATATTTTTACATTTATACAATAAAAGATAAAGGCTTAAAATGCGGAAAGAATTCAATTTTTGGCGTATATGCCCTTGTTTTCACTAAAGGTTCACTTATCACCTTTTGATGGAGAACCGTCATTAAATATAGTTTTGCTCACTCTTAAACATTATTTTGGACCAAATAAAACTCTTATTAAGAATCGGGACATCAAAATTTACTTTGTGTAAATTTTTGGTATCTTTCTGATAAAGATCATTTTTTTAATGAATAGTGTAGAATGTTGTGTTTTAATTCAAAACCTCTTTTTAATCTAATTTATTTATATGATTAGATAATATTTTGAATTGGTTTTAAAGTTAAATTAGAAAATATTTTTACCATTAAATCCAATAGTGGTCATTGGAATTAATTTCACTTTGAAATCAGACTTAAACTAGTGTCAATCTTTTGATACTTATTGTTTTATAAAAACACGCTATTTGCTCTGACAGCGGGAATTAATTATTAAATTAATTAATGTGACTAATATGTTTTGAATTTTGTAAAATATACTTCATTTTTGAATTCGGAATATCAAATATAGCTTAGGGTGAATTTTTGGTAATTTTCTGAAAAACTTCAATTTTTGATGAATAGTGAAACCACTAAGTGGTACTTATAAAAACTGATTTTTCATTTAAATGAAATTTTTCCATTATTGTGTTTTGATTTTCAAAAATCCGACATACATGGTTGTCATTAAGAAGTAAAATGTGGTTCAATGAGATTAAAATAATTTTTTGGTGAATAGTAACTTATTAAGTTTTTAATCGCGATTAGTGGTAATTAGTGTAGTTTAAGGTAAAAATGATATTATAAGAATGTGAAAACACCATGACACTTGTCCTACACCTATTGGGTGAGTCATGGCCGACCAAGACAAGCCATGGGCCAACTTGGGGACCCCATGGATCCACTTTTGTTGGGAAATGACATAAATTACTTTTTATTTAATGTTGAAGTGAAAATGACACAAACATAATATGTTTTACGAAAACAGTTTTTAAGTGGGGTTATACAAGTCCAAATTTTGATTATAAATAGTATTTGGAAAGCTAAAAAGATTTCCTATATCATAGTATTTGTTTTATAATTTCTAGACATTAAAGAAATTAAATTATTTATGACATAATAATGATGCAGCGATGACATCATTATTTGACGATTTAATTAAAATGGAAAGATAATGAAACATCTACAAACTACACATGGCAAAAACCAATTGGATGAGTGGATTTCGAAGCCTTATCACCTTATCCACGAATTATATCAATTTGGGACCTTTTAAAACCGAAACACATTTTCAAATAAAGTAATATTTCTTACTTTCCAAAAGTACCCCTCCTCTCCTCTTATAAAAGGCCCCCACCTCTGCCTCATTTCACACACTTCTCAAGCCTTTGGCTCGGCCAAACCCTGCCCATTTACTCTCTCCACATCCCTCTCCTCATCCTAGAGGACTCCCATTGGGAAGAAGCCTTTCAAAGTAAGCCTTTAGGCTTAAATCAAAAGGAGTTACACTTTTAAAGGTAATTCATTCTCTCATGTTCATTTGTTTTATTTTGCTTCTCCAACCCCCTAAACTCTTTTTATTTACTTCTTTTGTAACAACACAAGTATCTTCAATATACTAGGATGTTGTTATAATATTTATTCATTCTACACTATCACACAACTACATCAAATTGTTAAAGAACATACGGTTTCCGTGGATGGTGAAATTCTGCCTCCAGAAATGATGATTGTTCAATACTCATTTAACACCTTCAAAGGTGGCCATTATGATGTCACTATTTTTATATATGATATATAATATGTTTATGTTTTATTTATGCTTCTGTATTTTTCATTTTTGTCGTACCTTTGTGGCTTCCATTATGGGTATACGCGATATCTTCATTTAAGGAAGTGCGGACTACCGCCCCCTCAAAGTGATTTGATTCGTTAAATACCATATGTGGGATGTATAAAGGATGGAAATATGATATTATATATGATATTATACTGGAATTATAATATACCTTTATATCATTATTATTCCATTCTATAAAATACGAAATAGAAATGAAAGTAGCGTTCATGCGTACGTACGGCTTACCGTCTCCATGAACGGTGCATTTCATTTCTTACCTCTAAATGATTATGTAATGTTATAAATGCATGCATGTACTGGATATATATGAAATATATTATATCTACATAATGAATACAATTCTGGATATAATAAAAATTTGGCCACATGAACAACATGTAATTGTAAGAAGACCACTTTCGACTTAAGAACCAAATATCGGCAAAACAAATATTATTAACTTAAATGATTACAAAATGTTTGTGACATGGTCATAAGTGGTATAAAAGTAATAATGAACTTGAAAAAGGGTTCTTAAGGAATTAGAAATTAACTCAAGTTTATTATTCAGGAGATTAAGGAACGATCGAGTCAAGTCGGACCCGAGGTAAGGGATCCTACTCCTCTCTTTCTTTTTAAGAGCACACTTTTATGTCATTCCTTTTAAAGCTCATATTTCTTGTTATTAGGATGATCTTTTATATTATGCTTACAGTAATTTTTATGTTCATGTGATGAGAGACCATATTCTCTCTCATCAATCCATTTTGGAAGTTTTGAGTGGCGTCGTTAGGCTGCCGAACTTTCGTAAGAGATCTAACCTCTCTCTTTCTTTTTAAGTACTCTCCTTTATGTCACTTCTTTTAAGCTCCTCTTTGTAATGTTGGGGGATGTTCTTTTATATTCCTATTTCTGTACATTTTATTGTAATGTGATGAGATACCCTATTTTATCTCATCAATCCATTTTGGAAGTTTTATGTGGCGCCGTTAGGCTGCCGAGTTTTCGTAAGGGATTTTCCATCTCACTTTTATTCTCGTGAGATTTATGCTACATTTGCCACAATTTCCTTTGAGTGGTGTATGTGCTGCCCATTATTCTACTCTTTGTTTAATATACTTTCGTTTATGAGTATTTACATCAATGATTTATTGCCCTTCTTTCATGGGGTGTATGTTTTGAAAGATACCCAAGTCGGTAAGGGAACCTTTCACCCTCCTCTTTTTTAAAAGACTTCTTTTGTTGGGTCTTTTAATTTACATATTGTTATTTTGGGATATGTTCTCATATATCCTTGTTGATGTAAATTTTATGTCCAAGTGATGAGATACACTTTTTATCTCTCATCAACTCTTTTTGATGTGATGCCGTTATGCTGTCAAGGGACCTTTTTAACCCAATTTCGATTTCTTTGGGTTCAACATGTAGTCATTGAATATGTCATCCATTGAATATGTGTGAATGACCTTTTATTGTTTTACACTTAATATCCACTTATATTGGGTGTATTTATATTTGTCACACATATTTTTGAGATTGATTTCTCCTTAATTTAAGGATACATTCTTTATAAGGGATTTCGTCACATTTGACATTTCTATTGAGAGTTCATTGTTGTTATGAACCAATTCACTCTTATATGGTGTATATACTGTCCTTTGGAGTATTATATCATGAATCCATTTATTCTCATGATATTATAAACTTCTGAGTAAATGTTATTCCTCAATTATCGTATTCAAGTGTCTCTGATTTTGGTAAAACCCCTTTAACCAAAATATCGTTTTAAATGTTTTAATTGTTTGTTCTTATTAATATCCATGTTTTCAAAATGGTTTTAAGGATTTATTTATATGGATATTAATGGTTTAAAATTTTAAGCTTCAAGGTGGTATGGGACACTTTGATTCAAAAATCTCTTTATTAAATGTTTTAAATGGTTTTGGAAATGGTTTCTTTTTGAATGGATTCATTATTTCAATATCCTGAAATGTTATATTGTGATTGAAATGTGGAAATTCTATGTTCATGTTTATGTGATATGATTATGTTATGGTTCTTGGGCATTGTTATGATGAACGGGTGGTTCCGTGATAAACTAAGGGCGGGTGAGCCCGTTATAGCTCTCCAATGCATTGGGTAACGCGAAGGAGTGAAACGTTAAGGTTTCTCCGAAGAGATTTAGGGAATATACTGTGATGGGTATTCCAAACATAACCAAGAGGGTTACTCCCTACGTAAGAATGTCATGAATGCCTCAAGTTACCTTTATGTCTTATGATTTCTATGATTTATTCATGATTTGATGAGGTAGGTTAAAGTGCCTATGTTTTATGGGTAAATTATGATTTCATTCTTGTGTATATATGAACTCATGTTTCCTTTCCATATTTTTATATCCCTTACTGAGCTTTTTATGCTCATCCCAAGTTTTTGAAATGTTTTTTTCAGGTCAAGGGAAAGGTACATGATAAGATGATAGAGTCAAGGATGTGTTAAGAAAGAATCCATGTTTTATTTTCAATATGTTTCTGTTGATGGGAAGAATGGATGCTATCTTTTATGTAACCACTTTGTTTAAATGTGGAATGTAATGCAAGTTTCATGATCTAATTCTCTAAAACTCTAAACCTGAAAAGATTCTCAATGTGTAATCTTGTAATAACTCAAGATTAAGTAAGTTTTAAGGCTGGGGCCTTATAGTTGGTATCAGAGGTCGGTTTAGATAACTTTAGAGGTTAGGGTATTCTTTAAGCATAAGTGACATTACCATAATGGTTAGAATTTCAGAAAGAGTCCTAATTTTAGATAAAGTGAATGAGGAAGTATATCTTAGAGTCTACCTTCCTCATTAGTACATGATGTTTTTGTTGATATACTCACACTGACATTTATGTTTTTAGTGAATGGATGAATCTAGCAGGCACCAAAGTGACAATGGGTTTGAAGGAAACTGTGGTGGTTCTCTGATTAAGATACTAGATGAGATGGGGGATTCAATGAGGAATCTCCTAGTCGTTCTAAACCAACTATCAAGGAGTCTTGATCAATCACTTCAACCTTGGTGAGTTCTCTAATGCATCATTTACGAGATGGCCAACTCGATGTGTAAATTCAGGTAAAAATTATTAAGGTAACCATTAGGGTTTATATGATCCTTACTTTTTATGTAATTATGGGTTACTCTATGATATGATGGAAAAGGAAAGGAATGAGATAAAATTGAGGTTAAAATATGTTATGAATATTTTTGAAGATTTTATCTCGTTTTGGGGAATTTTTTTAGAATTATATAGTTTTGGAAAAAGGACAACACACAGACCGTGTGACAACCCGTCGCGTCGGACAAAGCTGCGGGAATCGAACCCACAACCAAAGTGCGACTGGTATTTATCGCCTACCACTGGACTACGTGAAGTCCCTGGTTATTTTGACTGATTCTTTTTGGTTATATGATTTTATGAATTAAGAGTAAGTTGATTTTGGGTTATTTATGAAAATGATTAACCTATCATGGAGGATATGTGATTAGGATAATTACTTTTCAATACGAGACTTTAGGAGCAACTGATGTTGTTTGGAGATAAATGTTACGATTTAACTTGGAAGACTATGTGACTAAATCCTTCAAATATTTGGGTTTCAATCTTATATTGGTTTACTTTGAATAATTTTATGGAAAAATTGTTTATCGGATGGTCCTCGTTGAACTTTGGGTTTTGTTGGACAAATTTTGGAGATTAAGCATAGATTTTCTTTTTAATGGGTTATACTTTTCTGGATTATCTAACATTGTACTAACCTTTTTGGTTTTCGTTTTGGTTAAAGTCTAAAGACATGGGAGGTATATAGTTATATTTTGTGGATTAGGTGATTTTCTAAAAGTTTATTATAGTACTCTTAATGTAAACAAGTCTTCCTAAATACTCGCCTTCAGGAGAAAATATGAGTTTGTGTAAGGAATCTAATAAAAGTTGAAAGTCAATATGATAAGTGATTATGTTTCCTTATGAATAAATTCCTCAATAAAAAGTAACTTAAAACAAAAATTTTGTCTATTAACTTTTCCTACTGGGGAATCGAATACCGTTTAACCCATCACAAGTTTGTGATTTTCTCGTGGTTAACTTTCTCCTAAACATGTTTTCTATCACTCTCCATCAGAACATGACCCTATGTTTTCTCCTCCATGTCCATATTTTCATACTTGGAATCCTAGTATGGGTTAACTCGGGTTACCTCTGTGCTTATCTTTCTTTATTTTAAAGTGATTGTTTTACTGACTCTTGTTCCGATGTGGGACGTTCGAGGATGTTTCCAAGTGCAATTTTAAAATTGCGAGGACGCAATTCCCAAAAGGGGGGAAGGATGTAACACCCCAGGTAAATAAAGAATAGAAATTTTCATATTTATCCATATTTGTGAATAAAATATTAATATGACTTTAAAGGGGACGCTATGCTCGATGGCGTACCCAACACGCAACAACGAGTTTCTTGGGAATCTTACGTTGCACTCTAATAATAAAATAATATTATTTTAAATGGTAGATAACATGTAGCCGTTGTATTGGCGGGAATGTATAGAAATAACTAAAATATGATTATATATGTACTTAAATATTTTTACATTTATACAATAAAAGATAAAGGCTTAAAATGCGGAAAGAATTCAATTTTTGGCGTATATGCCCTAGTTTTCACTAAAGGTTCACTTATCACCTTTTGATGGAGAACCGTCATTAAATATAGTTTTTCTCACTCTTAAACATTCTTTTGGACCAAATAAAACTCTTATTAAGAATCGGGACATCAAAATTTACTTTGTGTAAATTTTTGGTATCTTTCTGATAAAGTTCATTTTTTTAATGAATAGTGTAGAATGTTGTGTTTTAATTCAAAACCTCTTTTTAATCTAATTTATTTATATGATTAGATAATATTTTGAATTGGTTTTAAAGTTAAATTAGAAAATATTTTTACCATTAAATCCAATAGTGGTCATTGGAATTAATTTCACTTTGAAATCAGACTTAAACTAGTGTCAATCCTTTGATACTTATTGTTTTATAAAAACACGCTATTTGCTCTGACAGCGGGAATTAATTATTAAATTAATTAATGTGACTAATATGTTTTGAATTTTGTAAAATATACTTCATTTTTGAATTCAGAATATCAAATATAGTTTAGGGTGAATTTTTGGTAATTTTCTGAAAAACTTCAATTTATGATAAATAGTGAAACCACTAAGTGGTACTTATAAAAACTGATTTTTCATTTAAATGAAATTTTTCCATAATTGTGTTTTGATTTTAAAAAATCCGACATACATGGTTGTCATTAAGAAGTAAAATGTGGTTCAATGAGATTAAAATAATTTTTTGGTGAATAGTAACTTATTATGTTTTTAATCGCGATTAGTGGTATTTAGTGTAGTTTAAGGTAAAAATGATATTATAAGAATGTGAAAACACCATGACACTTGTACTACACCTATTGGGTGAGTCATGGCCGACCAAGACAATCCATGGGCCAACTTGGGGACCCCATGGATCCACTTTTGTTGGGAAATGACATAAATTACTTTTTATTTAATGTTGAAGTGAAAATGACACAAACATAATATGTTTTACGAAAACAATTTTTAAGTGGGGTTATACAAGTCCAAATTTTGATTATAAATAGTCTTTGGAAATCTAAAAATATTTCCTATATCATAGTATTTTTTTTATAATTTTTAGACATTAAAGAAATTAAATTATTTATGACATAATAATGATGCAGCGATGACATCATTATTTGACGATTTAATTAAAATGGAAAGATAATGAAACATCTACAAACTACACATGGCCAAAACCAATTGGATGAGTGGATTTCGAAGCCTTATCACCTTATCCACGAATTCTATCAATGTGGGA
Organism: Viscum album; assembly: GCA_963277665.1. Classification (NCBI taxonomy): domain Eukaryota; kingdom Viridiplantae; phylum Streptophyta; class Magnoliopsida; order Santalales; family Viscaceae; genus Viscum; species Viscum album. The sequence goes on from OY728151.1 coordinate 1,914,354,388, forward strand.
CCTTTTAAAACCGAAACACATTTTCAAATAAAGTAATATTTCTTACGTTCCAAAAGTACCCCTCCTCTCCTCTTATAAAAGGCCCCCACCTCTACCTCATTTCACACACTTTTCAAGCCTTTGGCTCGGCCAACCCCTGCCCATTTACTCTCTCCACATCCCTCTCCTCATCCTAGAGGACTCCCTTTGGGAATAAGCCTTTCAAAGTAATCCTTTAGGCTTAAATCAAAAGGAGTTACACTTTTAAAGGTAATTCATTCTCTCATGTTCATTTGTTTTATTTTGCTTCTCCAACCCCCTAAACTCTTTTTATTTACTTATTTTGTAACAACACCAGTATCTTAAATATACTAGGATGTTGTTATAATATTTATTCATGCTACACTATCACACAACTACATCAAATGGTTAAAGAACATACGGTTTCCGTGGATGGTGAAATTCTGCCTCCCGAAATGATGATTGTTCAGTACTCATTTAACACCTTCAAAGGTGGCCATTATGATGTCACTATTTTTATATATGATATATAATATGTTTATGTTTTATTTATGCTTCTGTATTTTTCATTTTTGTCTTACCTTTGTGGCTTCCATTATGGGTATACGCGATATCTTCATTTAAGGAAGTGCGGACTACCGCCCCCTCAAAGTGATTTGATTCGTTAAATACCATATGTGGGATGTATAAAGGATGGAAATATGATATTATATATGATATTATACTGGAATTATAATATACCTTCATATCATTATTATTCCATTCTATAAAATACGAAATAGAAATGAAAGTAGCGTTCATGCGTACGTACGGCTTACCGTCTCCATGAACGGTGCATTTCATTTCTTACCTCTAAATGATTATGTAATGTTATAAATGCATGAATGTACTGGATATATATGACATATATTATATCTAAATAATGAATACAATTCTGGATATAATAAACATTTTGCCACATGAACAACATGTAATTGTAAGAAGACCACTTTCGACTTAAGAACCAAATATCGGCAAAACAAATATTATTAACTTAAATGATTACAAAATGTTTGTGACATGGTCATAAGTGGTATAAAAGTAATAATGAACTTGAAAAAGGGTTCTTAAGGAATTAGAAATTAACTCAAGTTTATTATTCAGGAGATTAAGGAACGATCGAGTCAAGTCGGACCCGAGGTAAGGGATCCTACTCCTCTCTTTCTTTTTAAGAGCACACTTTTATGTCATTCCTTTTAAAGCTCATATTTCTTGTTATTAGGATGATATTTTATATTAAGCTTACTGTAATTTTTATGTTCATGTGATGAGAGACCCTATTCTCTCTCATCAATCCATTTTGGAAGTTTTGAGTGGCGTCGTTAGGCTGCCGAACTTTCGTAAGAGATCTAACCTCTCTCTTTCTTTTTAAGTACTCTCCTTTATGTCACTTCTTTTAAGCTCCTCTTTGTAATGTTGGGGGATGTTCTTTTATATTCCTATTTCTGTACATTTTTATTTTAATTTGATTAGATACCCTATTTTATCTCATCAATCCATTTTGGAAGTTTTATGTGGCGCCGTTAGGCTGCCGAGTTTTCGTAAGGGATTTTCCATCTCACTTTTATTCTCGTGAGATTTATGCTACATTTGCCACAATTTCCTTTGAGTGGTGTATGTTCTGCCCATTATTCTACTCTTTGTTTAATATAATTTCGTTTATGAGTATTTACATCAATGATTTATTGCCCTTCTTTCATGGGGTGTATGTTTTGAAAGATACCCAAGTCGGTAAGGGAACCTTTCACCCACCTCTTTTTTAAAAGACTTCTTTTGTTGGGTCTTTTAATTTACATATTGTTATTTTGGGATATGTTCTCATATATCCTTGTTGATGTAAATTTTATGTCCAAGTGATGAGATACACTTTTTATCTCTCATCAACGCTTTTTGATGTGATGCCGTTATGCTGTCAAGGGACCTTTTTAACCCAATTTCGATTTCGTTGGGTTCAACACGTAGTCATTGAATATGTCATCCATTGAATATGTGTGAATGACCTTTTATTGTTTTACACTTAATATCCACTTATATTGGGTGTATTTATATTTGTCACACATATTTTTGAGATTGATTTGTCCTTAATTTAAGGATACATTCTTTATAAGGGATTTCGTCACATTTGACATTTCTATTGAGAGTTCATTGTTGTTATGCACCAATTCACTCTTATATGGTGTATATACTGTCCTTTGGAGTATTATATCATGAATCCATTTATTCTCATGATATTATAATGTTCTGAGTAAATGTTATTCCTCAATTATCATATTCCAGTGTCTCTGATTTTGGTAAAACCCCTTTAACCAAAATATCGTTTTAAATGTTTTAATTGTTTGTTCTTATTAATATCCATGTTTTCAAAATGGTTTTAAGGATTTATTTATATGGATATTAATGGTTTAAAATTTTAAGCTTCAAGGTGGTATGGGACACTTTGATTCAAAAATCTCTTTATTAAATGTTTTAAATGGTTTTGGAAATGGTTTCTTTTTGAATGGATTCATTATTTCAATATCCTGAAATGTTATATTGTGATTGAAATGTGGAAATGCTATGTTCATGTTTATGTGATACGATTATGTTATGGTTCTTGGGCATTGTTATGAAGAACGGGTGGTTCCGTGATAAACTAAGGGCGGGTGAGCCCGTTATAGCTCTCCAATGCATTGGGTAACGCGAAGGAGTGAAACGTTAAGGTTTCTCCGAAGAGATTTAGGTAATATACTGTGATGGGTATTCCAAACATAACCAAGAGGGTTACTCCCTACGTAAGAATGTCATGAATGCCTCAAGTTACCTTTATGTCTTATGATTTCTATGATTTATTCATGATTTGATGAGGTAGGTTAAAGTGCCTATGTTTTATGGGTAAATTATGATTTCATTCTTGTGTATATATGAACTCATGTTTCCTTTCCATATTTTTATATCCCTTACTGAGCTTTTTATGCTCATCCCAAGTTTTTGAAATGTTTTTTTCAGGTCAAGGGAAAGGTACATGATAAGATGATAGAGTCAAGGATGTGTTAAGAAAGAATCCATGTTTTATTTTCAATATGTTTCTATTGATGGGAAGAATGGATGCTATCTTTTATGTAACCACTTTGTTTAAATGTGGAATGTAATGCAAGTTTCATGATCTAATTCTCTAAAACTCTAAACCTGAAAAGATCCTCAATGTGTAATCTTGTAATAACTCAAGATTAAGTAAGTTTTAAGGCTGGGGCCTGATAGAAAACCTCTGCCCATTTCACTTCCCCACTTCCCTAGAAACATCCTAGTGGTCATGGTCTTTTTCAAATACCATTTTTAGTGCCCTAAGAGGAGGTCTCAAAGAGGAACTTCAAAGAAGAGTTAATGACTGTTACAGATTCATTCAACATTATTTCTTCTTCTACTTCTTCTTATTTAGTTTTTTTATTTTGAATTAATAAGATCAGTATCACTAATATACTGATATGTTTTTATATGTACGAAACAACCCTATTTCACCATCTATCCATCCTATGGAAAAAAGAAATCACCGCGCGTGCGTACGTATGGAATACCGTATCCACGTCGTGGTGTAATCTATTTTCCACCACCACCTTACTTGGATGGGTATAATGGTGTAAATAAAGACTATATATGATTATTGTAAAGAGATATTGATTCTGAAATAGTATAAATACACTCTAATACAATTTCATGATCATGGGAATGATATCATCACTTGTGCGTACGTACGGACTACCGTCTCCACGAACGCGATGAGATTCATTTTCAATGGTTAACCATTCAATAATGATTATAAAGTATATATAATGAGTAATAATGTAATATATGACCTAATAATGCTTCTGTATTTATTTATATATAAATATATATGTATTTCATCTATTTAATTTCATTCAATTCAATAAGGAAACGAAAACATTGTTAATGCGTACGTACGGCCTACCGTCTCTATGAACTGTGTATTTGATTCCTTTTATCGATCTATAATATATATGTATATGATGAATATATATTATATATAATTCATGTTTTACATTCTGGAATTATGTTAATCGGGATATAAGTAATAATATAATGAACGACAAGTCAAAACACATACGATAAATGAAATGATTTTTCCTAAAACGATGCTTATACATGGAATTTACAACAGAACGAGTAATATAAAGTCATAAGTGATACATATATGATATAATAAAAATCAATATGATTATTTAAAAAGTAAATGACATTATTTAAATCATTATATAGGGGGTTAATATCCATACGAAGCATATCAGACCTAAGATAAGGGATAATTATTTCAATCTCATTCTTATCTAAGATTGTTTATTCGTAAGTATTCACTGGGGTTATATTTAACATCCATGTCCCAATTTTTTAAAAATGGTTTCATGTATGTTTAAAGTCATTTTTACCCATTTTTGACTTTTACTACATGGTATGTATGGAATATTTCTTTTGTTTACATTACGAGGTACTTTTTTTACTTTTCCTGCAAAAGTACGAGATGAATGTTTTTTAAAAACATATACGGAATGAAATGATTTTTATGGTTTTATAAAGCCTTATATTCATGAAGAATCCTCCAAAATATTTCATGACTATTTTGAACCAAAATCTTTTTCTTTTAAAATTGCCTGACATTTTGTGAAAAGAAATTGATTTTCAAGAAGAAAGGATATTTTCCTCAAGAATTCATTTCATGTGTTTTATCAAAACCATATTTCCATATAAGATGACATTATTTCATATGTGTATGTTTTATTTATAATGTCTCTTTGATTTAAATGGTTTTAATTTTCTTATGATGAAATGTCTATTTGTTTTATATGGATTATGAAATGATGGGATGATATTTATGAAACCCATTTTATCCTTTGGGTTATGATGAATGTTTTAAGTTTATTTTGGGCCACAAGAAAGATAGATTTCATTATGAGATGGGTGGGACCTTTATCTCCCTCCAATGAATTGGGTAAAGATTAATATATTATGAGATATACCTGGATGGAATGGTATGTTAATCCGGTTCAGTGTTACAATATTGAAACGAGGAGTGATCTCGATTCAGAAAGGGATTTTTTCCACTAAGATGTTATTGGAAGTAATGCCTTGTCTACTATGGAAATCATAACATGTGCTGAATGGTTTCCATAATTACATGTTTTATTCCCATTATATTTTATCAAGATTGATGTTCCTTTATGATATATGCCTTACGTACTTCCACGATTTATGTCTTTGCTCAAGATTTTGATGTTTAAACAATATGTTAATGTTTTTTAGTTTAAATTTATATGGTTTTTTTTATTTTCTCCATTCTTACCCTTACTGAGAATTTGAGCTCCCCCTTTATATGTTTTCTCTTCCCCAGAATTTAAAGAAATGTTTTAGGTAAGAAAACAAAGGGGAAGATCATTAATGGAGAATTTTAAGATCTCTTACCACGATTAGAAGATAATATTCCAAGTTTCAAAAGACACTAAACTATTACGATCCTTGTGTGTATGGTTTTTTATTTATTAATTATTCCTCAAATTTAATTTAATGTCCATGTACTTCAAGATTTGAGTCTCTATATGCACCGTTCATGGAGACGGTAAGTTGTACGTAGCATGAATGCTACTTTCATTTATATTTCGTGTTTTATGGAATGTAATCATAATGAAATAAAGATATATTATAATTACAGTATAATATCATATATAATATCATTAACTCAATCCTTTATATGTCCCAAATATGGAATTAACGAATCAAATCACTTTGAGGGGGCGGTAGTTCGCACTTCCTAAAATGAAGATATCGCGTTTACCCATAATTGAAAACATAATGGTATGCCATAAATGAAAAATACAGAAGCATAAGGAAAATGTAAACATAATTTATATCATATATAAATAGACTTAAATCTTAATGTCCACCATTAAAGGTGTTAAATGAAGATTTAACAATCAACGTTTCGTGGGGCAGAAATTCGCCATCCACAGAAACAGTATGTTCTTTAACCACTAGACGAAAGTGTGTGTAAGTGTAGCTCAAATACTAATTAAAACAACATCCTAGTATATTGAAGATACTGGTGTTGTTACAATAGATAGGAATAAAAAGTGTTTAGGGGGTTGGAGAAGCAAAATAAAACTGAAGAACACAAGTGAAGACATTACCTTTAAATTGGGTATCTCCTCTTGGTTTGAACCAAAAGGGTTCTTGAAGTGATTACGGACTAAGGTGAGGCTTCTAGGATGAAGAGAAAGATGTAGAGATATAAAATTAGTAGAGTTTGGCCGATACAATGGCTTGAGAAGTGTGGGTAATGAGGTAGAGGTGGGGGACTTTTATAAGAGGGAGGAGGGGCACTCTTGGAAAGTCAAGAAATGTTTCTTTATATTAAAATGAGTTTCAGATTTTAAAGGTCCCACATTGATACCTTTCAAGGATAAGATGATAAGGGTTAGATATATACTAATTCAATAGGTTTGTTGACAAGTTTATGTCTTAGATTTTAAATTATCATTTCATTTCATTAAATTCTTTCATTAATGAGATACTCGCTGCATCATCATGATGTCAATTATAAATTAATTTTTTTAATGTCTAAAAATTATAAAAAAAAATATATGATGTAGGAAATATTTTTATATTTCCAATGAATATTTATAGTCTAATAGATCATTTACATGGACAAAATTAAGAATGTTTTACTCTTGTGAGACATTCTTCAGTGATATTCTCCTTTCTTTAAAAATAAAATGATAGTGTCACTTTCACCCAAAAATGATTCCATGGGGTCCCTATGTTTGGAAAAAGGCATCCCATGGTCTTCCATGACACATACAGTAGCATTATGACACATTTTGGGGTCATTTGTTGTTATAATGATATAATTTTATTATCCTTAACTACCTAAGTACTAATTAATCATGATAATTAAAGATAATTATCGTCGTTACTATTCATAATGTCCAAAAAAAGATTATTAATTACATAATTTGGAACATCTGATTAAAAATATGGAATCTATTTTAATAAATTCCAAACATAGATATTTAAATAATTAATTTAAAAATAATTCCCGTTGACAAAACAAATAGCGGGTTTTATTGAAACAAGATCTATGAAAAGTTTGGAACATGTTTACACCAAAATCCAAAGTGAAATTAATTATAATGACCTCCATTGGATTAAATGGTAATGATATATTCTAATTATACTTTAAAACCAATCAAAAATATAATCTAACAATATAATTAAATTAGATGAAAAAACAGTTTTGATGAAAAATGCAGTATTTTTCATTATTCATAAAAAAATGAACATTGTTAGAAAAATAACAAAAATTTAGCCAATTTTATTTTCAATTTCACAATAATAAAGAATAAGTTTATTTTGAAAAATATATCTTATAAAATTGTCAAAAGTTTGTTCTAAAAATGGTTTACCATCAAAAGCTAGTAAAATAATCTTTTAAAAATATTAGTGTATTCCTTGATTAAGATTGGATTTATTTTAATTTTAAACCTCATAAAACACTATTTAATTCATAAATAGACATAAATAATAATATGTATTATTCATTACATACTTTTGATGTTACAATTTAAGTCACTAAATCAATTTCATTTTTTATAAAACTAACCTAAGGGGTATAACCATGTTTTGCATACAAAACCGATTTAAAAACCAAATTTAAAGGCTGTAACCACCCCATTACCAATCCAAAATAGAATTTTCAGAACTATAATCATTTATTAAACCACTATAATGTGATATAACATTACTTCGAACAATAAAACAAAGGATAAACATGAAGAACACACAATTTCAAACAAATATGCATTTTTGAAATTAAATTATTAATAAAAACAACAAAAAATTATTCATTCACCACAAAAAATGAAATAAGAACATGATTAAAATATAAATCAATGAATGATAACTCATCTACGGATTCTGCCACATGGAACCACCGACCTTTTCTGGTGAAATCATCATATCATGGTGTGAAACATCAACCACACCATTGCTATCAAACCTAAAACCCCATAAATTTACAACAAAGACACTGAATAAAACCCTATATATGAACACTAACTTCTATACAATTTTTAGCTTCATTATATAGGGAGAAAACCCTAAGGAGAAGGAAGGAAATGTAGTGTGAAACACAAACATGGGGAAATATTAAATAAAAAGACCTAAATACACTAGTGTATGAATTTTTTAACATCCAAAAATGAATTTGAGGTTCAAATAAATCTAGGTAGGTCATATAGCAATTGGAATCAGAAAAAATGTGTAAATGTTGATGGAGGTCTTAATGAAACAATTTTCCTCTTCAAACCTGAGATATTTGAGAAATCCTGATATGTTTCACCAAAATTCGCAATGAATATGAGCTCAAAAAATGGGTAGGATAGAGTGGGAGCGTGGCATGGTTATGTGGTCTTAGGTGTGTGTTGGAATTACCAAATTCCCATAAAAACTGAATGAGATATTTAAGTCTTAATAAAAACATTAACGTTAAAAATTAGCCTTTAGGCGGGCTCAATTCCATAATACAAAACACTAAATCAACATGATAATGGATTTCATTGAGGTACAAATGGATATGGTGGTTTTAATATACCGGGTTATGATAATTGGGATGTGTAATGGTGGTAAAAATTAGAAAAATGAAATATTTATAAAAGAACCAAAACTGGTTTTAAATATAGAAATGGGCTCATGGTTTGGCCCATGTTATGAAAACTCATCCTTTCCTCTAAAAATGTTTAGGGCACACCTATAACAAATAAATAATGGAAATTAAATGAAACAAATTCCTTTAAAATATGTCATGTATTTGAAAATTCACCCCCACCATAAATCTTTCATCCCTCCGAAATCCATAATAAGGGAAAAATATTAAACCAAACCCAAAAGAAAGGAAAAAATGGATTCCATTTACAAGATTCACCCCAAATGACATAACACCTACATTGATCATTTAAGGAAGGAATACTCACACAAAACAAAACATACACTACTTTCTATAACAATCAAGAACATACACACATTATCCCAAAAGTAAATTACTCAAACACTATTTAAATAAGTCACATGCAATTTACCCAAAATGAACAACAACATCATACAAAGTCACATTTACCTTACATTAACTAATGTGTGGGGATCTCTCTAATCCCAATGTTTAACCAAGGAAGATGATGGTAGTAAGATTTATCTGAATGAGACTACCTACTACTAAGAAAAAGCAAAGGAAAAAATTTGAGTTACTAGTACAAGGGATAGAAATGGTCTCCCCACCATTTGATACAACTTAAATTTTTCTAGAGACAAAATCCAGAAACTAACACGGGGAGGCCCGAATATACTCCCTGGTATGTGTGGTAGAATTCCCATAGAATTTTCCAAAAGGAAAAAAATAATACTCTTAGTGGTTCTCGCGACCCTATAAACCATCCATCATAACTACCCAGCACATGACGACATAAAACGACCCCAAAATATAAAGAGTTGGGATGTCTACACGGTTAGTCCGCACGGTTCGTAAAACTGTGCGCTAACTATGGGGTTAATTTTATCTGCAAGGTTTTTTGGGGTAAAGTTAATAAAAACCATATTCTCAACCTATCTACACAAATCTCAAACCATGCACCAAAAAATGAAATGGAAACCAATGGGGGAAGAAATGAAATTGGGTAATAATATGGAAACAAAGTCTTCCAACCTCTTCACATCGAATGAGAATCTCAAACAGAAGATGTCGACACTATAAGAATTTAATATTCACATCTTATATACTGAGGATATTACTTTGTACATAGGTTTGAATGACCCTAGGTTTTCCCGTGACTATGTTTCAGATTCACTCCGGGACCTATGCCTGGAGCTCAATTTATTAAAGCATCTTCGGCCTCGTATTTAGGATTAGGAAACCCCCATAACAAAAATTCTCAATTCAGAGACATTAAAACCATACAATGATCCGAGATGTGTTCACCAAGACATAACAAATTCCAAACTCACCTTACCCAAACTCAACATTTCACTATAATTAGATCTTCGAAGACTCACACATATCATCCCTAGATTGTTCAGACGAGGAATGAAAAGAGGAAATGATATATAGAAACACCTTTCTAAATAAATAGTATGTCGATATTTTTTCAATTGAGACACACTTCCTATAAAAAAATAATCTTATATGGTTTCACAACCATCACCTATACAATAAAATGAGCATAATACATCACAAAGAAATAATGACCATGACCACTATGACTGATAGAAACAATACATTAAGGGGGACTTTATACATCGTCCCCAAACCTCACTGTATTCCAAAAAATGTCCATAAAATCTTCATTGGACTAGATTTACAATGCTTGTGGAATAACCTAAACCCTTTCTTCGATGAGGCTATAATGGACCCAAATGCCCTCTTAGACAACATTTACACTAACATGGATAGAAAACTTCCACCTTCGACAAATCCGGTATCTTTTTAAACTAAGGTCTATTTTAACCTTCCACGAGTAGTCTCCCTCTACAAGTGGATCAAAAAAACAAATAAGGTAAATGGTGTAGAGTTAATCATTAATGATCAATAAAATTACTCCTTATATTGAACAATTATAATATCTTCTAATGGAGAAACAATCTAGGATGTACTTCAGTCCTGAATTAATTCTTAATGGGGGATTTACCTTATCAATTGAGAGAACACAATGACCAAACCAACGTTGTCCATTGATCAAAACATGCCATATAAAAGAACCGAACACATAATGGGAAAATTTATAAAATAATCCGGAAACATTTTTCATATGGAGACCAATAACCAGCCCTTCTACCAAGCTTACCGACCAAGAAAAATACCAAAACACTATTCTAAAAATAGGGGTTGTTGACTCAAAAAATCCCACAACAACATCATTTACAAAAAAATAAGACACTCTGTCAAAACTAGTCATGAAGACATCAAATCATTTATTGAAATCACATCATAGAAACAAACGGTTCGGTGTTTAGCATATCCACCAATGGTACCCCATAGGACTCACACATGCATCTTTTTGTTCCACACTAGGAACCCTCCTCATATCCATCCCAGCACTCATATAGTCATTCCATTAACCATCCATCATTCCATATAACCTCATTCATGTGGTCTTTCATGGAACTACATAATGTTATAGTCAAAAATTTATTTCACATTTAAAAACCAAAACAGTCAACCAATATTTCCTTTTCTTCAAGACCACTAATGGAAAAATAAATCCCAATATATAACATATAAAACATTAATTAAATTCACAATCAATCAAATGAAAACTCACTTTCATGAAATTCACTTCATTTTCAAAACATCCCATCCCCTTTCAATGCACTCCGAGTTTTATGAAAAATCCCTTTTTTCAAACTCCATTCCATTGAAAATTCAACCCTTCATATTTAAAACAATATTCTAATGATTCATTTAACATTTCATAACATCACCAATAATTTAGAAAAAAATCATTTTCAATTCAGTTAAATTAATTTCCAAACATTTTATACCATTTTAAAAAAACAATTAATTTTATGAAAAACTAAATTTCACAAAACCCAATTAAATTTGGGACTCAAATATTCTAATTTGAAAACAAGATTCCATGAATTGAAAAAAAATTAAAATATTATATAGTTACCAAATCAACATCCATTTCCAAATTCCACTCATGACCTCCAAAACATTCTATCTGATTAAAGATTATTTCAATAGTTTAGATATCCCAATTGAATATATTTTTTCAAAACCAACTTTTAATTAATTTCATACATTAAAAATTGGTGTAAACCCCCCATTAATCATTTCAAAAAAAATTGAACATTTAGTTCTACCATTCTTGAAATCAAGCTACTTCCTCCTTCTGTGAAATCGTATGATAAAAGATCATATTTAATAAATCAATTATTTTTTTAAACCATGTTCTAATATTCAAAAACCAAGAGACACAAGACAATACAATAGGAAAATAATTTTAGTGGGTGGATTGGACATATGGTTGGAAGCCATATTCCAATATCATTACTATCAATGAGAGTGTTCTAGGGAAATATCCCTTGCCCCACAGGGATTACCAGGACTAACAATCTCACTGATACCATTAACCAAAATCTCTTTTAATTTCCCCTAATCATTATCAAACTATTAAAACCAAACGACTTAGATATGTAGTAACATCCCCTGGCGACAAGAATCACATAATGAGGTGTGTTGTCCTGGAAAACTACCCATAACCAAAATGTCATGTCCCAATATTCCTGGATCCAGACATCCTGATTCTTCCACATATAAGATGACCTAATTAGTGAACATAACCACCCATTGATGCCATTTAGTCACGTACCTGATCTGATCACCGTCAACACCCGCACCAGGACATGACCATTGTAGGGCACGAAGGGTTTTCATGATCCCTAATGGTTCACACAAGTTTCCAAGTATCATTAAAAAAATTGGGTATGATTTTCCCAATGTTATAAACATAAAACAACAAAAAAATCCAATGAAACAAATATTGTTTTTTCAAACCAAAACACATTTTAAGAAATTTAAGAATTGAAATAAACAATTTAAGACAATGTATAATGTCTATTATAAGGGAAAAAAACCAAAAATTCTTCAAAATAACCTCAACATTGCAAGAGGCAACACCCTCAATCCATCTCCACAACACTACATCACGTAGGACAACTATAACCTGAGCCATTTTCAAAAAATATGTACTCAAACCCACAACAAAAAAACCAAGTCTACTTACTCCCAATGGTGTGAGTTGTGTTTCAAGGAAATCCTAGTATGATTCCAGCAAAAAAGGATTTAGTGAGCTAAAAGTTAAATGATGAAAATAATGCTCGTTTTAATAAACGGGAGATGCTTTTTAGAATTTTAAATAAATACAACTTTAAATAAAAACAACTTTAATGTGTGCTACTTTAAATAATCAATAATTTCTAAATTGAATTCTAATGAAAATAAATTTTCCATCCAAACTTTCCATATATAGAGAGAAATCATAATGCATATAATGGGCACAAGATACAATAAATAACCTCTAGGTACTAGCTTGATATGGGTACCAGGTAAGTCGTATATCAGTGAAGGTAACCATCATAATATCAATTCTCGCGCACATAAGCAACTAGTTAAGGTCATAGACATAACCTAGATTTCCCCCAACATCATATTCATAATTATAATCATATTTTAGTTATTATTTTCAATGTCTATCTCTGTACGTGAAACTGGGGCTAAACCCAATAGGATCACTAGCATACTAGTACATGTCCACCCACCTAGATAACATGGGTTCCCTTTTCTACAAAAATAAGTTTCATATTTTTAAAATACCATTCGAATAGGAATATTCCTTTTCTAAACCACAAAAACACAAAAAAAATGCCCACATACATGTCACATATTACCCTATTCACCTTCAAAATCATTTCATCGACATCCACACACAAAATATCCCACAAGCCGGTTTTGCATCATTCTTGAAATTAAAAAATGACATAAGCAATTTATAAAACATTCAAAAAAATTATGGTCATTTTAAATAAACTCATTACCTTTAAAAAACACATTTTATGTTATTATAATTACTAAAACAGTTCTTGTAAACCATTTTCCCACTTGTTTTAACTCACTAAATCATTTTCAATTTTCATAAAATACCCAAGGGGTATAACCGTATTTTGCATGCCAAACAATTTTCAAACCCTATTTCATGGAAAAAATCACTCCAATACAAATCCAAAACAAAATTGGGTTCCAGAAAAATATTTATCAATCCACTCTCAAGTTTTAAAAAAATTTCTCAAATAATACAACAAAAGATACAAATGAAAAACACATATTTTCGAACAAATGCGAAACTATCAAATTAAACACTTAATAAAAACTACCCAAAATGGTTCCATAACCAATCATAATTTAATAATAATACGATAAATGTATATATTAATCAAATATAACTCATATTAGGACTCATACACAATGAACCACATAACATTTGTGTCTAAACCCATAAATATTGGTGCAAAACATCCACTGCACCATTGCCACACCACAAAGAATTTAAATCCAATCGAAAACCCCATGATTTTAACAAAAAGAAAATGAATAAAACACTAGATATGAACCCCATAATCTGGAAATTTTAAAGCATCATGAAAGAGGGAGAAATCCCTATGGAGAAAGAAGGAAATGTAGATAGAAACACTTACTTGATAAAATATTGAATAAAATGACCCAAATACTCCAGTATCTAAATTTCCAAATAGCAAAAAAATTCCATAGAGGTTCTAATAATGCAGAGGTGGTCATGTAGTAAATGGAATGGCAAAAAAGAGTAAAATTTGAATGAGTTACGAATGAAACAATTTACATCTTCAATGATGGTTGATTTGAGAAATCCAGAGTAGTTTCGCCCAAATTTGGGATGAACATGATCTCTAAAGAGGGGAACGAGGGCATGTGGGCTCTCCTAGTTTAATTTTACCTTGTTGAGAGTTAGAATCACCAAAAAACATTAAATATTGAATTTTATATTAAATATTTAATAAAAACATTTAAAGTAAGAAATTTGCTTTCATGTTGTCCCAATATAATTTTAAAAAACCCAAATCCATCATGATTGTGGATTCATATATTGTTCAAACAGATATAGTGGTTTTAATAGGACTGGGTATTCCATATGGGAAGTGGAATGGATGTAAAATGTTGAAAATGAAAGACATATAAATGAAACAAAATTGGTTTTTTAATCTGGGAATGAGCTCAAGGTTTGGCCCAAATTGTGAAAACTCACCCTTTTATCAAGAAATGTTTAGAAATCCCAAAAAAAAAATAATGAATGGAAATTAAATGAAAAAATAAATTTAATAGAATTCATGGATGTGACAAATATGTTTCCCCTGCAAATTCTCAAATTAAAATTTTATGGATTGGTGTTTAATAGGATTATTTTTGGGAAAATGATTGTAAAAACTGACGATTCATTGTGATAATCAATATTACACTATTCATTATATAATCCATGTACAAAATAGAGAAAAAATAAAATATATTTTATGTATCAATTCATAAATGATAACATTTATAATGGATATGTTATTCTTTGTTACTTTTCACAAAATAATCATATTTTTTATATATTCATAAAAGATATGAAAATGAAAGGATTTATAAAATTGAGGCATCAACTACATGTTTCACCTCCACCAATAACATCATAATGTTTTTGAGAAATAACTAAAACATTTAATTCTATTTTATTTTAAAATAGGGATATTAATTCAATGTTTAGAGGAAATAATACAAATCTTTAATTATAAAAGATAAATTTTTTTTCATCAAAAAATGGGAGAAGATAAATACAGGGGAATTTTATCTTATAATGGATAGAAATTGGATTTCCCCAAGGGATTAAATTATTTAAAAATAATTTCTTTATCCAAGAGTTTATTACTAGGTAATTCTATATGATAAATTTGATGTCATGGTAAAATGTTGTGAAAATATTTTCATTATAGAATACTGAGAATTATTGAAAATATTATCAAAAACACGAATCGGGTTTATTGGTGATCCATAATAATCTATTTATAAACATTTTTAATATATTATCAACAAATTAATTATGAATATTTTTGTTAAATATGACATGAATAATTACTATTGTTGGTTTGAATGTTTTCTATATGAATATTTTGATAAATTCAGAATGTGTTACTGGAAGAGGTGGAGGAAGTGTCCTGAACAATTTTATGAATCATTCATAAATTTATATGATTTTATTCACTCATTGCTCTTGGAATAATGAAAAAGATAATCATCCATTATTATGATTTAATGTATTCCAACATTGGTACAAAAGATGAATTATATACCAAATGGACTAGGGAGATCACAAATACCCTATATAGATCTTTTGATAGGCTAATGGATCTAAAAAACAATATTTATATTTGTAGAGATATAAAAATAAATTTTTTATGAAAATGAATAAACCTGTTTATTAGATGAATAATTTATATTGAGGCTACTAGATGGTGATCTCTATATAGATATTAACTTATGGGCCTTGGTAGTTGTTTTTAGATATCGATTTTTCTAATGATATTCATATTGAATTTGAACAATGTTTAAGTAGACAAATGGTGAAGAAATAAAAATCTAGGAGGATTTTTATGTTCATGTGATTAAAAGTTAAATAGGATTTATAATATAAAAAACATCATGGAAAAAAGTGATCTTATAGATCATGGATGTTTTAAGTAAGAGGGGGGAATTATTTTGTTAAATAAGTATTCAGATCATTGAATAATGTTATTATTAGTCAACATCTTTAGTCCATCAGAAAAAGGTACATGTTTCTACAAGATATACATGGGAAATATACATCAAATCATGTTCATTATGCAATGGTTGTTTTGTTACCAAATAGATAGTCTTTATAAATTCTATTTATGGATTATTTATTATAAGTTATATGATGTTTCATTGATGTGTACTATAATTTGATGGTCGTCTACTATTCTGATTTCTACATAATGGTTAATAAAAAATTTAATACCCATATTATGGTAATCTAAAATTTATAGATCATAATATTCCTATGAAATATGTATTTTTATAAAGGCTATCTTGTGAGATCAATCAAATAAATAATCCTGTGTAGATCATGATGGAGATGTTCTTTTGATGTCACCATGAAAACATCACTAGTTATAATTGTAAGAGACCTTAAAATTCCATGTAAATTCCAATACCGTAAATTTATTGGGATGCACTATTAGAGTTTTATTTTAAGATGGTTTAAGTATAATTCATTATGTACTTTGAAACTGAGGTTAATGAAGTTAAATGAATTCTACAAATGTAGGAGTATTTATGATTATTTATTAATTATAAAGAATAATTAGTAATATTTCATGGAATTTATGAAGTGAAAGAGTATTAATTTATTAATATTAACTGTGAGGGAAAATTAATTTTCATTTTCACCCATTCTCCGATATTAAATTTTATAAAATAGATTCATGTATTGTATGAAAATACATACATTTGACATCTATCATAAATATATGGACTATATAAAAGGTAATATTCATTGATATATGATGAAGATAAAAAAATATGGATTGCTAACTAGTTTTAGTTTACAATTAAAAATACTTAATGAAGAATGGTTACTAGATAGATTCATAATAGGGGGTATTTAGCTATGAGACACCAAATACTGATTCATTTTTAAGATATAAGGTTGAGGAGTCAGTTACAGATATTAGATAACGATTTCTTCCAACTGAGAATATGAAACTTTTGAGAGGCGAAATAGTTTTTACCACCAAACAGAGATTAATGAACATGATTAATTTATTAGGAAAGTTGTACGGATAATACTAGTTTGATTAAAAATCCACACCAGACCGAGATACATGATGGAAACATTGGTTTGAGAAATTCAAGATGAACTTTCAGTAGAAGTTTAGAAAAAATTTCATTCTTGTTATGTCTTGGAATCATAAGATAAAATTTTTAAATGATATTGGTCAATATAATTTTACCTATTTGTATATAGAAGGAGTCTTATTGGAGTCTCCTCATTGTATTTGTCACGACCTATCCTTGGGGCCTGTTCTGTGACTACCCCAAGCCCTCCATCCATAGGCCAAGGGCTGGTGACTAGCACCAAAGGCGTAAATCCCGATAAGAGGGAAGGAATTGACTTTATATAAGTAAACAGACACAACATAGTATGCAAGATGAATTAAACACTAAGTTAACTGAGTAGAAAATTAAGTGATGGAATACAAATGGGCAAGAATATAAACCCAACTAAAGGTATAGTACAATAGAAAAGAAAGAAAAACTGCAGTAAAGTAAACCAGCAACCACTGAGTCATCCTCTAGATATCCCACCTTAAGGGTGGGTACAAATGGTCTCCTCAGATCCTCAGGTCTGGTCGTACGCTTCGTGTACGTCCTGCCATGTGGTTCACCTCCAGGTACCGTCTCTCTCCACAAGACTCCACATCAATCAATGTTTTCTGTCATCTGTATCCAACACAACGTAGTGCGGGCATAGCCCGTGTGGGGGTGAGTATACGATACTCAGTATGGACCCCGAGACCCCCGAAGGTCTCCCAGAATCCACAAAGGATAAACCTCAAAGGAATGATACAAACAAAAAATATCAACCAAATCTACATAGTTATATACCCAAAAATATACCTAAGTCATCAATTCCAGTTCAGCTCCAACTCACGAGCCCAAGAACAACCCAGTCCCCACAGGAAATCACAACCTAGTCCACACTGGAAAGCATGTCAATCACATCGATGATAATGATTGAAAGTCAATACTGGGCTCACATAAATATACTACTCACAAAGAGGGGTGAAGATGATAGATGTAGCCGCTAAATCTTATCCCTTGCCGAACCCATGTATGATCCAAGTACATAAGTCATCGCTGCCAAACTCACGTAGTATCCAAGTACAGTAACCATCGCTACCAAACCAAAGTAGGATCCAAGTACAGTAGTCATCTCTGCCAAACCCACGGAGGATCAAGTAAAGACATCCTCACTGTCGAACCCATCTAGGATCCAAGTACAGTTGTCATCGTCGTCGCAGTCGCAACCAGCTCTAGGGTTCCTGCACACAGTATAGTTGATTCCGGGAGGGTCCACTCCATGAGCCAAAGGGGTTTATACATCAACATTCATGAAGTCTAGAGTTTATATATCCCGAAGATCCAACTCATCAATAGGAACTCAATGCAATAGATGGACCGTTAATCAGACGCCTGGTCTGAGAGATATTGGCTTCTCCGTCCCAGGGGCCTGGTTAGAAATACGCTCGTTTCTAACCCGGCTGATATCCAAATTCATCTGAAACTCACTTAGAGTATCGAAAAAGGACTGTCTCATCGAAAGAGTCTTAGTGCCATAGACATCGCGTTGATCAGATGCACAGTCCTAAAATTATTCAGGTTTATGTGAATAACAGGCCCAGTCCGTTAGGCCCGATGAGCGGACGGATCGGGTCGACACAGTTTTTGTGGGTCAGACATGACAAAAGGGGTCAGACAGGCCCAGTGAGTCGTGCGGCCTGGCCTAAAGTGGCCCAGCCCGGCCCAGCCGGGCATGGTCTGGCCCGACAGGGTTCCAACCGTCTCGGCCTGGTGTGTCACGGCCCAACAGGGCGCGACCCAGCCCAGCCAGGCATGGCCGGCTTGGCCTCGTGTGGCGCAGCCTAGCTAGGCGTGGACAAGCGCGGCCCAGTGGGTTGCGGGACCCGGCTGGCTCAACCGGCTGGACGAGTGGCTCAGATGGAGGATAAGCAGGTTCAAAGGACCCCCCCTGTTGTCCACACTGGTGGCACCGCCCTTCCCCAAACCGGTCTGCCTTCTGCACACACGTCCCGCATGGGCGGGCCGCTGGTCTTCCAGGGCGGCGCCCTCCTGGCGTCGCGGTCCAGCTCCGCCCGGCCGGCTGACGGGCCCTCCGGTTCCTCAACGTGGCGCCCTCTTAGGGTCGTGGTTCTCCTCCGCCCGGCTGCCCGATAGGCTGATCAGTTCTTCCACTGAAGCGGCCCGAGATTCGGGCCGTGGTTCCTCCTGCATAGCCGGCGTGACAGCACTGGCTTCCTTCTCCATGTTCTCAGCACGACCCGATGGCATTGTGCTTCCTCCACCTCTGGTTTGCAATTCCAAAACAATATGTTCCAGCGGAGGGTCGTCGGCCCGTGTTCGTTTGTCCCGCACCCTCCGCGTTAGGCGGTAACACATTGCCATGAAATTACGAGGTTCCTGAAACACAATGACCATTTTAATATCAATAAAATTGAATCAAATCACCCTACCTAGAAAAGAAGTTCGTTTTTGTATTGCACCTTGGATTATGGATTCATTTCTATCATCATCGGTGTCCACCCGAGGAAGTGATGTGTCCTCTTTAATCATGGATAGAAGAAGAGGATGAAGAACCACAGTCCATGAGTCGATGTTCTTCATTGGTGAGTTGGCGTTCTTCAACAAAGTAGAAATCCCATTTTTTCTTCAAAAGAGTTCTCTCCCCAAATCCCCACACAACAAGACATCAAAATTAAAATAAGGCCACCCCTTATTTTAATTAAACGTTCCATTCAATTAAAAATAAAAATTTCAAACACTTATTTAATTAATGAAAGTGTTTTAATTAATTAATTAAGGTGTGTGTTGGCATGAGTTTAAGTGGGGAAGTAAAAAAGGATACAAAATTTAAAAGTGAGTTTCCATGTAATTAACATGGGTGTTAAAAGGGGTTCAGGAGTTATGGAATGTGAAGGGTTGGGGCTCATGTGGGCCCCACCTCACATTTATCCTCACATGGGTAGTTAGGAGCTTCTAGGTCCCACCCTAATTCCCACATGTAGGATATAACCACCTTAGATATAAAAATAAAATTGTCCCACAATTTTATTCACATCTCATTTAATCCACAAATTTTAACTTCTCCTCCCGAGCAAACACATCTATGGTATAAGTCCTCTTAAGCAATTATCAGTGATGTGAGTTCATTGGTGCCCTCAGATTTCAATTCCGAGTACCTGTTAAAATGATAGAAAAACTTTCTCATTCGTTCACTGAACGTACCCAATATAAACATCGGAAATTGATTACGGGCACACTAAGCCTCGCAATCAAGTGCCTTCAAAATCCACATACTCATAAAATTCAATGGTATTTATGGAAAAAAAATTCATTCAAATTTATAGGTCTTTACATTACTCTAACATAATGGATTTACATCCTCAAAAAGCTAAATAATAAACTAGGGAATCATATAAGGGTATTGTGCATGCATCCGAGCCTCCCACTCTCATATGCTCTCCTGGAGGTTCCTATGCTGTCAACGAATGCAGAATAAATGAATCGTCCATCCATGTGGGACCTACTCCTGTAGAGCCTCGATCTCGACTCGGACCTCCCCAAATGTCTCCCCGTCATCGATTTCCAGCTCCCCGTGATCAATGTTATGTGTCGGGTCATGCACATATCTCCTCAGCTCAGATAGGTGGAAGGCGTCGTGCAGCCGGTGCAACTGAGGTGGAAGGGCCAGGTGATAAGCCACCTCGCCTACTCTGCTGAGAACCTGGAATGGTCCGATGAAGTGCAGAGATAACTTGTCACCCAGGCCAAACATGCATAATCCACGTCGATGTGAGACCCGTAATAAAACATGGTCGACATCCTCGAACTCCAGTGGACTATGCCTACTATCAGCATATGACTTTGGTCTTCTCTATGCAGTCCTCATCTGATCCTGGACAATTTGCACCTTCTCTGTCATAGACTGTACCATCTATGGCCCTACGAGTTCTAACACCCCAAGGTTAGTCCAGCACAGAATTGATCAACATGGTCGGTCGTACATTGTCTCTTATGGTTCCATCCTGATGGTGGATTGGTATCTGTTGTTATATGCAAACTCGACCAAAGTTAGGTGATCCTCCCAACTACGGCCAAAGTCAAGGACACATGCACAAATCATTTATTCTAGTGTCTAAATGGTCCATTCTCCTTGGACATACATATGAGGATGAAAGGTGGTACTCAGGTGTAGCTTCATCCAAAATGCCTCCTCCAACCCCTTCCAAAGTCGGGATGTAAAGTGAGAATCTCAATCCGAGATGATAGAAAATGGCATACCATGAAGCTGTATGATCTTCTGAATGTAGAGGTGTCCTAATCTCTCCACTGAGCCCTGCTCTCTAATAGGTAGGAAGTGGGCCGACTTGGTGAGTCGGTCGATAATCACTTAGATGGAGTCGTGTCCTCTAGAAGTACGTGGAAGTCCCGTCAGCAAATCCATAGATATCACATCCCACTTCCACTCGAGGACCTCTAAGGCCTAAACCAAGCTTGTCAAAACCTCGTGCTCCACCTTCACCTACTGGCTGGTGAGGCATCGTGAAAAAAACTCTACCATAGCCTTCGTCATACCTGGACACTCGTGCTATCATCTGAGATCCTAATACATATTCGCTACTCCTAGATGTACCACCAAAGGGTATGTGAGAATCAACCTTAGCACCTCCTCCTGTAATGCAGTTGGTAGCATGGTATGTCCCCTGAAGAGGATGATGTTCTCTCCTCCTATAGAAAATTCATCAATTGCATGTCCTATGGATATCTATGCACGTCGTGTATCACAGTCAACGTCCCCACACTGTTCCTATATGTCCCGCTGAAGTAGTAGAGGAGATACGATGTGTGACTGTAGAAAGGATGCTCCATATCTATCCACGAAGGATATTTCCAACGCCGATAGTTGCTTCATCACCTCTCCAAGTAGGTGAATGTCTGATCTCTTGTTGAGAGCATCAACTACTAAATTCCACTTCCTAGGAGTATAGACTATCTCAAAGTCATAGTCCTGGAGGAACTCAATCCATCATCATTATATCAGGTTCAGGTACTTCTATACGAAGATGTACCTGAGACTCTTGTGGTCAGAGTAGACTGTAAAGCGCTCACCCATCAGATATTGCCACCACATCTTCAAGGCGAAGACCACTGCTGCTAACTCCCGATCATGGGTAGCATAGTTCTTCTCGTGCAGCCTCAACTGCCATGAACCATAAGTGATCATTTTCCACACCTTCATCAGGACACATCCAAGTCTGGTCCCTCATGCATCATAGCAAACTATGTACCCTACAACCTCCTATGGTAACCTCAATATGGGTGCACTGGTCAATATCTGTCTTAGCTCCTGGAATCTCTACTGACATCTTTCTGACCACACGAAGGGTTTCCCCTTCTTTGTCAAAGAAGAAATTGGTGATGTAACTCTGAAAATGTCTGGCACAATTCTACGATAGTACCCACCTAGAACTAGGAATGTCCTCACCTCCGTCACACCCCTGGGTGGCTCCCAATAAACTATGGCCTCGATCATCGCAGGATCCACCGCATCTCCCACCTCAGAGATGACGTGCCCCAAGAAGTGGACCTCTCGAATCCAGAACTGACACTTTGAGAGCTTACCATAAATCTGGTGATCATAGAGTGTGTCCAGTACCACCTGCATGTGGTAGGCATGTTCCTCCTCAGTAGTCGAGTAAATCAGTATGTTGTCGATGAATACTACAACAAATCGATCGAGGTAAGGCTGGAAGATCCTATTCATGAGAGTCATGTACACTGCTAGAGCATTGGGTACACTGAATGGCATAACCCAGAACTCATCGTGGCCATACCGACACTTGAGGTTCGTCTTATACAAATCCTCATCTCGAACCGTGAGCTGATGATAGCCTGACCTAAGGTCCATTTTCGAGAACCATCGTGCTCCCTTGAGCTGATCAAAGAGGTCTTAAATCCTCAGGAGTGGATACTTGTTCTTTAAGGTCATCTGACTCAGGCAACGGTAGTCGACACATAGTCGTAGGCTCTCATCCACCCTCTTGGTGAATAAAATCAGAGAATCTCGGGGTGAAACACTAGGTCGGATGAATACATTTCCCTGCAAATCCTCAAACTGTACCTGCAGCTCACGAAGCTTGGCGGGATCCATCTGATATGCTGGAGTAGATATTGGTGATATCCCGGGGTATAGGTCAATGTATAAATCTACCTCTCTTCAAGGAGGTAGTCCTGGAACATTGTCAGGATAAACTTCTGCATACCGATCCACCAAAATAGGAAAACACGGACTCCACACATCTACTACTCCTAGGATAAGACTAGCTAACTAATGGGTGGTTGGCTACCCTCTCCTCTGTATAATCCCATCCTATGCTTCAAAGGCTCCCTTATCCCTGGTGAAGGCGAACCATCTCCCATCTGTGCGGACACACCGCACTTTTCACCTAATACAGTCGATCTGAGCATGAATTGTAGATAACCAATCCATGCCCAAGATGATGTCGTATGGACTCAACGCCGCTACAAGAAGATCCCAGCTGAAGCTCTCGCCTCCTATAGTAAGATCACACTACCGAAACCAGTGTGTAATAGTCGACTCTACTCCCGTAGGAGTCTCTAGCATTAAGGATCGAGCCAACAGCTCAATCAGAATATCTGAGCTCCGAACAATGGCAGTGACAATAAAAAATTGACTCGCTCCTATGTCTATAAGAACTGCAGCAAGGGTGGAGTAGACATGAATAGTACCTTGAATCATCTCAGGTGCGTCGTGGTCATAGGAAGCGACTTCATGGAGTTGAGACTTCCCATGTCTGCCAGCACCCTATGGTCGGGGTGGTCCTCCTGGTGGTGGTGGTGGTAATTCCTCGAAGCGTCATCCACAACCTACTGCTCGGCCAGCTCCACTGCCTCATCCACCAGCTCCCTATGGACTGCCACGGTTGAACCTATGCCTTTACCTAGGTGGTCCTTTAACCATCTTTTCCTCCACTGCATGGCGGGTCGAACATTCATGAGCCATGTGGCCCCGCCCGCCGCATGCATAGCTCTGACTGCCTCTCGTATGACTGGCTCTATTGCGTGTTCCCCCACCTACGAACTAGTATCCTGAGGTTTTCCACCTGATTTCCTGGCCTGCTTAGACCTCTATAAAATCTTTCTAATTCCAGTTGCAAAAGACTCTGCTACGTGTCTCCCTGCGGTAGGACTTGCTGCTAGCGTAGGCTTAACAAGGAAGCTCTCCACAAGAAGGGCTCGCTCCATTACTCCTTCCTACGTCGGAATGTTGAAGGATATCATCAAAGCCCTGATCTCATGCCTCAGTCCCTACTCAAAGGTCCAGGCCCAGAAGAATGGGTCTCGTAGCATGTATGTGGAGTAGCGCGAGAGGTCAGTAAACCTCGCCAAGTAATGGGACGCTGTCATGCTTCCCTGCCGCAACTGTAGTAACTCCTAGATGCGCACTACACGGATGGTGGCTAGAACGAACTCCGAGCAGAAGAGGCTCTAGAAGTCCATAAAATGTAGAGATTACTCATCGTGAACATGGATCATTAGGCTCCACCATCTACCTACTGCTGCATGTAGGAGAATCACGGAAAGGATCACCATAAGATATGCCGGTGTCCCTACTAATCTGAAGACTCGGACGATAGCCTCCAGCGAATCCTCAGATGCCTGAGGGTCCATATCTTTGTAGATCATGGGAGGCCTCTGTCACTGAAACTTGTGCAGCGCACTCAAGTGGCATGCAATCTCTTCTACTGGGGCTGGTGGTATTGTTGGCCCAGCGGGTAGAGGTACCGTTGGTGCCCCCGCTGTAATGGGGCCCGACACTGAGGCCCCGTCGCTCGGTGGGTTGCCATCTCGCATGTGGGTCGGAATCCAAGCTGGCTACCTTCGTGGGGCCATCCTGAAAAGTAACAAGTGCACCACAGTTAGTACAATATTCCTGGTGAGCTGACACAAATTAATCACAATGAAAACCATTGAAACACACATGCAATTAATTTTTTTGTGCACTGAGTTGTAAAGCAGAAGTCAGGGTCTTGGTGTATGGATACGTTGGTCGCCACACCAACACTTCACTCCTTGGACTGATAACCACACTCAATAACCTTAAAAATATTACTTCATAGGACAAAATTATCATAGTCCTATGTTATGCGGTAGAACTGACTCCTCTGATACCAATTTGACAGGACCCGTCCTCGGGGCCCATGTCGTGACTACCCCATGCCTGCCTTCCATAGGCCAGTGGATGGAGACTAGCACCAAAGGCGTAAATTTAGTTAAAATGGAAGGCACTTACACTATATAAGTAAACAAACACAACAGAGTATGCAAACTGAAGTAAACAATAAGTAAAATGAGTAAAAAAGTAAGTGATGGAAAATAAATGGGCCAGAATACAAACCCAACTAAAGGGACAATACAATAGAAAAGAACAAACAGTTCTAGTAATGAAAACCAGAAACCACGGAGTAGTCCTCCGGATATCCCACTTGAAGGGTGGGTACAAATGGTCTCCAAATCCCCTCGAGTCTTGTCGTCTGCTCCGTGTACGTCCCGCCAAGTGGTCCACCTCCAGGTACCGTCCTGCTTCAGAAGACTCCACCTCAATCAGTGTTGCCTATCGTCTGCATCCAACAGAACGTAGTACAGGCATAGCCCGTGCAGAGGTGAGTATACGATACTCAGTAGGGACCCTAATACCCCCGAAGGTCTCCCAAAATCCACAAATAATAAACCACAACGGAAATATACAAACACAATGTATCAACTAGATCTACTTAGGTATATTTCCATACATATACCTATTTCATCAATTCCTGTTCGGCTCCAACACACGAGCCCATGTACAACCCAGTCCACACAGGAAAGCATAACCCAGTCCACACAAGAAAGCAAGTTAATCACATCGATTATAATGATAATGACGAAAAGTCAATACTCAGATCAAACAGGTATACTACTCAAGAAGAGGGGTGGAGATGAAAGATGTAGCCTCTGAATCATGTCCTTCGCCAAACCCACGTAGGATCCATGTACAGAAGTCGTCGCTGCCAAACCCACATAGGATCGAAGAATAGTAACCATTTTTTCTGAACCCATGTAGGATCAATGAACAATCGTCATCTCTTCCGAACCCATGGAGTATCCAAGTACAGTCGTCCTCGCTGCCGAAACCACATAGGGTCCAAGTACATTCGTTATCGTTGTCGTTGTCGTAGCTATGTCTAGGGTCCACACACACAGCACGCTCGATTCTGGAGGGGTCCGCTCCATGATCCAAGGGATTCGATACATCAACCATCACAAAGTCCAGAGATGATGTATCCCGGAGTTCTATCTCATCAATAGGAACTCAACGCAACAGACGGCACATCAATCCGACGCCCAGTCTGAGAGAAATTGGATTTTCCATCCCTAGGGCCCTGTTAGAAATACGCTCGTTTCTAACCCGGCTGATATCAAAATTCATCCGAAACTAACTTATAGTATAGAAAAAGGACCGTCTCCTAGAAATAGTCCCAGTCCCATAGACGGCGCATCGATCAGATGTGCAGTCCTTATTTTATTCATGTTTAAGTGAATAACGGGCCCGGTCAGTTAGGCCGGATGGGCTGACGGATCGGGGCGACTCGGTTTTGGCGGGTCCAACCCGGAAAAAGGGGTCGGACCGGCCCGACGATTTGAACGGCCTAGACCAAAGTGGCGCGGCTCAGACCGAAGTGGGGCGGCCCAACCCGAAGTGGTGTGGCCCGGTCCGGCAGGGCACTGCCCGGCCCAGCGGGGCACGGCCCGGCCCGGCCCCGTGCAACCAGGTCGGGCGCGTGACCCGGCTGGCTCGTCCTGTCACGATCCGACCCAACGGGGCTCGAGCCACAACTCCCCAATCCCACCTCCAATAGGCCAGGGGCTGGCGACCAGCGCCGAGTAGGCTTTCTCACACATTGGAGGCATTATCCTATGGTACTTGTACGCACACACCCACAAACACCTCCATGAAACAATGAAAATATATATAAAACTGAAGAGGAAATGCATGCGTACATCTATCCCAAACAGGAGTACAGTAGAAGTACAAAAGGGCAAAACAGGGCCCACCAAAAGAAAACTACAAAAGCGCGTCCAACCTGCTCTGAAGAAGTGGAACGCTGCCACAAACACCCACCAAAAAAGCTCCCTCGGCATAGCTCCGGTAAACACCCCGGTCAACACGCTCACTAAGATCCGCCTGCTCTGGGTCGTCCTAGAACTCTGTCGAAGGACCTTTGGTCTGTACAAGACACAAACATGTAGAGGCAATGCCCGAGTAGGGGTGAGTATAAACATACTCAGTAGGCACCCCAAAAACCCAAAACCCAAGGGAGCAACTTAAAGGCAACAGTCCGCTCAACCCAGCTAGAGGGAACACAGACGAGAGAGAAACTCCATCCCGGGACCATCCTCGGCTAAACACATCTAGTCATCTCAGCTCAGCTCAGGTGTATGCCCATACATACACCTTGAACAATCCAAATATACTCAGATCACGCAACAAAGACACAACAGGTACTGACCTCGTCACCACAAGCGTCCACAACCAGGAGAACACGCTCCACGATCACTGTCATCCCAGATGACACTCATCCGAGAGATACACTCCATCGGATCCCAAACAAAAATCTCATATGCTCACCCAAGAGACCACGCTCGTCGGATAACATCACTCGCTGAAAAAACTTAACCACCGAACTCCTCAGATAGGGGATCTCCACTAAGGTCCGCAAGGGAATACCAAGACCCACTCTGGTATACGTAGCTCCCAGATTGGGGATCACTCCCAGGGTCCACTGGGGGATACCACGACACTAACAGTTTAAACATCCCATCGAGAGGATCACAAACCCATACGATGGTTGTGATGCCACACAAACCCTCGTAGGAACGAACCAAGGGAGAACCCTCAACCACTGCTGGTCCAAACGTCGCTAACCCGAGCGACCTGCCACAACACCACACTGTTCACCTCCTAAGCCAAAACCGAGGCCACCATCGTGTTCCACGCGGAAAAACATGCATGATAGGCTGTTTACTCGCCCGAAATGAAGCACTAGTGAAAAAAATCACTATTCACTATAGCTGGCTCGTGTGAGGCCCACACAATGATTCTGAAACCCATCAAGCGGATCACACCACGACGATCCCCTCAGAAAAACAAGCGGAATCGACTACTCGCTCGTCCGAAATAGACACCCGGTAAAAAATGCACTATTCACCGAAGCCCAACTCGGGTGGGGCCCACGCCTGGATTCCGAAACTCATCGAACGGAACGCAACATTGCGTTCCTCTCAGAAAAACACACAGGATCAACTATTCATCTTCCAAAATCGGACTCCTGGTGCAAAAGTTGCGTTTCTCCGCAAAACGCCAAAACCCGGCCTCGTGGGGTCCGCACCCCATTTTCAGTCCCAACACCGGGAAACCATCTCAAAAATTCTGTCGTACCATCAGGGTCTCAACCCCACTACCAACACGTCAATCGGATGCTCCGGGTAGTAGTTACAACGGCCCGAAGTCGTAAAATAATAATATATTATTATTTTATTCGACATTTCAAGCCCCCGGGCCAAAATCCTGACTCACAAAATTCTAAAAGTGAGTTAAAAAGGTCCGTCTTGACACAAAGAACACGTCGCTGCAAACCGCTCGCAAATCGGAGTTACGGTTTGCAAGTTACGGGGGTGTAAAAAACCCCCGGAACAATCTGGCCGGACCACCGCAGGGTCACCAGAAACCACCACGCCGCCGCCGGACTCCGCCGTGCCGGAGCTGGAAACCACCGTGCCACCGCCGAGCCACCGTGGAACTCGCCAAATTCCGCCGTGGCCGCCCCTGGTCTCGACGGAAAACTGGGTTTTCGCCGGAAAACATCCGGGAGCCACAGGGAGCACCCTGGTGCTCCAAATTCAAATCCAAAAAAAGTTTCGAAAAGCTCGGGAACCAAACTACACAACCCTTATGACTATTAGAAGAATAAAACGCATAAACAGGGTCCGGGATTTTAAAACTCAAACTGCCTACCTGTTGGCGGTTCGCCGAAGCTTCGGGTGCATAACGACGCCTGCAACGCGCTGAAACTCGATCTGCTGACGATCGGCACTGAAAACGGACTCCCGGAGATTGAATTGGTGAAGAACGAAGGAGGGGAGAGGGAAGGACATCCTCTGAACGTTGGAGGATATGGGGGAGGGGGAGATTGATTATGTTTTAATTTTATTTAAACAACTCATTTTACTCTCCCCTGCCAACTCGCCTCCGTCCTAACACCCAATGCAGACAAAGGTAAGGTCACCCCTAGGGTAAACGCACCGTTCTGAATGCAACGACGGACTTAGATTTGAGATCTGAGACTCCGTTCAGATGTTAATCAACCCAACGCCCATAAACCAACTTTTCCACTTATTTACGAAAACGCTCCTGGTGGCGTTTTCAACAGCAGGCCCGCGCCCGCAAACTTTACACCTCTCCTAGAGTGAACGACACGTTCCAGACGTAATCGTGCCCTCAGATTCCCATTATGAGCTACCTTTTAGGTGATATCACACCCCCGCCACATGAATTGTATAAAAATACTTAATATTTTTATAAAATTAAACCCCGGGACTCAGAACTGCACGCCGTCTTCGCGCCTAGCTTTGGTATTTTTTGTAGAAATATTCCAAAGTCTGACAGGGCCAAAAACCCAAGTCGCTACATCCTCCCCCCTTAGAACATTTCATCCCCGAAAAGCCATAAGCTCAATGGAAACGTCTCGACTCTCAAATGGGTCACAGACCAGCGAGTTCACCAACAAACACCCATGCCCGAACACATAAGTCAGAGGGACTCATCCACCACACCTCGATACTATCCGCTTTAGGCGGCACTGACTCGCCCACACAGTTTTAATAGCATCACAAAAACGCATCTCAGTGGGGGAAGGATCTCTCTTCCTTACGCATTCGAAGCATTCCAAACAACACCCACTCAGGGTCTTACCAACGCCCTGAACAAAAATCGAGAAAGCAACCGAAAGGAAAGGTACCGCTAAACGGTGTCCATCAAACAACTGTAGAAAGTAGAAAGGACATAAGGCGTACCTCTATCGATCCGCAGAGTCTCTGGGTTAACAGCCTCTAGGGAATGCAGATGTCCTCGCCCTCGGCCACCAACTCCCTGAGCATGTTGTGGACCACCTGGGGGTGGGGGTGGGGGAACTGGTATCGCCCACCACCGCCTCCAGCTGCACCAGCTCCGTTGCCACGTCGGCTGCCATGCGGTTCTCCTTGCTCGAGAAACTACCTCTGCCAAGGCGGTCTGTCGACAGGCTACCTCTCAGCAGCATGTCGGGTCGGACAATCTCTAGAAAGATAACCCCGACCGTCGCCAGCGTAACACCGCCTCTCCTTCGGCTGACCAAAACTGGCCTGAGATCCCTCAGCCTCATATCCTCCATCCTGGGGTCGCCTCCTGAAACTTCGGCCACGTCCATACCCCTGAGTCTGTTGTCGGCTACCAGATGTCGATCTGACAGACAAAGTCTCATCCCTCGAGTGTCCAACACTAACAGGGGGAATCTGCTCAGCCAGAAAACTCTCCACCACCAATGCTCGATCCAACACTCTATCATAGGTGGGCAGGCACAAGGAAACCACACCTGCTCGGATGTCCCTGCGTAAGCCCTTCTCAAAGGTCCGAGCCCTAAATAAAGGGTCTCGAACCATATCCAGGGAGTAGCGCGATAGGTCTGTAAACTTCGTTGAGTACTCCGGCATGGTCATGCTCTCCTGTCGAAGTTGCAGAAGCTCCTAGATCCGCACTGACCTCAGCATCACCGGATAGAACTTTTCTGTGAAGAGCCTCTCAAACTCTGCCCACGTGAGAGTCTCCTCATCGTGGGATTGTTTCACCAAACTCCACCATCGCCTGGAAGAATCATGTAGAAGGCTCGCCGCTAGGACCACCATCTAATCAGAAGGTGTCCTCACTAGGCGGAAAACTCGGGTGACTACCTCAAGCTAGTCATCAGCTGCCTAGGGGTCTAGATCGCCCTAGTACCACAGAGGTTGCTGCCTCTGGAACTCGTGAAGTGCACTCAGCCTGCGCGCAACCTCATCCTGCACTACCGAAACATCCAGCTTCTCGACGGGTGGCGGCTCAACTGGAAGACCACCTGGAGGTGCAACCTCAGAACCTGCGCCCTGCTCCTTAGCCTCTATAGGGGGAGGGTCGTCAGCACAATCCTACTGCAGAACCCTCGTTGGCTGTCGTCGTGGAGGCATCCTGAAATACATACCAGACACACCACATTCAAAGAGTATATCTGGAGGTCTGACTCGAGAAGGACAAGGAAAAACCCAAAAACCTGGTCTAATATGATGTGTGTACCATTATGTCCCTGCGACTGGTGTACGAATGTCGCGAGTCGAAAGGCCGGTTATCAATGTCCTGGTGTATGGATACGTCGGCTGCCGCACCAACACTAGAGTCCCTGGCATGAATGCCGAACTCGAAACATCCAAACACTGCCACAATGAAACCAGAACCAACCTCACAACTAGACCAGCTACGCTCTGAGATCCCAAATGTGGAACCTCCTCTGACACCACTCTGTCACGACCCGACCCAACGGGGCCCGAGCCGCGACTCCCCAAGCCCGCCTCCAATAGGCCAGGGGATGGTGACCAGCTCCGAGTAGGCTATCTCACACATGGGAGGAATTAGCCTATGGTACCTGTATGCACACACCCACAAACACCTCCATGAATCAATGCAGAGATATATAAAATTGAAAAGGAAATTCATACATACATCTATCCCAAACTAGTGTACAATAGAAGTACAGAAGGGAAAACCAGGGCCCACTAAAAGAAAACTACAAAAGCACGTCCAACCTGCTCTGAAGAAGGGGAATGCTGCCACAAACACACGCCGGAAAGCTCCCTCAGCACAGCTCCGGTAAACACCCCAGTCAACACACTCACTAAGCTCTGCCTGCTCCGGGTCCTCCTGGAACTCCGTCGAAGGGTCTGTGGTCTACACAAGACACAAAAATGTGCGGGAAAAGCCCCTATAGGGGTGAGTATAAACATACTCAGTAGGCACCCCAAAAACCCAAAACCAAAGGGAGAAACTGAAAGGAAAAAGTCCACTCAACCCAGCCAGAGGGAACCCAGACAAGAGAGAAACTCCATCTTGTGACCATCCTCGGCTAAACACATCTAGTCAGCTCAGCTCAGCTCAGGTGTATGCCCAGACATACACCTTGAACAATCCAGATATACTCAGATCATGCCACAAAGCCACAAGAGGTACCGACCACATCACCAGCAATCGTCCACAACCAGGAGAACACTCTCCACGATCACTGTCATCCCAGATGACACTCATCCGAGAGATACACTCCATCGAGTCCCAAACAAACATCTCAGACGCTCACCCGAGAGACCATGCTCGTCAGATAACATCACTTTCTGAAAAAACATAACCACCGAACTCCTCAAATAGGGGATCGCCGCTAGGGTCCGCTAGGGGATACCAAGACCCACTCCGGTATACGTAGCTCACAGATTGGGGATCACTCCCAGGGTCCGCTGAGGGATACCACGACTCTAACAGTTTAAACATCCCATCGAGAGGATCACAGACCCATACGAAGGTTGTGATGCCACAAAAACCCTCGTAGGAATGAACCAAGGGAGGAACCTCAACCACTACTGGTCCAAACTTCGCTAACCCGAGCGACCTGCCACAACGCCACACTACGCACCTCCAAACCGAAAACCGAGGCCACCATCGCATTCCATGTGAAAAAACATGCAGGATAGTCTGTTTACTCGCCCGAAAATGAGCACTGGTGAAAAAGGCACTATTCACCGTAGTTAGCTCGTGCGGGGCCCACACAAAGATCCCGAAACCCATCGAGCGGATCACACAACGACTATCCCCTCGGAAAAACAAGTGGAATCGACTACTCGCTCATCCGAAACGGACACCCGGTGAAGAAGGCACTATTCACCAAAGCCCAGCTCGGGTGGGGCCCATGCATGGATTCCTAAACTCATCGAACGGAATGCATCATTTTGTTCCTCTCGAAAAAACACACAGGATCAACTATTCATCTGCCAAAATCGGACTCCTGGTGCAAAAGTTGCGTTTTTTCGCAAACACCAAAACCTGGCCTCGTGGGGCCCGCACCCCTCTTTCAAGCCCAACACTGGGAAAAAAACTCAAAAAGTCTGTCGTACCATCAAGGTCTCAACGTCAGTGACAACACGTCAATCGGACGCTCCGGGTAATAGTTACAATGACCCGAAGTCGTAAAATAATAAAATATTATTATTTTATTCGACATTTCAAGCCCCCGGGCCAAAATCCCAACTCACAAAACAATCAAAGTAAGTTCAAAAGATCCGTCTCAATGCAAAGAACACATCGCCGCAAACGGCATGCAAATCAGAGTTACGGTTAGCGAGTTACAGGGTTTTAAAGAACCCCCGGAACAATCTGGTCGGACCACCGCAGGGTCACCGGAAACCACCGTGCCGCTGCCAGACTCCGCCATGCCGGAGCCGGAAACCACCGCGCCACCGCCGCACCTCCGCGGAACATGCCGAATTCCACCATGGCCGCCACGGGTCTCGCCGGAAAACCAGGTTTTTTCGGAAAACTTTCCGGGAGCCACCAGAGGCACCCTGGTGCTCCAAATTCAGATCCGAAAAAAAGTTTCGGAAAGCTCGGGGCCCAAACTACACAACCGTTATGAAGATTTGAAGAAAAAAATGCATAAACAGGGCCCAGGATTTTAAAACTCAAACTCCCTACCTGTTGGCGGTTCGCCGAAGCTTCGGGTGCAAAATGACGCCTGCGACGCGCTGAAACTCGATCAGCTGATGATCGGTGCTAAAAACGGACACCCAGAGATTGAATTGGTGAAGAACGGAGGAGGGTAGAGGGAAGGCAATCCGCTGCACGTTGGAGGATTTGGGGTAGGGGGAGATTGATTAT
The DNA here is from genome assembly GCA_963277665.1 of Viscum album. NCBI lineage: Eukaryota > Viridiplantae > Streptophyta > Magnoliopsida > Santalales > Viscaceae > Viscum > Viscum album. The sequence continues at coordinate 1,914,388,941 of OY728151.1, forward strand.
GTTTTAATTTTATTTAAACAACTCATTTAACTCTCCCCTGCCAACTCGCCTCCATCCCGACACCCGATGCAGACAAAGGTAAGGTCACCCCTAGGGTAAAAGCGCTGTTCTGAACGCAATGACGGACTCAGGATTGTGATCTGAGACACCGTTCAGATTTTATTCAAGCCAATGACCATAATCCAACTTTTCCACTTATTCACGAAAACTCCCCTGGTGTCTTTTTCCACAGTAGGCCCACGCCCGCAATGTTTACACCTCTCCTAGAGTAAACGGCACGTTCCGGACACAATTGTGCCATCAGATTCCCATTACGAGCTACCTTTTAAGAGATATCACACCCCTGACACGTGCATTGTATAAAAATACTTAATATTTTTATAAAATTAATTTCGGGCACCCCATAACTCGGAACCGCACGCCGTCTTCGCGCCTAGCTCTAGAATTTTTCGTAGAAGTATTCCAAAGTCTGAAAGGGCCAAAAACATGAGTCACTACACGTCCGGTCAGCTGAGCGGGTTCCATGTGGGTAGGGGGGTGTGCCCCCCCCCCCCCCCGATTGTCCACACCGGCTGCTCCAAGCGGCACCACCCTCCCCGAAACCATCCGGCTAGACAGGTCGGACTTCTGTGCACGCGGCCCGCATGGGCGGGCCGCTAGTCTTCCAACGTGGTGCCCTCATGGCGTCATGGTCAAACTCTACCCAGCCGGCTGACAGGTCGACCAGTTCCTCAGCACGGCGCCCTCCTGGAACAGTTGTTCGCCTCCGCCCGACTGGCCGACGGGCCTGCCTGTTCTTTCACCAAAGCGCCCCGAGATGCGGGCTACAGTTCCTACCGCACAGCTGGCACGACGGCGCCGACTTCCTTAACCTTTTTCCAGGAACGGCGTGATGATGCCTTGCTTCCTCCTCCTCCGGTTGCCAATTCCAAAATAATAAGTTCTAGTGGAGGGTCATCGGGCTATGTTCGTTCAGCCCGCTCCCTCCGCGTTAGGCGGTAGCACATAGCCAAGAATGCATGAGGTTCACGAAACAAAACGACAATTTTATTATCAATAATATTGAACCAAATCACCCTACCTCAAAAATAAGTTCGCGGTTGTCAATCACCGTGAGTTATGGCATCATTTTCTTCGTCGTTGGAGTGTACCCGAGGAAGTGACGTCTCCTTTTTAATCACAGAGAGAAGAAGGGGATGTAGAACCGTAGTCATTGAGTCGATGTTCTTCGTCGTTGAGTTGGTGTTCTTAAACAAAGTAGAAATCACCTTTTTTCTTTACAAGATTTTTCTACCCAAATCCCCACACAACAAGCCAAAAAAAATTAAAATAAGTCCACCGCTTATTTTACATGAACATTCCATAAAATTAAAAATACAAATTTCAAACACTTAATTAATTAATGAAAGAGATTAAAATCATTAATTATGGTGTGTGTTGGCATGAGTTTATATAGGGAAGTGGAAAGGATACAAAAATTAAAATGGAGTTTCCATGAAATTAACATGGGTGTTCAATGGGGTTAAGGAGTTTTGGAATTTGATGTTTTGGGGCTCGTGTGTGCCCCACCTCACAATTATCCTCACATGGGTAGTTAGGAGCTTGTGGGTCCCACTCCAACTCCCCAATGTAGGATATAACCACCTTAGATATAAAAAAAACTATCCCACAATTTTATTCACCTCTCGTTTAATCCAAAAATTTTAACTTCTACTCCCAAGAAAACACATCGACGGTAAAAGTCATATTAAGCAATTACCGACGATGCGAGTTCATTGGTGCCCTCAGATATCAATTCCGAGCAACGGTTCAAAATATAGAAAAAAATGCTCATTCATTCACTAACGTACCCGAGATAAACTTCAGAAATTGATTCCAGGCACAACAACCCTCGGAATCAAGTGCCATCAGAAGCCACAGTCTCGTAAAATTCCAAAGTGTTTATGAAAACAAATTCCTTGAAATTTACAAGTCTTTAAAGTATTCACATTTATGTTATATAAATTTTACATGCATCATTCTGTGTTTCCAGAAAAATGATGTAGATACCCCTACTATCAGTGAATCTTATAAATTATCCATTTCTTACAATACTATTTTTACATTGAATTCTTGTGATGTGGTTATATATGGTTGATTATAGTTAAAAATTTAACAAATTTATGGGATTTATAACAATATATTTTAAATTTGTAAATTTATCACTATGGATTCAACCCCATTCCATCTCGGTGTTTCTCAAAATCCATTATAACATCCTATTTTTTAATATCATTTAATGTTATTGGTCAATTGATTTTAAATTTAGAAATTATAAAACATCTTATGAATATCCCTACTTAGTTATGGAAGATAATGGTGGGGTTATTGAAATTAATTTATTATAATGTTATGATATTTGATATTGAGGATTATGAGATTTTTTTTCATTATGATGATGGCTTATGCATTATCTCTTTCATGTGTAGTTAATTAGATATAATAAACCTATTTCTTTTTATCATAAAAATATATTATTTATTTCACCTGATAAAAACCCCAAATCCTTCCATGGTGAATGAAATTCATTTTCATGTACTTATATAATTACAATTTTAGATATTATAGTAATATCATGAATTTTATTATGTTTATGTTAAATTAAATTTAATAGAGTCCTAATGATCAACTCCTTATGTTTGTGGGTGTGTATCTAAAAGTATTATCAAATACATTCTCCACAATTCCACTAGATGGGGATATTAAATTTTATAGTTCTTTTACCCTAGTATTAGTCTCATTTAATTTAATTAATATTCATTGTCCCCAAATAATAATAATGCATTAAGAATATATCTTGAATATCATGAGACAACGAATTTTATTCATCTTTCCATGTCACATTGTGTGGCTAAGATTTTTCATCGAATAATATATACACATATTTATATAAATTTAAATTTATTGTTAAATGTTTAACATAGTTAGAATGAAACAATAACCATGGAAAATGATTAAATATTTCTCTAATTATCTAAGTGTGAGAGGGTTTCCCCAAATTTATTTGAGGTTTTGATACCCCCATTTTAGATTTTAAAAGGTCATATCATTTTAGAACAACTTCATGACAATATAGTATTATTAAGAATTTTTCGGCCTTCCATTCTATATAAGATATTATATGATTATATACATGGAATATAAATGATTATTCTTCAATAGAAACCTCAATAAATTTAATTTATTTATGTATGATATCGTAGTTTATTGCTAGATGATGGTGCACTATGGGTACTGACATGGTATTTTTTATGATTATTTAATGTAAATTTCCTGGAGTAAAAAATATATAAATACTATATTTGAATTTTTAAAGCATTATTTTAGGGTTATATAGAATATAAAAAGTAATATATAAGGACATTGAGAATTTTCAAGCAATAATGCCTTGGAAAATGGACATGAATGTGATAAAAATTAGTAGATCTATATATGTGTATTTATATTACTGATATTCCATTAATGATTTTCCTGAGATAACATCTATGTTTACTAATGTTACATTAAATGAATTTATATTTTAATGTAATATTGAATACAAAATACCCTAATGTGAGATGATAAATATGTTATCATATACTCTTATACTAGTTCTTTCAATACAAGGTGAGGGTTACTCTATGTACTATGACACATCGTGTCTTAGTTTGTGTTATCTTTACATATGTCACAATAGTGTAGTGGAATATGAATATTGAAAATTATTTACTCAAGAGTGGAGTTTCCAAACTAATGATATTGTGTTATCTGTTGTCAATTATTTACAAAATACTAGGAGACAAACCATTTTGGGAGAAAATATATAGTATATATAAATACTGAGTGTTGGGAATATATTTCCACTCATAATTATTTAATACTCATATAGAGATAATGGGTAATAAATATTTATAATTTTAATTTCAATCATATATATATATATCGTTTTTAAGGGAATATAATTTTCATTATTATTATTTGGAAGTTGCCAATTTAGGATGTGAAATAGTTTATGTATGAATTGTGTTAATTGGAAAATTAAAAAAAATCACTTATATTTTAATAATGAGAATGATCAAGGGTTTTTGGATAGTGTACAAGACACAACTAGAATATCTAATCGTTTCTGATGGGAGTGAAGGTTTAATTTAGATTTCCCCATTATTATTGGAATCCTAAATATTTGGGAGACCACAGGTGATTGGCCTTAGGCTCTATATGGAGATCAATTTTTCAAGTAGATATTTATTGTACTTAAATATTTAATGAATGTATTTACTAAATATGGAAACTATTATAGTTTACCAAATCATCCTAGTGGAACTAATATCTATTATAGTATCAAACACCAATATTGGTGGCCAAGGATGAGGTGAGAGATTTCCAATTTTGTCACACATTTCCTTGTCAAAATGAGAAATTAATGAATCAAAATCCATTAATATTGTAAAAATCACTTCTCATTCCAATTTATATTTGGGATTTGAATCATATTAACTTAATATATTTCTTAAACTCTATATACTTAATGAAAAAAAATGATATGTATGGAATTATAAAAAATTAAATTAAATCAATCCATATTATCCCTATAAAAGATAATATAATGGATTAGGATGACATTAGTATTCTTGTACAAGAGATTTCATTGAGTAACCGCTTCTATTATCACTGACTATGATCTTAAATTTATTTCATAAATTTGGAGAGATATCTAATAATATTTAGGATATAATTCTAATTCAATCATGACAAATAATATGAAGACTAATGGTTGCATACAGTGATTTATTAATATCCATGAAGATATTATTTATCCGTATATTCGTAACATTGAAAATTTATAGGAAACATATTTATCATTTCATCATTTTTATTAGAAAATATTGCCCAAAAATTAATGAAAATTGATTATATTGAATCCCATTGGGGTCATCTAGGTCGCTACCCTCTTACTACGATGAAGTATGTGAATAGTCTTTATTAAGATAAATAACATAAATAGATATAACAAGTAAATTTCATTTTTTAAAAAATATTTGGTTTGATACAATATAAATAACTATATTTTTTAGTCAATATCATAATCCCATAGTGTTTTAGTTTATTATAAATAATTTGATATAGTATTTCCGTAACTTGGATAATGAAGGTTGGGGATAAAAGTTGGGATTATGAAAAAGTATGCATGACCATTTGAAAATGATTAACAACAATTAATGTCGTCATATGAGATTGATTTACTCCTAAATTGAGGTGGATTATTATACTATCCATATATAATAGTTGATTAAATAACTTCTCTATCGTTCTGATGTTGATAAATCAGAAGACATCTATTTAGAATGTGATTCCTCAGTAGTGGAGTGAAATATTCATAATATGGATTATTTGGAGAATGTATTTTAAGGAAAATAAATTCACATACTTCATTTTAATGGAATCATGGAATGAAAATACTTGAGAATTAGTTGTTTGAGGATTTTATGTTGGAGAAAAGGCTGCACATATTTAAGAGATATGTGTTTTTATGACATAATGGTGTATAAGGTAGAAAAAGGTGATAATTGTGACACACAAAATAGAACTATTTTTTATATCAATTATTATTTGTTTTTATCATTTATCATAAGTTTCAAGGGAAAAATTTAATCTTTTTGAGGAATTTCAAATGTGTAATAGTAAGGATGCATTTTTATCATTATAATCTATAGAAACTATTTGGCTAGGGAATTGTGTCATATAGATACATTTTTTTAAATGATTACTCAAATTTTTTACCTATCATTAAATGTTTCAAAGGTTTCAATTAAATTTTTTTCATGAATTTTTTTTGGAGTCTTATTTCAACATATAAATCATTAAATATGATTTTATAAGTCCAATTTATGACAACATTTAAACACATTGACTCTAATATCTTCCTCTACTATTATTGAAGACATATTCGATGTTAAAATATCATTCATCCTGTCTTTATTCCTCCTCTCATATCCTCATATCTCAATATGTAATATCTTATATTGAACTACCCATAGTTGAAGAACATAATGTTTGGGTATTATTATATTCTTGGTATTTTTTTCTAGGTATTTGAAGAATCCCTTTTTTAATATTTTATTATTTGACGAAGGCACCCAAAATTTCATTAGTGAAAGGTAAATCATTCTATTTATTTCTAAAATTTTACAAAAAATTGTATTTCTGGACAATAAATCATTTTCTTATTAATATTTCCCCTTTATAAATCATTAATGATGTGAATATAAATAATTTCAATAATCATTATAATATTATGTTTAAAAATGATATTTTGATGCTTCTTTGGTGTTGCATTTATAAAATAATTATCTTTCACAAAAATGATTTTTTTTCAAATATATTTTTGAATTAATTTGTTCAAATTCATTTAAAATATGAATTTTAAAGTTATGAATATTTTAAAAAAAGGATTTTCAGGGTTTTTTATTATTTCATTACTATTAATTAGATGTTTGGTATTTTGGATTACAATATTGACTTTTTATATAGTTTCATATATTTCCCTCTGTGTGGTTATTATACATATTAACTATGATATATTTATAAGTTTTATATAGATTTAATAAAGGGGTGATTTTTGTAGGGTTCTTGTGATATTACATCATGGTTATTTGTCTACTTTTCTAATTATATTGTTTATGTTTTAGAATAGTTTGTATTAAATGGGATCCTTGGGTAGATAATTTTAAAATCTAGTATTATAGATTCTTTATATATCATTATTTTAATGAATGTTTTACCTTTTTTAGTTCGAGCTATTGATACGGTACTTCAATCTAGCATGGCTGATGGGGGTAAGTCATGTTCCATGCCTATAAGATCACTTTTACGGAAAAATATAGTTTATCTAAGTTATGACATTTGTTATCCTTATATAATAAATATTATAGTTACACATCATAAATTAATTTATAATAAGGTTGGAAATTTTATTTATATGGTCTTTATTATATATGTTTATGTTTTTATTTAATATTATTTCATAATAAATTAATATGACGATTTCCATAATTGAAAATGACTTCCCAAGGAAAATGAAATGTGGTTGGCTACCCTCACTATATAACGACAAAGAATATTCTAATTGTATTTTGTAATTCAGTTTATATATAAAATGAAATTCTATATAATATTGGAAATATAATTCTAGGAATTTTATCATATACTATATACTCTCTAAAATGTATATAGGAATAATTTTATTAGATGTAGGTAAATGAATGGGTACATTTTCATTTGGTGGGGTTTCTATGATACCTTATTTTTGTTATGAAATTTTTGATATGAGGATAGTTAGCTTAATTCATGGGGTTATGGTTCGTAATGTATTTCTGGACTTCAGGAATTTTTTTGGATGCATCATATATTGTCCATATCATTCATCTCTTCTTATCCAGTTCCATTTTTTATTTTTACATATCATGTATGAATTGTAATTACCTGGTATTGTATTCTAGGATTTGGATATTTTTATTAAACAATAAATATTTTGAATAATTTTATTATTTACAATTTTTAAATATATATATTTTTTATATATTCTACATAAGGATACATATTTATTAATTTTTAGTAAGGATCTAATATTGGTTTTTAATATTTTTTTGGCTGGAATGTTTCAAAATGTGTTCGTTTGTTTCCCTATAAACATGTGTCAAGAAAAATATAATAACATACATCATTTTAAAAATATAATGGATCATATATAGTAACATATAGGTTATAATGGGTTAGTTCATTACAAAATTGTATCAAACACCTATTTTTTAATTTGGTATGTAATCGTAGAAAAGATACTGGATTGTCAGAACTCATGAGGTTCATATGATAATGTTTCTATCCTACAATTTTTAGTGATAAACCTTGAGTTTACATGAATTTTTTAGATTTATACTTGATAGTGTTATTATATATTTAAATTTTGGGGTAATTTTTTACCGACTCAATGATATTATCGTTTATATAAATGTTATTTGCGGGTTATTTTAGTATTTTTTTGACTAATTTTATAATGTGGAGGGTATTCCATGGTGGAATGATTAGAATTTATAATATATAGACCATTACATGTAAACATGACACTAATTATTAGTGAATCAATGGCTTTACATGGAATGATTCATTGTTTTTTAAACTCTTCTGATAGATTATGCATCCATGAAACCACTAGAAATATGGATTTTTTGATTCCTTATGATTTTAAATTTTTTTATTATCTTTATTTACGTATCTACATTGGATTAAATTTTTATTCTATTTTTATTTATATCATTTGATCATATTTTCTAAATTTCATCAACTCATGATCTTCAGTTATATTTACATTGAGTTTCATACTTTATGTTTTTATAGAAAATTACTTTTACAATGATGCTGAAACACTATAATGATGGATTTGTGGGAACATTTACATACATAGACCATTATATAGATCTATATATTATTTTTTGATTATTAAAAACTTCCATACTTTTGGTAGATTGGTCATTTATGGTCATGTAAAAATAAGTGAATAAGATGTCAAATTTACAAAGAGAAACATACATTACATCTCTGAGGATCAGGGGTCCTATAAATATTTTTATTGATTGGAGGAAATTTAATTCACATTAAATTTTATTTATGGACTCTAGATTTATATTGTAATATTTTCCACTTATATACTAGAGGGTAAAATATGTATATTTTCTTAGTCGACAGGGTAATCTAATACACACAGACATCTCGTCTACATAGGTTTCATCATTAGATTCAATTATAATTTTAATCTAAAAATTTAATATATCAATTTTATAGGTAATAATGAGTACTGAACATGGGATCCATTTTTTTATAAAATATTTCAGTCACTTTTCAAATCAAGATTAATTCTCTCCGAAAAAAACAACTTGACCGATTCAATAAAAGGTTGTTATAATAAGTTGGGATTAATGATTGAGATTAAATAAAAGAAACTTTTATTATTCCTACTAAAAAATCTACAGTTTTTTAATAATTTTTTGATCAATATATTTGATTATGTTTGGGATGATAATTTTTTTCCAACTATTTTATGTGGGAGGCATTCTACATTTCCTGGTTATCATATAATATATAAGTAGAGGTCATAGTGATGTTGAAAATGTTTCAAATGAAAATAAACCACTAATCTATTTGATTCATCATGTTATAAACATTTTAAATTATAAAAATATGTTAATTATATAATTTATAAAATAGATCATAATGAAAATATAAATTCAATACATCATTGTCGAATCCAAGGACAATTTTATCTCATTGTTAATAGTTTTTATCCATAAGAGGATATGTTTGGTAATATTCTACAAATAGTTCTCAAATATAGTAATATTCATCCAAGGGATCCAGGGATTAATCTAGGAGGCTGTAGGAATGATGTGATATAATTGGTGGGTCTCATTCAAGATAAAAGAAACTATGAAATCCTAAATCTTGGCCTCCCAAAATGGTAGGTCACACAATTGTAGAATATAGAGTTGAGATATTAACTGTTAAATGTACCGTGATTATTTAATCTTTTGTACATTTTAATTTTTTATACATGTGACTTGAATAGTTTTGTATCATTTTAATTTAATTTTCAAGTATGTCTATGAGTATGTATTATAATTTATATGGTATAGATTACTACTCCTTTGGGGTTGATGTGGAGTAGGGATTCAATTTACCAAATTTTCATGTTATAATTATTTATTTTTTAGACATACTAGATATCATTATTATTTATTTTTACATATTATAATTTGAAATTTACAAGTATTTGATGATAAAATATTTAAATATTATTAATTTATATCATCCAAGGTTTTTTATTATTTCTTTTGATGAAAAAACACATGTATTTCAGGGTGAGTGGATTTAATGATCAGGACTTATTTTTCAAAATATCATGACTACATAATTATCTATTTCAATATTACATATAAGTTTCATAAAAGGGAATTTGGTTGAAAAAATTATTATGGTGTTGGATTGGAATCATTAATATGTAATCATTGATTTCATCATACAAATTCTAGAATGTGAAATTGAATTTTCTATAGATTTGCTCAAAGTAATTAGTATCATTAAATTGATTTTTTATGTAATAAATTTTTTTAATGGAATTAAATTTCATGAAATATATCATAATTAAAATGGCGTCATCATCCATACCATGCCACTATTGGTGGATTTAGTTATCTTTTAAATAAAGATAGATGAAAGTCTCTAAATGTAAATTTTTTAAGAATTTAAACTATCAGAATATGAAAAATAAAAACATATTTCCATAGATTGAATATCAATTATATGTGCTCATGAGAGAGATATGTTATATAAAAAATTATTCTTTGGTTGGGAAATCAACAGTATATAATAAAATAGTATGAAAATTTAAACACCACTTTTAACTATAGAAGTATTCATAATAAAAATCTTGTTATACCATTAGGATGAATAATTATCTATCGGTAGTCATGGGACTTATAAATCCCTTATTTAATATATACATAAATATTTTTTTATATTTTTGGATGATATCAATATTTATTAAGAAATAATGGAAGTCTATGGGGATATTTCTATTATTTTTTAATATCTAACAAGGATCACTTCCCATGTGATAAAAATGTCTAAATACTAGTTTATCATTTATGAATCCAAATTTTAATGCAATCTTATATCTGAAAAATGAATTTCTATTGACCCTAAGATTATTTATGTGTATAGTTATTCGTAAAATACAATGGATTTGTTAAAAATTAGAGTGTCCTTATGATTTCTGCATATTAAATGAAGTTCATTCAAGAATCCCCAAAGCTATAAATTCCATTCATTTCCATGAGGTGTAAATTAGCCAAAATCTAAATGAATGATAAATTCTATATATCCATTTAATAGAAAAAGTTTCAATTCACATGTATCTATTTATTTTTTCTATATATGACTCGTGTGGGTTATATAGTGTATTTTTATGCATTAGTAATGTTTTTGGTGTGTATTTTGATTAAGAACCAGAAATATTTTTTGTATGGATCTCACTAGTTATGACCACATATGATCTGTTTCCCAAAATATAACATTGAAATATATTACATGATTTATAAACCTATTACACAATGTTAAAAAATATTTAAGGAGAATTTTATAGTATATATATTCAAAAAGTAATATATGTATGTTTTGTCTTAAATGTTCCTAAAATTGAGGTAGAGACACCTCGTAGAGTATCTACTGAATTTCTATTTCAATAATTAATATACCATGTATAAATGGAATATAGTCAATAAATCTCTTATAATGATGTTACTGATGTATGTAGTGATAAAATATAATGAATAACACTTTTAGAAGTGAATTATTTTTTTCTAAATGCACTTACATATAATGGAATATTATAATATAATGTTTTTGGGTATTTTACAAGACATTGCATAAATTTATTATCTCATTTTGTAGAAGGGGTGGGTTCATAGTAAAAACATATTTATAGAATTTTATGTTGTGTGGAGACATCAATTGATTGGTCTCATATTCCAATTGGATATCTATGTTTGAGGTTGATATGACTATTTATTCAATCATTAAGGAAGGAAATTATGATTGAATGGTGCTATTATTGTTGGGTTGATCACCCTAGTGATTGTGATATATTTTAAGATCTAAAATAATGAAATTTATATACATGGATGGGGAACATTATTATTAATTTTGTGTCACATTTTCATAGTTTTAAAAAGGTGAAAACCTAACAAAAAACAAATATATTCAATATAAAATGTTCAAATTATTAATTAATAGTGGGGGAAAACATTTTGAAAAAATTATTATTTTTACTTAATATATTTAATAGATGAATGAAATATTGGTCATTATTTATTTCCAGAATATCTTTTTTCATTATCTCTCTATAAAGGAGGGTTTAAATGTGTCGGAAGATATAATTATATATATTCAAAAAATCTTGTAGTTGCATCAAGTAACAGTTTTAATTTTACTATGACCAATAAAATAAATTTAATTCTCAATTTTTGATTGTTATTTAAATTAGATTTGATCTTAGTTGAAATTCAGCATTCCCTATTATCAAAAAATATTTTTCAATGAGATAGAAGCAATGAAATCCATAAATATATGCTTTTTGAGTGCGTGTTTTAATATTAAGGTTCATGGTAAAAAAAATTATCATCGATATATATTTATTAAATTAAAATTTAAAAATAATTACTAAAAATAAATGTGTTTTTAGTTTTATTATTCAGTAATATTGATCAAGTATTTTTTGGTTTGATGATGTGGATTTCCCATTAATGGGACAAACCATTTTTAATTAATATAGAGTAAAATTAATTTAATATATAAATTTTTTTTATTATCCCAAATTCTTATTAAATCCTATTTAAATAAGCATAATGAGCCCTTACTATTAGACATTAGTGCTCAGGTGTTCCTAAACATCTCTCCTCGATTGGGACATCAATGGTTTGGGATATAGGGTATACATATTCATTTATTCTGCATATCGTTCGAAATTATAGAATCGATGAAATTATAGAATAGCTAGTGGAATTGCGATGCCCAAGGGAACTGCGTCGCAGAGAACCATGGCCCACACAAGGTGGGCCACTCTGGAGGAATAACCGGCCGACTCGACAGCCATCCGGGCGGAAGGAGCCACGACTCTCATAGGCACAGCCTGCCGAGCAACAGTTGACCGCGGGTCGGGCCGCGCCCCGCCTGCCGAGCTGCGGCCAGCCGTGGGCCACGCCAGGTTGGCCGCTCCAGCTGCAGGTCAGGCTGCATCCTATCGGGCCGGGCTGCTCCATCCGTGGGTTTGGCCATGCCTGCCGGGCCGTGTCGCGCCCACCGGGTGGGGTCGCGCCCCGCCGGGTCTGGTCGCGCCCTTGCGCGTGCGAGGCTGCCTACCATGGGCTAGCCCGAGCCTACCGGGAAAGGCCGCACATCATCGGGTCAGGTCGACCCCTTAGATAGGTCAGACATGCCGAGTCAGGACGGGCCGACCTGCCAGCCCAACGGGCTTGACGGGACGGGATCATTTCACTTAAATGTGAATAACTTCACGACCCTGTCTCTGATCGACACGACATCTGCGGTACTAGAACCCTTATGATGAGGAGGTCTTTTTTCGGTAATCTAAGTGAGTTTTGAATGACTTTTGGAAAATGAATAGGTTTGGAACGAACAAATTTCCATCCAGGCCCCAGCAACAAAAAAACCAATAACTCTCAGACCGGGCGTCCGAATGACGCACCGTCTGTCGAGTTGTGTTCCTTTTGACAAGATAGAACATCAGGATACATCAAATCAAGAAATCCTGATTGTTTATATATTGACACCTTGTCTCGAGGAGCGGACCATCCTAGAATCGATCATGCTTTGCACGTGATCCCTAGAGCTGGCTGTGATGACTACCGTACTGGAATCCTCCGTGGGTTCAACGATGACAAAAACCGTACTATAATCCTCCATGGGTTCGAAAACATAGCTGGACTAGTATCCTACATGGGTCTGACAGTATAGTTTGTCTAGTATCCTATGTGGTTCTAACATCCTAGATGAATCAGTGACTAAATCTGATCAACTCCATCGATATATGAATGATGTATACCTGTTTGAGTTGAGTCTTGACATTCAATAATTATCATCATTGTTATTGACTTACTTTCCTTTGTGGATTGGCTTGTTCTTGGGCTCGAGAGTTGGGAAAGAACTGATATTGATAACATATATATATATGTATGGGCGTATGCATAGGTACGGTTGGTTGATACTTCATGACATTTGGAGAATCGGCTTGAGGCTCATGGAGTGGACCCTCCCAGTGATGAGTGAATAGATTGCATAGACATAGTAGATGGATGTGACTTGACGACTGCCGATCGATTGACTCGGAGTGATTCGGATGGCCCAGTGTGTAGCGTTTGGTAGTAGGAGAAGACCCATGACAGAGGAGCGCTTGGTGGTTTTGGTAGACCTGCGGTACTTGACATAAGGAGTACCTCTGTAGGCTATGATGGGGAGCGCTTAGTTTTAGCAGCAGAAACATGGTGGGAAGCTCTTGGTTATAGCAGAAGGCCCAAAATACTCAACAATTTGAGTACTTTATCTGTCTAAGGATAGTGGGAAGTTCTTGGTTGTAGCGGCAGGCCCACTGTACTCGACAGAGGAGGAATTCTCCAGCAGTCGTGTTTTCGATAATGAAAATCCTCATTTGAGCTGAGCCAATGACCTTTGTGTTTTCCTCATGATTGATATGGATTACATGATATCTTAGGTATATGTTTGGTCATATACCTAAGAAATTGTTATCTGTTGATTTCATACTTTTGGTATATCTTAGTTGGATTTTGGTGAGACCTTGAGGGTCTCGTGGTCCCTACTGAGTATAGTTATAACCACCCCTGCACGGGCTATGCCCGCACTACGTTGTGTTGGATGTAGATGACAGATAGCACTGATTGAGGGGGAGGCTAGTAGATATGGACGGTACCGGCGGTAGACCACATTCCGAGACGTTCATGGAGTGGACGGGCGGACCTGAGGTGCAGATGAGGCCTTTTATACCCACCCTTCTTGTGGGATTCCCGGATGATGACTCAATGGTTTCTGATTTACTTTACTACAGTTGTACTAGCATTTCAGGTGTACTGTACTTTATATTTGGGTTTGTATACTGGCCCATTTACTTTTCAGCACTTACATTTGTACTCAGTTTGGATTAGTTCTTTCTTCTATTGCGTACTTCATGGTGTTTGTTTTGCTTACATAAAGGCAATGCCTTCACTTTTTTATTGGGATTTATTCCTTTGGTTCTAGTCACCAGCCCCTAGCCTATGGAAGCAGGGTTTGGGGTAGTCACCGCACGGGCCCCGAGGACGGGTCGTGACAAATTGGTATCAGAAGGGTTTGTTCTAGCACAAAACTCAGGACTCTGATCATTCTTTTCTGTGTAGAAATAGTGTTAAGAGTATTGAGTGTGGTTTTCAGTCTAGGGAGTCCAGTGTTGGGGCGGGGGATGACGTATCCATACACCAGGACCCTGACCTCTGATTTCCGACTCAGTGCACGAAAACATTGTTTGTGTGTGTGTTTCCAAAATTTTTCTTTATGTTAGCTCAACTAGGTCAGCTCACCAGGTTTAAATCGTTTGACCGTGTCGCATCTGTTCAGGATGACTCCAAGTAGACAGTCAGTTGGACTTCCCAGAGAGTATCCGATGATAACCCACAGAGCATAGAGGCTCTAATGCATGGCCCTTTTTACTATATTGGCACCATTGGGTGGTGTACCTGTAGAACCACCACCAGTTGGGTGGCAGATGCCACGATCCATACTAGCAGACATTGGACACCAACAGAGCGCGTTTCTTGCGTTCCAACAGGAGTGGACTACGAGGTTTCATGTGAGATAGATTATCTGGCAGTAGAGTACTGGATGGAGGTGATTACTGGAGTTTTCTGCCTATTTGAGACACTTTTATAGAAGATTTTGATCTTCGCTACTAGTATTTTTTAATGAGTGACCAAGTGGAAGGTCTGTATAATGATGAAGTTTTGATACATGGACTGTTTTCCAAGATGGAATCTTCAGGCAGTATGAAAACTATATCACTGCATGTTGGTATGTAGACACTACCAGCGGTACCGGTAGAGGAAACTTGTAGTCTTAGTTCCTTACATGTGTTTCTGCACCAGATATCCCTCAAGATTTGAGGCGTGACCGACCCATAGGCTGCTAAGGAATATCCTGAAGCGGTGGCTGAGAATTTTCTAGATATTATACAGCTTCGGCAGGACGACGTGTCCGTAGCTGAGTATTCATCGAGGTATACCGATCGTTCTTTGTTCACGATGAATATGATTCGATCAGTTCTATAGATCTCGGACATATGAGCAAGGTGTGTTTAAGGATATTTGATTCATCACCTTTTCCTCTATGTATTCCTACTAATGTTAGGGTTCTAGAGAGAACCATTGTGGTTGAATTTTAGTTGGATGAGCAGATACAACCAGTGAATGTTAACAGTTTGAAACCATGAAACTGACGTCAGTCATAGAGACTTGAGTGTGTAGAATGTTTCGTGAAGAGGAAGTGATAAGGACAAATGAATATAAAAGGTAGAAGACATTGAAGCAAATCATGGAGAGTAGCATGAGGTGGTGAACATTTTGACATGTTACAACCACCTGCCTTTGTAGTCCCTGCTAGGCTCATGGAGCATGAGGGCAGTGGAAGAGAATAGCTTCATGCAGTCAATGAGTGTGACCCAAGGGCTCTAAGAATGAATTGATGTATGTGTCTACTACTAGCTTCCATATCCAAATACATAGGTACCAATCATTCCTTCATTCCATGAACCATGTCCCAGAAGTAGAGTTTCTGGTTAAGCTGTAGACTTGACCCTCATGTCTGGAGATACCTTTGGGAGAAGACTTGATAACCACACTTACGCTGATGGGGTCGTCCGACCCCTATGGTGAAAGTTTCTGTTGGATCCTCTTGGTGGCAGCATCAAGGCCTTACGAAGTTAATTTGGGTATGGACTGGGAAACAACAATTCATACACAGATTGATTGTATTAGGAAAAGAGGTTGTAGTTTATATACAATGTTTGGATGATGTTTTCAATGGTCGAAGAAAAGGAAAACCCAGGCAGCACTGAATGGAATCATGCATAACAGGTTGCAGTCAATCACTCAGGAGTCGGACAGACATACCTTTATGCCATACTTCTCTAGAGTTATAGCACCACTATCGGCTTTGATGAAGAAGGGGAAACCTTTTGTTAAGTCAGATAGATGCCAGCTGACCTTTTTGGAGCTGGGGTATATGTTGAATAGTGTGCTATCTTCAGGCTACAATGGAGAAGTTCCAAATCATCCAGGAGTGGACGAAGACTACACAAATCAGACAGAAGACTCATGCCGATAGGATACGGGGACCACTGAAGTTTGAGTTTGTCAACCACATCTTCTTACGGGTCTCACCTCAAAGGGGTCTACATAGATTTGGATGAAGCGGAAATTTGTCTCCATGATTCATCGGACCTTTCCAGGTCCTCAATAGAGTAGGCGAGGTTGATTACCACCTGGCCCTTTCACCTCAGTTGAAACAGGTGCATGGAGTCTTCTATGTATCTCAGCTGAAGAGATATGTGCATGACACTACCCACATCATCGACCATGGAGAGCTGGACATAGATGATGGGGAGACCTTAACAGAGGTCCCAGTGGAGATCGAGGATCAACAGGAGAAGGTCCTACGTGGACGGTCAATTCCTCTGGTGTGAATTCGCTGGCAGCACGAGAACCTCCAAGAGAGAACATGGGATCGGGAGGCTCAGATACGTGCTCATTACCCTTATTTTTTTCCCCTAGTGTGAATTGTAGTTTTACTGGGACGTAAATTCTGGAGGTGGGGGTAATATAAATAATAGGAAATTTCAGGGAAATTTTTTCTTAAATTCATTAGAATTTTACAAGTAGGCATTTTCTAACGGCACCTGATTTCGAGACCCGGTATGCCTGGAATAATTTTATGAAGTTTAGTTTGGGTACATTCAGTAGACGTACGAGCGTGTTTTTCTATCTTCTGAATGGGTGCCCGGAATTGAAATCCACAGTCACCGATGAACTCACAACGCTGATATTATCTTAAGGGGACATTTACTACAGTTGCATTTTATGCGGGTTGAGAGATTTAATTTGGGGTTTAATCTTAAATTAAATAAAATTGTGGTAGTACACAATTTTATTTTGGGAGTTGGTTATTTCCTACAAGGGGAGTTAGGGGTGGGTCCCACACCCACCTAACCTCCCATGAGAGGATATAGTATGGTGGAGACCACATGAGGCCATGACCCCACAACTCCCTTGAACTCCACATTAACACTCCCTACATAAAATTTGACAACTCCCCCTCATTTATTTTGGAGGAGCCTCTCCACATTCCATTCTCCCTCTGTCCCTATAAATTTTTCCAAAAAATTTCAATTATTTATTTCAACTATTCAATTAAATAATTAATGTGTTTGATTATTGATTTTCATGTGTGAATAAAATAATAGCCTACGCTATTATGTTGTGGGAACTTCTTATGTTGGGAGGACCTTGGGGCAGCTCTGGAGAATTATAGAGAACACAGTTCTTCAATGAAGAAAATCTCCAGTGAAGAACGCAAAGGACTTCTCAATCAAAACTTTCCATCAAACGCACCTCAGCATCAATGGAATCGACGTACGTATTCCGCGACGCCCGACCTCCGCGATGATTGTCTTCCCTGACCCTTTGACGTGCTCCGCTCTTGAAATCGAGGTAAGGGAATTGTATAATTTTAGTTTGATAAAACTAAACTCTTTTCGTTGTTGAATGCGAATGATTGTCTATAGATGATTGTTACCGCCTAACGTGGAGGGATCCGGACGAAAAAACACAGCCAGATGACCCTCCATTGTTTCATGATTTTTAATTCGCAATGGGAGGCGGTGGCGAACGGAGGCAACAACGAGCGAAGGCGGCGACCGCATAAGTAAGAACCACGGCTCGTAACCGAGGGCCGCCCGGGTGAAGAAGAACTGGACGGTCATAGCCATTCGGGCTGGTGGAACCACATTGCCACGCTGCGGAGATTCGCGGATCACACGGGGCAAGCCGCTCTAGCAGAATAACCAGCCAACTCAACGGTCTGCTGGGCGGAAGGAGCTGCGATGCTCATATGCGCCGCGGCAGAGGAATGGCGACCCGCCACAATGGGCCGCTCACACCAGGATGTCTGGCCCGCTTCGGCTGGCCAGACAGGAGGGCAGCCCTACTCGGCGCCGCTAGTTATAGAAGTCGAGGGGCCACCCCAACCCCCCCCCCCCCCACCCTCGCACCGGTGCGGCCAGTCGCGGGCCGCTCCAGTCGGTCCGCACTACGCCGGCCGGTCCGGGCCACACCCTGCCGGCAGGGGCCTGACCACATGTCCCGGGCTAGCCCGACCCCTTAGATAGTTCGGACCCACTGAGCCAGGATGGGCCGACCTGCTAGCCCACTGGGCTTGACGGGCCAGGCTCGTTTCACTTAAATGTGAATAACTTCACAACCGTTTGTCCGATCGACGCGTCGTGTGCCACAATGGAACCCTTATGATGAGGCAGTCCTTTTGAGATATTCTAAGTGAGTTTTGGACTAAATTGTTAAATGGTCGGGTTTAGAACTAGAATATTTTCAACTGTGCCCCTAGAATGAAAACGCAAATAACTCTGAGACCGAGTGTCCGATTGACGTGTCATTTGACACGTTGGGTTACTTTTGACAAGAAAGAACATATGGATACATCAAATCAAGAATTTTTGATAGTTGATGTATCGACCCCTTTGATCAAGGAGCGGAACCTCCCGAAATCGAGTGTGATTTGTACAGGAACCATAGAGCTGGTTGTGACAACTACCGTACAGGAATCCTCCGTGGGTTCGACAGCTTAGCTGGAATAGTATTTTACATGGGTCCAACAGCTTAGTTGGTCTAGTGTCCTACATGGTTCCAAAATATTAGATGAATAAGTGACTACATCTGATCATCTTCATCTTTATATGAAATATGTACACCTATGTGAGCTGAGTCATGACTTTCAATCATTATCATCATTGTGATTGACTTAATTTCCTTTGTGGATTGGGTTGTGCTTCGGCTCAATAGTTAGGGCTGAACTAAGATTGATAACTTAGGTATATGTATGGGAATATACCTATGTATGGTTGGTTGATACTTCATGACACTTGGAGTATAGGCTTGAGGATCGTCGAGTGGACCCTCTCAGTGACAAGCGAACAGATTGTATAGACCTAATAGTTGGTTGATACTTGTCGACTATTGATCGATAGAATCAGAGTGATTTGGATGGCCCTATGGGGAGCACTAGGTTGTAGCAGCAGACCCACGACAAAGGAGAACTTGGTTGTAGCGGTAGACCCACGGTACTCGGCAGGAGGAATACCTCTGTACGCTATGTGGGGGAGCACTTGGTTGTAGTGGCAGAACCATGGTGGGAAGTGCTTGGTTGTAGCAGCAGGGCCACAATACTCGAAAGGTGGAGTACTTCACCAGTCTAATGTTAGTGGGAAGTGCCTGGTTGTATCAGTGAGCCCATTGTACTCGTTAGAGGAGGAGTTCTCCAACATCCATTTTTTCGATAATGAAAATCCTGGTTTGAGCTGAGTCAATGACCTTTGTGTTTTCCTCATGATTGAGATGGATTACATGATAACTTAGTTATACATTTGGGGATATACCTAAGAAATGGTTATTTATTGATTTCATAATTTTTGGTTTATCCTTGTTGGATTTTGGTGAGACCATGAGGGTCTCGGGGTCCCTAATAAGTTTAGTTATACTCACCCCTGCACGGGCTACGCTGGTACTATGTTGTGTTGGATAGAGACGACTGACAAAACTGATCGAGGAGGATGATTGTTGTAATGATCCGAATCCGGAGCCCCTCTTCGGGTGCCACGTAACAGGTTTGCCACATGACCTAAAGCGTGTTTGCCTAAATGCTAGAGGCTGTCGACTAGTAGCGAGGGCCTTGGTGAGTTGGTGGGGAAACTATTCCCTCATTCAGTAATGTATATAGCGAAAGAACAACCAGACACAATAGTGAAAACAATAAACAACATTCCACAACTGAACTGAACAACGGAAACAGTGTATAAAATAATGATGATGCAACATGGTACATATGTCAAAGGAAAGCAGTAAACAAACCAATGTGCTGAGGTACAACTAAAAAACAAAGTTCAAAAGAAAACAAAGTAACACCTCAGCATTGCAAGCCACGGCTCGGTCCCATGCTCTCCAACTCCAGTGCAATCAAGAACCAGAAGTAGATGGGCACTTTCCATTATCTATACCTGCAACAACATAGTCTTCTTGGTCCAAAAAGCTTGGCCCAAATAGGGTGTGAGATATAATCCTAGTAGGCAATCATCCAAAGATCTGTGCCTAATAGTCAATGAATACAAGGCAAGTAAAAGTGCCAGAAAATGTAAACAGAAAAGCACACAACAACTACAATCCATAGTTGTAGCATAGAAAGTACACAAGTAACAACAACAACAAGAGGGAAATAGGTAACCCACTGGGTAGCTCTCACAGCCTAACACCTATGATTCAACCCAAGTTCTAGAAACCCTGTAGGTGGAACACACAGTCACACCCCTCTGGTTCAGCTATAGAATTAATAGATATCAGAGGAAGAACTCACCGTCAATTCCCCCTATAGTCTCGTATCGTACTAAGGCTCTCTGGGGAAACACTCAATGTATCATTCTCCCGGTGGCCCATGTTGAGGAACTAAAGACTCTCTGGGGAAGAAATCATCGTTAATTCCCCATGTTGTCTCGCATCGTTTTAAAAGTGACTCTGGAGAAGCCCTTACGTCAATTCTCCCTATGGTCTGCTACACTAGGTACTCAGAGTCCTGTGTGATTAAAAACATGCTCAACATGCATACATCTTCCAAGTAAACCTCCAGACCTACATGGCTATCATTATAAGGCTCAACAGCTATAAATAAGCAACAGTTCCACTATCCTACAACTAGGCATGGAAACTGGAAAGCACCAAAAAGTAAAACAATCATGGAAAATCAACATGAGAACAAGGCAATTTACTCTACTCACAAGAATACACCTCTACTATAGCAATCAAGAAGAGTAGGCAACAACAGGGGAAAACATGAAACCCACAATTCCCTGCCCAAGGGAATTTGTGGAATTATCACAAAATACTCAAAGACATTCAACAGAAAGGAACAAACCACCTACCTCGATCCTAGGAGATCAATATACATGAAACAAGACGATTTATTCTCCTTAGAACATTGTAGATCTGAGAAAACACACAAAACTCTCAACCCACGATAACTCGAAAACAATGTGGAATCAGAAAACGAAGCTAAAGTAGAAGGAAGATCATACAGCTGCAATAACAACGCAATCGACCGTGCTCGAATCAGAGAATGGATGAAGAGGCGGGAGCTTGTCGAAGATTCGGTCGTACGGGTCGCTCTTGGACGAACGGGACCAAGAAGGAGGTGTTTCTGTGAGTCAGGCGAGACCCTGGTCCGTTTAGTGAAAAAAAAGAAAGTACACGACGTGTACTTTTAGAGTACACGATGTGTACTGGGTCTTTTCCGTAATTCACCAAAATTGTCCACTACATCATCCCTACACACCGTGTGTGTGGCCGGGGCAAGGAAAGCACATGACTTCGAGTCGGAGAAGAGTACACGGCGTGTACTCAGAAAGATCACGGTGTATACATTGAAAATAACCAGAAAGTTAATTTTTCTTAAAAACTCCAGAAAAAGGAAAAAATACCTGAAACGAAGATCTGGGTTCTTAAAAAATTCCCCCCTTAATGAAATTTGACCCTGAATTTCCCTAACGTGGTGTAGAAGAAGAATCCCCGAACAGCTCCGGCCACTCCAGCCGTACATCGGCCTCCTATTCCCAAGCCTCATCCTGTACTCACCCGTGCTGCCACAACATC
Source organism: Viscum album (assembly GCA_963277665.1). NCBI lineage: Eukaryota > Viridiplantae > Streptophyta > Magnoliopsida > Santalales > Viscaceae > Viscum > Viscum album. The sequence goes on from OY728151.1 coordinate 1,914,411,554, forward strand.
AGTACCAGAGGAACCGACCACCCATGGAGAACCTTTGTACTGCGATGGACGATCCAAATAGGATGCTCCTCAAACAATGCATTCACTTCAAGCTCTACCTCCTCAGGTTGAATGACATGAGATGTGTGTGAAAAGTAGTGTCAGAGCTGAGAGACGTGGAAGACGTCATGCATGGCCTGGTACCTCTGAGTTAGCTACAACTGATAGGAGACCGGACCCACTCTTTCCAGGACCTCAAATGGCCTGACGTACCACGGTGAAAGCTTACCTTGTCTCTGAATCCTCTTGTGTCCCAACCTCAGTGCGACACGTAGGAAAACCTGATCCCCGACCTTGAAATCTAGAGGTCAACTCTGCTGATCAGCATAAGACTTCTTCTTAGACTGTGTTGTAGACATTCTCTTTTGAATCAGCTCTATCTGCTCTGAAGTCTCCTAAACAAGATGAGGTCCCAGCAAAGCGGCCTCTCCTGCCTCCAGCCAGCACAAGGTTGATCGGCATGTCATACCATACAAATCCATGTATGGTGACATCTGAATGGTCACGTGGAAACTCTTGTGGTAAGCGAACTCCACCAGAGGTATATGCTTCTCCCAAGATCCGCTTAGGTCTAGAATGCAGGCTCGAAGCATATCCTCAGGCACCTGGATCATGCGCTTGGATTGGCCATTAGTCTGGGAATGGTATTCTATACTCAAAAGTACCTATGTACCCAAGGCCTTCTGAAGTCCCTACCAGAAGCAAGAGGTAAAGCGCACATCCTTTTCTGAAACAATGGAGCATGGAACTCCATGAAGACGAATGATCTCTAGGATGTAAAGTCCTCCCAGATCATCGACACTAAATGTCTCTTTGATCGGAAAGAAGTGAACAACATTCATGAGCCTGTCGATGACAACCCAAACAGAATCGTTTCCTCGAGGTGATCTCGACAACCCTGTCATGAAGTCCATTACAACATCATTCCACATCCACTCCGGAATGAGTAACTGCTATAACAGGCCTGCTGGTTGCTGGTGCTCTGCCTTCACCTACTGACAAGTAGAACACTGCAAGACGAAACCAACAACATCTTTATTCATACCTGGCCACCAGTACTGGCGATGACGATCCCGATACATCTTGGTGATTCCAGGATGAACTGCCCAAAATGAGGAATTAAAATACCGCATTAGCTCCTCGCATATATCTGCTGGAACCCATACGCATCCCAAGAAATGTAAGATATCAGCCTCGCTCACTATCCATCCAGGAAGAGAGTCTTCTCGGGAAACACCCTCCTGCGGGACTAAGTCTTTAGAGTCTGATAGTTTCCTCATCCGTACCTAATCGTGATGTGAAGAGGTAAAAGCTACAGAAGAAAGGAAAGTTTGTCCCTGTCTATCTTGCACCTCCAGATGCATCTCAGAGAACAGAGCCATCAGCTGCCACTCACTATTGGCCTCCTGAACCACCTGAACCTGAGTTCTCCTGCTCAATGCATCATCCACTGTGTTTCCCTTTCCTGGCGTATAGGCAAGCTCGAAATCAAACGATCGAAGATACTCGACCCACCTACACTTCCTCAGATTCTGATCACGTTTAGTGAAGATATACTTGATATTCTTGTGGTCAGTGAAGACCACAAAGTGCTCTCCCAGCAGATAGTGTCACCAATAGCGTAAGGAATGAACAACATCTTCCATCTCCAGATTTTTCATAGGGTAGTTCCTCTCATGTGGCCTCAACTACTAAGACCCATACGCAACGACTCCATCTCCCTGCATAAGTACATCTCCCAGCCCAATACCAAAATCATCACAGTAAACAATGTAGTTGTTTCTAGGCTCTGGAAAGACTAGTATCGGTGTTGACGTCAACCTCTCTTTCATCTCTTGAAAACCTGACTCACAAGAATATAGCCATAAGAACTTCTTCCCCTTCTGGGTCAAACCTATCTAAGGCGCTTCTAGGCATGATAAGTCCTGAATGAAACTTTTGTAGTATCCATCCGACCCTAGGAAGCTCCGTACCTCAAAGACGTTCTTTGGCTGCTCCAAGGAAACTACAACTCTCACTTTCTCTGGGTCCAGAGATACTCTTGCCTTTGAGATGACGTGACCCAATAAGTGAATCTAGTCCATCCAGAAGTGGCACTTTAAGAGTTTAGCATAAATCTGGTTCTCCCTCAGTGTACTCAGAATGATCTCAAGATGTGTGTCATGGTCATGTCGAGTGTGAGAGTACACCAAGATATCGTCCACGAAGACCACGAAAAAGGATTCCAAGTATGTATGGAACACTTGGTTCATCAGTTCCATGAAAATAGCAGGCACATTCATGAGACCGAACAGCATGACTATATACTAGTATAGAACATACCTGCTCCTGAAGGCTATCAGAGGTATATCTGATGGTCTAACGCACAACTAATGGTAACCGGACCTCAAGTCGATCATCAAGAATACCTGGGCTCCTAGAAGCTGATCAAAGAGGTCATTGGTCCTCGGTAAGGGATATTGGTTCTTGACCATCAACTGGTTCAGCTTCAGATAATCCACACAAAGCCGAAGGGTACCATCTCCCTTCTTCATAAACAGGACAAGTGAACCCCAAGGAGAAGTACAGGTTTAGAAGAAACCCTTTTCCTGCAACTCCTCCAATTGCATCTTGAGCTCCTACAACTCAGGTTTGGCCATCCAATAGGGAGGAATGGAAATGGGTGTCTCTACTAGCACAAGATCAATAGAAAAGTCTACCTCACGATCTAGAGGATATCCCAAAAAGTCCACTAGAATGACGTCCCTAAAACGATCCACCCCTGGAGGAATGTCCAATTATGAAGTCTCCTAATCATCCACATAAATACTAGAAATCTGGGCCTTGTACCCTCCTATCCCATGATGCTCGAGTCTTTCTCGACTCGCCTGAACATCCCACTCACCTCTATGAAGAAAAGATTCATCCTCTGGTGAAACGAAACTCCCTCTACTGCGATAAAAGTCGAGGAATACTTGGAAAGGAACCAACCAGTCCATCCCGAGGATGAAATCATAGCCTGTCATCTTTAGGACATAGAGATCCCATATGAAACGATACCCTACAACCGTGAGAGGGAACTCTCTACACTGGCGTACAATATATATATTCGTCCCCAATGGTGTGTCTAGTGTCAACGAGTCGGTAGAAGAGAAGACATAGAGCCCAACGCTATCCACAGCAGCAAGAGAGTTAAAACTATGTGTAGCACCAGTATCGAAAAGAGTTAAAGATAAAACTGAGGCTACTAAGATCATACCTCAAACTGTAGAAGGGCTGAGATCCTGCTCTTGATAAGTCTGCTCCACGGAGAAAGACTGGCCTGCACCGCGTCCCTGCGCCCCTGGCTAACCACTCTGAGTTAAACCTCCCTGATGGTGCAGAGGGACTGGTGGATGACTGCCATGACCTCGACCTCTACCTCGGCCTGAACGGCAGGAAGATCTCCAGTTCCCCAACTGTTGAGAAAGCGGTGTTGCTTCTCCTGAACGAGGAGTCATGGAAGAACATAGGTCACCAGCTACTGGTGAAAAAACCTGGCAGAAATGTTGAAGGTGACCCATCTTGCCGCAATATCGGAACTCCATAAGTTCTCTCTAGCACTGCGGCCTCGTGTGCCCTGACCTTCCAGAAGGTTATCATAACACCTGGCTACCTGATGATGCATATCGCTTCCTCAGATCACTGTGCGTAGACTCCCTACAGCGCTTCTTGCTATCATCTGGAGGAAAGATAGCTCTGGAAGCAGAACCACCCTGGCTCGCAGCTCCAAAGTCTCTCAGATTTCACTCCGCAATCAGTGCCTGATTGACAATGGAAGTGATGGAAGTCAGCTGGAAGATGTTCATCTGCGAGCAGATCTCCCGCCTGAGAAAATCTTTGAACTTCCTTGCCTATAACACCCCACTCCCATCCCAGAGTGGTGTGAAACGTTGCAGCTCAGTGAAACATGAGGAATAATCCATGACAGAAAGAGTACCCTGCTCTAAGCTCATGAACACCCAGGCTCAGTCTGCTCTCAGGGTATCCGAGTAGAAGTAGTCATAGAACACGTCCTGGGACTCCTCCCAAGCCATAAACTGCTGTTGACCCACCTATGAGATCATGTCCCACCACCTCATGGCGGAGTCTCTGAGCATGTAGGTGGCGAGCTTAACCCGACGCTCGGGAGGTGTCTCCAGATGCTCGAATATAGTCATCATGGCTTCCATCCATGACTATGCATCCTATGGTCTTCCTTCCCTTGAGAATGTAGGAGGATGCTGCTGCTGGAAAACCCGCGTCAAGTATGCCATATTCGTGGCAGGAGATGGAACTCCCTAGAAGGCATGCATCATCCTCATGAAACCTTCCCTGAAATGCACATCATCACCTGCAACTAGTATGACACCTGGTGCCAAGGCTGGCCCGACTGGATGATCGGCAGAAAGTCCCTGATCAGCCCTATTTGGCATTTGATCACTGCTTGACGAAAGACATACGATCGGTGGACGTCTTGGACGCATAGCTCTGAAAGATCAAAAGCACGCCTTAGATTAGGAAAACAAGGACAGAGAATACAAGAGTACAAAATGGAAACAGGGGAAGGAAAACACACAAGTTTACAAAACATGACTACACGGCATGTATAAATACTACTCGGTGTGTCTTCTTATGCCACTAACATGGGTGTGTACTCGTACCCTACAAGTCGTGTAACACCTCAACTACACGGCTTGTTAACCCCAACACACGGTGTGTACATGAAAACTATTCCCCTACCCGAGTCTCTTACACGACTGACCCATACGGTTTTCTTAAACAGAGACTACACGGCGTGTTCCTTGCAGACACAGCATGTAGTGGACATAGCTTTGGCGGCCCGTGTTGTTAAACACACGGCTGTCTACATGGCTGAACCTTACACAGCGTGCTCCGAGAAAACATGGAATATATAGGCAAGGTGACACCTCCCTGTGTTGTTCGTGACATGGCTGGGTACCTGAACAAAACTACATGGCATGTTATGAACAAACACAACATGTGGAAAGGAATGGAACACTGGCCTGTGTTGTTCGTGACACGGCCGGGTACCTAGACAAGACGACACATTGTGTTCCCTATGGACACGACATGTTCTACCCGAGCTTCCCCGATCCGTGTTGTTAGTGACACGACCACGTATACAGCTTCGAACATACACGACGTGTTCCCGAAGATACATTCATGACACCTTGTTCTGTTCACACTGTTAGTGACATGATTTGAAGACTACACGACGTGTATCCAAAAAGTACACGCTGTGTATTCTGGGTTTTATCTGGGTAGTAGCACCAAACTGCACATAATCCCAGAAACACTAAAAACAAGGCAAAGAGGTTCAAACTTCAAATCCGTGAAGGCCCATACTCCCCATGAATCAAAGCTTGACATCTCCCACATTCATATACAAGAGAAAATAGGACCATGATCCACCAATTTTCGATTAATGAGGGCCCATAACACCTCAAGAACCAAAATTTGGCATTCATTTTAAGAAAAGAACAAAACAAACAGTTTTCTAACATAACATTAGATAATCTATCAAGCATCTATCACAACAGAATGCATAATCTACACAAAGCCTATCCCAACAGCATGCAATCGCTAATGCACCCTAAATGTAATGTCAAGAATGCATGGAATGTGATTTATAAAAGTGCATATATGATGCATGAGATGACATACCCTCATCTCATCGAGTTGCGACAGAAATAGAACCGGAATCATAAAGAAAATAACAACACAAAGTATGTGAATCACTCTAGGTGAATTCATATCAACCATAACTCTCAAAACCAGAAAACTGCTATTAACAAGGTAGTATGGATTTTCCCTGTACACGGGTTAGCTACTCCGGATCACAACTTAATACCAAGTACCAAATCTGTCCTATCCCTGGATAAAGTCTCCAAATAGTAAATCAAGATAAAAGAACTCCTCTGATACCACTTTTTAAAAACACGAATTCGGAGCCCCTCTACTGGTGCCCAATACCTGGTTCGCCCCATGACCTCAAGCGCATTTCCCCAAACGCCAGAGGCAGCCGACAAGAAGCAAGGGCCTTGGTGATTCGGTGGGGAAACTATGCCATCGTTCGGTATTGTATACAGTGGAAGAACAACTGGACACAATAGTGAAAAAAATAAATAGCATACAGTAACTGAACTGAACAGCAGAAGCAATGTATAAAATAATGATGACGCAACATGGTACATATGTCAACGGACAGCTGTAAACAAACTAATGTGCTGATGTACAACTGAAAAACAAAGTGCAAAAGAAAACAATGTAACTCCTCAGCATCACAAGCCACGGCTCGAACCCAAGCTCTCCAACTCCAGTGCAATCAAGAACCTGAAGTAGAAGGGTGCTTTCCCTTATCTATAGCTGCAGTAACATAGTCTTCTTGGGCCCAAAAGCATGGCCCAAAGAGGGTGTGAGATACAATCACAATAGGAAATCACCCAAAGATCTGTTCCTATCAGTCAATGAATACAAGTCAAGTAAAAGTGCAGGAAGCAGTAAAAAGAAAAAGAACACAATAGCTACAATCCACAGTTCTAGTATATAAATTACACAAGTAACAACAACAACAAGAAGGAAATAGTAACCCTCTGGGTAGCTCTCACAGTCTAACCCCTATGGTTCAACACAAGTTCTAGTAACCCTCTAGGAGGCACACACAGTCTCACCCCTCCGGTTCAACTATAGAATTAATAGACTCTCTGAGGAAGGACTCATCGTCAATTCCCCATATAGTCTCGTATCGTACTAGGGCTCTCTGAGGAAGCACTCAACATCTCATTCCCCCTATGGCCCGTGTCGAGGAACTACATACTCTCTGGGGAAGAACTCATCGTTAATTACTCATGTAGTCTCGCATCGTATTAAAAGATACTTTGGAGAATACCTTATGTCAATTCTCCATATGGTCTGCTACACTAGGTACTCATAGTCCTGTGTGATAATAAACATGCTCACCCTACGTACATCGTTCAAGTAAACCTCCAGAACTACTTGGCTATCATTCTAAGGCACAACAATAATAAATAAGAAACAGTCCCACTGTCCTATAACTCGGCCTGGAAACTGGAAAGCACTAAAAAGTAAAACAAGCTTGGTAATGAAACATGAGAAAAACACAATTTACTCTACTCACAAGCATAAACCTCTACTACAATAATCAAGCAAAGCAGGGAACATGAGGGGAAAAATTGGAAACCCACAATTCCCCGCCCAAGGGAATTTGTGGAATTTGAACAAAATACTCATCGAATTTCAACAAAAAGGCACAAACCACCTATATTGATCCTAGGATATCGATAAACATTAAACACGAAGATTTATTCCCCTTATAACGTCGTAGATCTGAGAAATCACACAAAATGATCAACCCACGATAACTCGAAAACGAAGAGGAATCGGAAAATGAAAATCAAGAAGAAGGAAGATCTTACTACTGCGATTCCAATGCAATTGTCTGTGATTGAATCGGAGAACAGATGAAGAGGCGGGAGCTCGTCGAAGATTTTTCCATATGGGTCACTCTCGGATGAACATGACCTAGAAGGAGTTTTTTCTGTGCGTCAGGCATGACCCCAGTCCATTTAGTGAAAATAAAGAAAGTACAAGGTTTGTACTTTTAGAGTACATGGCGTGTACTGGGTATTTTCTGAACTCTGCCAAAATCAGCCTCCACGTCATCCAAACACACCGTATTTGTGTCCCGGGAATGGCCAACAAATGGATTCGAGCCGGACAAGAGTACACGACGTGTACTCCGAAAGTACACGGCGTGTACTTCGAAAATTTCCAGAAAGGTCATTTTTCTTAAAAACTCCAGAAAAAGGGGAAAATACCTAAAACAATGATCCGAGTTCTTACACTTGTGGATTATGACAGTTCCAGAGGTATACCACTTGGAGAGATGTACCAGGAGTGGACAGACGGACATGAGGTGCAGAGGAGGCCATCTTTACCCACCCTTCAGGTGGGATTCCAGGAGGACAACTCAATGGTTGCGGATTTATGTTACTGCTATTGTACTATCTTTTCAGTTGTACTTTATAGTTGGGTTTGTATACTGGCCCATTTACTTTTCAGTACTTATTTTCTACTCATTTTTGCTTATTGATTTCTTCTGTTGCATACTATGTGGTGTTTGATTACTTACATAAAGGCAATGCCTTCCCCTTTTTTCATGATTTACACTTTTGGTGCTAGTCTCCATCCCCTAGTCTATGGAAGGCGGGAAAGGGGTAGTCACAGCATGGGCCCTGAGTACAGGTCATGACAAAATCCTTTACCGAATTCTCTATTTTCCCATAGTTCCCTAATGTCATTAAATGTCCTACATATTAACTTATTAACATGTCATTATAATTTTCTAGTGATTTCATTTTAACATTTTAATTATGTGATTATAGTCTACAATATACATGTAATAAATTTTGAGTAGGTTATTGAACATACCTTTCATTGAGATCCCCATTTATTATTTTGTTCCTAACAATCTTGTATAATAATTCATATTTTATAAAATATATGCTTATAACTGTTATCATTTCTTCAATACACTATTATAGTGATGATGGTAAGATTAATTCCCAAAAGTCATTTAAAAATAAAAAGTTATGTAACACACATTTGATTTGGATCATGATGAATTAATTATTTTTATCCTACACTAGTATCTCTTTTATAAAAAATATGAAAACCCACCAAATAGTCGTAAATTTATTCAATTTATTAATTTTATTGAAACCATTTAGGGGAATTTATTATCTCAATTTTTGATTTTATTTAAAATATTTTAATGTAATCATTTGGTGAGAAGGACATCAAAATAAAAAAAATGATCATTATGATACATCCAATCTCATTCCTCCTATTCAATTTTCCCTGTTTTGATTCTAGTAAACATATCATCTTGTACTATCTAGATTAGTTATTATTCTATATGAATCCTCTATAATCTAAATCCATTTTCATTAATCACATAAACATGAAAATTAACATCAAAAAAATAAATTTTATAACTGTAAAATCTGACTAAATATTCAGTATCACCAAATAAAGAGTGAACTACCATAGTTGAGTATGTTATATTTTTACTTTTGTCTTAAATACATGATTTGATATAACCTATCAGGGCATAGAAAACTGAAAGATTAATCCAAAAAAGGTACTTCACTAGAATAATATTCCCAAATCCAAAAGATCTTCAATAACTAAATTTGATGTGCATTGTAACAACGCATATAGTTATCATAGTGCATTGAAAATTTGGTAGCAGAAAAGAAACATAAATCATTACACAATGCCTACTATAACATTTATGAATTAAAAAGTATATAATAATGTGGAAAACATAATTTTAAAATAATCAATTATTTTATATGGTCTTGAAAAAAATATATACATTCATGGGATAAAACTGCTCCATATTTATTACTAATTTTCTAGAAAATATAGGTACATACAATCACTGTGACCCTATCCCCACATAGATCACAATCTTTTATGATCGTAATCATATCAACATATATGTGATCCCACCTAAAATTTACAGTGATATCCATATGGTCAATATGTGTCACTCAACATTAATAATGGGAGGGGTCTATTTATTTAACTAAGATGATTATAAATTCGAAGATGAATTAATCGAGATGATTGTTGATAACTAATGGAATAATATATTTTCCCATTATAGTAAAATAATATACTCACATGAACCCTTATGTACAACTAACTATATATATCACCATCATTAGGAGAAGCTAAAATCCATGAAAAATATACCAATATAATGTGTCTCCATTTCATTTAATAAAATCCATAATGTCTGATGAAATATATGATGATTATATTTCTATGGAATCCATCATAACATGAAAAAAATTCAAAATTACTAATAGTAATTTCTAGCACATGTGGAATAAAATATTTGTTTGAGTTTTAGGACAGAGAGAAGAGTAACAAACAGTTCAATATTTCATTGGAATAGTAGTAAACAATGTTAGTGAAAATTATTATTTGATGTTGAAAGGGGAATTGGCATGATCCCAAGAAATTGGGTTTGCTTTTATATGAATAAAAGGAACCTAATATTATTCATAATCGTTTAAAAATATAATTTCATTTTTGGTTTGAGACATATGGAAGGTCTTTGAATCATGATTATTAAACGTGTGATAATTTAGGGAATATTTTGTGGGTGTTAATTAAACAATATTATATTAATATGATTAAATTAATTACATGCTACTTGGATTATTATTAGTCACTTTCTTTTAGTGGAGCATCATTGATCAAGAGAAGGATCAATACCAAGTGGATCTTAAGAACAGTTTTAGCATAATCTAATTAAGGAAAGTGTATCATCTTATTCAAGATTTTAGTTAGATGTGTAGAATATTTTTAGTGGTTGTTCATACACAATATAGAGTAGAATGTTGTGGATGATTCACATGATGATATTTAGTGAATATTTTTTCTGAGTTTTGGTAATTAGTGTTAACGGTAGTAAAGAGGAATAATTTCTTTTCACTTCAATAGGGGATATTAAGAATGTGGGGGGATGTGATCAAATTTATGTAAAATTTATTCTTCATAACTAATAAAATTATTGAAGGGGAGTGTAGAGTTCATGGTGTAGATGAGCCTCTTTTCGATGTCATTCATTATAGGGTCACCCTATTTACACTACAGATTTATTTTTAAGATCCAAAAAAGGATAACTTAAATAATATGATAAGTAATATGTAAAATATCAAGAGGGTATTCATCATACCACCTTGTAAAGTAGGGATATTAGTGCAAGATATAATATGTTGGATGATTTGAGGTTTTAGTTAATTTGGAGAAGTAATCTATTGTCTTCTTACCTGCATTTTATAGGGGGTATCATTTCATTTAAATCTAACTGGAACTGGATTCCAATGTTTTTTTCTTAATGGGGGTTTCCCATAAAAAATTCATGTTCATGACCATTCATGGGGAATTGTGATTTTTGGGTATTCATATTCCCTATCATATTTAGTAATATTTACCTTGTAGTTCATATCATCAGAGGGGTTCCAGTGCTTTGTACTAATGATTAGAGATTGAGTTTCTAGAGGATTCCCCTATTATCTTTTCCTTCCTCTGGGAGATTAGACACAATGTGTCCATATAGGTGGTTATTGGTACTATGGACGAGTAAATTTGTGTGGTGTTCTACATGTTATAGATATGAGAGTGAAATATTGGATAGATATCATATGTAGTACTATATATTTATTATTTAACATAAATTTTTACTTATTTGATTTTGGAACATCGTACACTTTTATTATGAAAACATTGGTACTAAAAATGGTACTCAAGGTATAAATTAATCCCATTCACAAAGTTCTGACTTTTGTACATGAAGTTAACAATGGAATTATTGATTTTTTACAGGTTTTGATATAATATTGAGGAAGCATCAGTGAATTGGTGATTTATATCTTCTTTCAAAAGCAGCATAAATTATTTTTCATAACATCATGTCATGGAATTACATAGATGAAATAAATTTTTTAATATATATTAGTGTGGTATTATGTGATGAGAAAGGAAAATGGGTGGATTTTTTTGGTGAGTGGGATTATCCGATCGGTCATAGAGTCTCAGATAGTTTATTATCATAATGAATAGAATGGCCATTGGATTTAGTGGTTGTGCCAATGAGGGGTATCCTAGAGTCAAAATTGAGTTTTTATCAATATTTATTAGAGATTTTTTAAAACTACCCCCTAGATGTGACATTGAGTTGTGGATAAATTTATTTCGTGATGCCTCTCTAATTTTGATGACTCCATATCATATGAAATATTCTATGTTATCTGAGTTAAATTTCAAGATCCTTGATTTCATGAATAATTCATTCATTAAACACATTATATCACCATGGGGTTCTGTAGTATTATTCTACATGATGGATGTTTGGGTTCAAGACTTTTTCATAGAATAATAGTGGATTAATGTAGTTATATTAATTAATTATTAACCCATCTAATTATTTAATACTTATTGATGTGGGTAAAGGGTGCTAGTTTGTTTTTTAATATAAATTTGTATGATGTATATAACAGAAAGAGGATAATGGATGTGGATGTACCATAGAATTATTTCTACTATTATTATAAGAACATTATTTTATGGTCACATCATTCTTTATAACAAATGTTCAAAATATTTTCATCAGAATCATTTTATATCCATTATGTGATTTATTCTGTTATTTCATTATATTTATCATCGATGAAATTATTATATAGATTAAATGAAGTATCAATATTCTAATTTCCCTGGTGTAGTTTAATTTGTCTTTTAGCACTAAATATTCTATTTAATGATTTCTATATGAAGTTTTGGATATAATAGGTCATTTTTATTGGGAATGTTGTGTACTATAAGGGTGTGAAAGATGATCATTTAATCATTAAGGAGATTGTTTCTTGGGTAGCAACCAGTAAATTTGTAGAAGTCCATATATAAATAGGACAAAAAAATATTACCAGAGGCTCATATTTAATTTTTATTAGATCACATCACCAAATATAGTTCTTATTGGGATGATGAGGTCATTTTATAGGATGATCAGTGTTAGGTAACTTTAGAATACATAGTGTTGATGAAGAACAATATGAACATCCATTAATTTCCCACGGATTGAGTAGTGTTTTTTTTTTGTTTCTAGGATATTTCTTGTATTTCTTGGCATTTCATATTAGGGCATCAAATTATATTGGCCTCAAATAGGTATATGTTGATATATAACCCTTATAATAACTATGAATCCCATGATCCTGTGTTTGGAAAAACAATTATTAGTATGAATTGATGATAAAATTACTTGTTTGGTGTGATTTTGTTTCTTTATCGATCATAATAGCCTGAGGTATATTATTTTTTGATGGATCTTAATTTTTCAAATACTTTTTTGTCACATAGTTTTCATGGAATGTAGTAAAAAAAATTCAATTTAATTAAATCATTGATCACATCATGGTGTTGACCGAGATTTATTCCCTAAGAGCATGTGTGGGATGGTTTTTTCACTATTCTAAATCAATTGTGCATTATTATTATTTCACATAATTTTTTAACCATTATAAGAATTATATTTGATTAATGTTCTTGTTGAATGACCTAGAAATAATGTAAAGGAAAAGAACACTACTAATGGGGTTCATGATGAAATGTATGAGGCCCACTGGTGATCTACATTCAGATCAATTACTAATAAACATTATCCTAAATTTTATAAATCAATTCATATACTCAATATCTGACACCCTCTATTTTTTCCACTATCATTAAAACACCAATATAAAAATGGGTTCCTATAAATATCCCATGAATATTGTATATTCATCTTGGTTATTGGTAACACAAACTCATCAATAAAGTGAATTGATTTATTCAGTCACTTAATAGAAATGAAAATGCAGTTATTAATAGAAATCACATGCATACACTCATAGGAAACATGATTTGAAAGGATGGAGGCATTTATGTGAAACGATTAGAGTAGTACAACTATTTTATTGGAATATAGAGTGAATATCACCTCGCCCACACTCCTCATCCACTTTTATTCAAGAATCAGGAAAATAACGATGTTAAATTTATGAAAAAAAAATCTTAATGCACATCATTGATTCCATTAATACCAGCCACAATGGGTAACCCATCCACGATTATTGATATTGATATCACTAAGACATCAAAAATTTGATAAAACCTGATGAAATATGGAATGTAATGAACCTAATTATTCAATATATGAATAAAAAATTCGATCATTAATATGAATAAACTATCTAATTAATTTCTATTATAAGATATTAAAATTCCTTTTAGGTGAAGGGGAAGAAGATATATCATTTATATTGGATTTTTATATTCGTGAATTTAGCTATTAGGTTTTGTAATATAATAACTATAAGGGTGGAACATATCAATTATTGAGGGTTGAGGTATATTTATTTGAGATATAATTGAATATTAAACTTTCAATAATTCCTCCACATTATTGTGTATAGGTTTTAAAATATATAGAGAAAAAATATAGATTTCTATGAAACTCCAGAGGAACTCATCAAAATAATCCTTGAGGATGTTTTCTTCTGCATATAGGTGTGGTGGAAGCAATCATTCCAATTGATCAATCATGAGGAATTGTACGTGATATCAGTTAAAACTAATGAAATAACATTACGAATTTCACTTGGTTCATTTAAGAATTTTTATTATATTATTCATCATTCATAATGTATATGATTTTCATGAATCCAAAGATAATGATTTGAGATCTTTTCTAATCCCACAATTCTCCAAAATACTTTAACATTACATACCAAAATAATTCAATTCAAAAATATTTTTTTTTCATTTTTACTATGATATTATTCAGAGTCAACCACTGGGGTAATAGAAACATTGGGAATGAATTTATTATTTATTTTTTTGTCGATATCATCTAAAACATCAATAATCTACAATGTATACATGATTGGATATAATACGTTTGGCATAAATACTTATTATTTATTAGTTGTGTGTGTAACCCCAATGGATCTCAATATTTACAGTCTACTGGTGGAGAAAATTTTGTTTCATTATGACTTTTGAACTCTAGTTTTTGAGTGTTAATAGATATTGATAGCATCAGATGGGAGATAATACTTCATCATCATCACCATGACTCTTACTAACCATCAATTCTATAATTCATTTTAGAATGACTAATTTTCGTCCCCAAATCTATTTTGGTGGGTCTCTTCTCGTCCCGTAATGATTCAATGGATGAAATCCTCACACTTGTCTATGGATTTTTCAGTGATAGATAAGGGGATTCATAAGGATACTATGGAATTGGTTATAAACATAATAGGATCTTGTATATTGGTTCAGGGTAGTTGGGTGTCATGTGATGGAGGAGGATGAAATAGTATAGGGATGTGTGAAGGTATTATGAAATAAGGATGATAATAGCATGTTAACATTGGTAGATGAATATGGTTGTGTAAAAATCTAGGAGTAGTTTTTATAGTGGCGTGTTAATTTAATAGTATCATGTAAAACTGGTGGTTGAGAATAGTAGTGAAAGTAACATTAATTGTTTTTGAAAATAGAGGAAATTTTTTTATTAACAATAACCTGTTGAAGTACTATATCCCAATATATTTTCCCCCACATTAGTGGTAGTGTGATAATTTTTAGAGATATGGTGGTATAAAAATATAAACAATAAATGTAATTTATATAGTAGTAAGAAAGAGTTGTATAATGAATGAGTTGTATCATATGGTGGATGTAGAAAAATATTTTCAGTACTAGAATATGAATTTCACAACCAATGATTTATCAGGTGTTTAAATTTTATAACTAAATACACAAATAATAAAACAATAAAATTAAAAATCTCAATTTATTCCTCAAAATAAATTTCAATTTAAATATATAGATTGGAAGTTATTTAAAATAATTAAAACATAAAAAATCCAAATATCATTTTTATAGAATTAAATTCAAAAATTAAAATATACATTTCTAATTATATTTTTAAATTATAAATATGAATTTTTAGGTTCATAAATTATATAAAAATATTAATATATCAATAAAAACAATTAATTATTCCATATAATGACAATGTTCTCATTTAAGAAAATCACTATTTTTACGTGATATTTTTCTTATAATATGGGTATTCTCAAATAATATGTTACAAAAAATATAATAAAGTTAATCATAAATCCATGACCCACACATGAAATATTGAAATCTAGGATAGATTTATCATTGAAATAAATTATTTGAAAATGGAAATCAAATAAAAAAATCATCTTACCTAGATATAAATTTCTAACCAGAGAAGAGGAAAGAGAATATTAATCTAATGTTTGAAGTATCATTCCACATAGGTGTACAAAACCACTTTCTCAATTAAATTAACACCATGTTCAATGTCCATGATTTTTCTAATTATATATAAATGTAATTAATTATTTATCATGGGGATCATCTGTTTATCACTTCAAACTATATTTTTTAAAACATAGTTTACATTTCCACATTATTGATAGAACTAAAATTAATTTTTTATATTTCAATTATTACCCATCGGTTCTATATTACCCAAATATAAATTAATAAATTATTAAGATATGAAAAACTTATTCATTTTTTATTTTTTAATTTTTTTATTTTGAAATGTTAATATCTCACATCCATTTATGTGCAGTTAATTATGAAAAAGGACCTATAATATATGTATATAGGGCTCCACTCAAAAATTGTTTTTATCTCATGTATGCATTATGGGATAAAAAATTCTTAATTTAGTAATGTTTAATGAACTTATACCAATGTTATTTGTGTTATCACCTTAAGGTGTTGTTTTTCAAAAATTCCATGTAACATTAGATAATGTTATAAATCCATGTGAACTACAATTTTAATTAGTATTACATGAAATTATTTCCACTCATACACTTTTTCTTATTTATAATACAAAAAATCATATGAAATAGTGAAATATTAACATATTTATCATGTAAATAATACATTTTCAGTTCCACTCAATTCCCCAAATCTATCATGGAATTATAAAATAATAAATGGAAACTTTTATGTTATAGTAATGATTGAATATTAAAGGCCAAAAATATAAAAAATCATTATACAATATCTAGAGAAAATTTTTTATTTTTTTTATTTTAAGGAAACTAAATTTAAAAACTAAATGTGTATTTACAATACTTAAAAACATAATTTCACTTTTTCTTTATTGTTTCTTACTAATAAATTTCCGAAATATTTATTAAAATAGTAAAAAATTGTTATAAATTTTTATGTTTTTTAATTTTTTATAAATAACATAAAATTTTAAGTAAAAAAAATTAAAAAATTTACTAAGTAGGCTATTTTACCTTTGAACACACTTATTACACATGTGATATTTAGTATCCATATTACATTACTTAAAATTTAAATGATAACGTATTCTAAACAGAATTAAACTACATATTGTTTTTTGTTGGTTCAAATTATGATCTTTAATGGTGCCCTTTTAATAAACTTGAGCTTGTATTCTATATTTTTTAATCATAGGGAAAAATATTTGGAAAATATAAACAAAATCAATATATTTGAATATATAAATGAAAAAATAAAAGGAAAAATATGTTATGAGATTATTGGATTTATCCCCATAATGGTGTAATGGGTACCGGCAACCCCTTAAACCGGCTTCTGAAAATGTGAAAAAGATGATTTGTAGGCTATATATAAGGTATATAGGTAGAAAAAATTTATATTATCTGTATTTTAAATGTAGGATGATCTTTGGTGAAAAAAATACAATATATTACTCTTTCCCATGATTGACATCTTCATTTCATAGAGGCCCTACTAGAAAAATCCCGCTTGTCCACCCCCACATAGGTTTGACACAATTCATAAAATATTGATGGATAAATAATTTATATTGTTTCCATGACCTAGTCCATATATTCTATGGAGTCTTATTAATATATGGGGTTCTCCATTAATATTTTTACATAAGATCAAATAAGGGGGATTCATAAAATAGTTCAAGATGAAAAAAACCAAACATGTTATGTACAAATCATGATTTCCCCTCATAATAAGAAGCATCAACATCTATCATTTCATTATAAGACACTATGAAATTATTATTATGTTGATCCTACCTCAAAATAATATTTAGTGTGGTGTCAAGGTGAATCTACATCTTTTATTACCATCAATTCCTATATTAAAACTCAATAAAAAATATTAAAATATAGTTGATTAAAAAAAATTCAGCATAGATGATGTTATAATGGAACGAGTTAATATAAAATTCCTATTTATATTATAATGTAAAATATTGGTTATGAATTTGTATCATAAAATTAAGGTTGGATTATATTCAAATTTAGTTTGAAAATAATTATATTAATGAGAGATTAGTGTTTGAGTTACTCCCTCATCTGGACCCATTAGAATTTTTTGTATTCTAGGAGTGCCTCAGGTCTCATATATGGTGTGTATAGTAGAAAATGATCCGTAATATATTTAAACTATAGTATTTACTCACCTAGTGTTTTAGTTTTTGTTTCATTTTCACCCTATACAATTCTTTATGAATTAGTTTTAAAAAAATACCACAATATATGTTAATATTTGTATATAATTTCATCAAAATGGTAAATTTCAACACATATATAAATTATTTTTTATAGAATTAGGTGTTATTAAAATTAATTTTAATCTATGAGATTATTGATTTTTTAAATTTTATAAATTTTTTATTTCAAAATCAAAATGATTATTAATATAGTGAAAAATAATGAATTTTTAACCATACTATTTGGAAATGGTTCTAGGTGATAGTGTGATTGTCATAAGAAATGGTCAAACATAAATATTAATTTCATTAATTCTTTGAATATAGTATAGGGCGGACTATGATAATTTACAAGGGAGAAAGTGTGGGTTGGTTTGTTCACTAATCTAAATAACATTTGTCTTTTAATTTTTTTATTCATTTTTAAAAATACCTTATTTCTTTAATTTTTTGATTTTCCGATGCTAATAATTGAAAAGAAAAACATCAATAGAAAAATATAATTGAGGGATCGTAAATAAATTTAGGATGACCTATGGTGGATTCCAATGGTTTAGATCCAAATTTTAATTTTTTCTATATTTTTCTAACTCAATTTATATAATAAGTATCATAAACCATCCACTTTCTTCCTCAAGTATGAAACCAAGAATATAATAGAGGGTACCCTAAATAGACCAAAAATATAATTTATTCACTTTGGATAATGGGTGAACACATTCTTGAATTGACTGAATGTATTTACTCACTCATCAATAATTTCTTATGTACAATTACGCAACTCGGATAACATTATTCCATTAGTATAATTAGCGACCCTAATGGATGGATATATTTTAGTTAAATAATAAGAGTATAGAAAAATAAATAGAATATATAGTTATGATATCATCTTATAAACACCACTTAATGTATTTCAGGTAAATCATAAAATTTATGATTATAAATTTAATCTCAAAAATTCCAATTGCACCACTTTGATTCACCTCGGACATCCTAAAATACACTAGTACTCCATGATCCTAGAAATTCATATTCTTGAGATGTTAAGAAATATAAAACCATTATAAAATCGGGGAATAATAAAAAACCCAATTCAACATAAGATGAATAGAGATAAACATTAAAATTTAGAAATTAATAAATTGATTACAATCAAATTATTCTAAAAATACAACTAGGTGATGGGGAAAATATTTACATCATTTAGGAAAAATATTATTATTCATTTCATTTATCATTTTGGTGATTCATTATAATGTTTTATTGGTTTCGTGTTTCCATAATTTGTGGTTCAAGGAGGATTCCATCGAAATTTGAGTGAATATTCATGTTAGAATAATTCATCCAACAATCCTATGTGGATGTCTAATATTATTGGAAGGAAAAACATTATGTTATTCACATATGTAAGGAAACTCTTTAAATATTTCCCGATAGATGCATTATTCTGCATGGTATTTCAGTGGAAAATAATTTCCCTTTCTACTGGCTTGAAGAGTTACAAAATGTGTCCTTTGGGACTAGTGAATTATTATTAAACATTACAGTTGGATTATTTTAATATTTTTTAGGTTCTCTGTCATATATTGTGTACTTTATTTTTGAAGAATCATTCAGTTATTAGAGATCACATGATGTATCAATTGAATTAAAAATAAATTGAAATATAATAATCAAATTAATCAATTTAAAAAAATAATTTTTTTTTCAGTTTGAAGTATATATTCTCCCTATTCATGATCAAGGGATAGAATCTAATTAGTATCAATTTGAATTTTATTGGTAATATTATTTAATTTTCCAATACTGTAAAATGCATCGCTTTATAGATTCAAAAGGGGTGGCATCCTAATTTCTTCTTCATCATCGTCATAAACAGCATGGGTGCATCTCATTCATATTTGGATAGCAGTGGTGATATATGGATTTAATAGTGGCCTTAGGGATTTAGTTTGGAAGGTTTTATTCATTTAAGAGGATTCAAGGTGTAGACGGTGCATCTTTAACCACATCATGGATCATCCTGTAATAAGATCTAAAATATCAGGTGGCATGGATAATCATCTTTCTTAAATAGACATCGATGATTCTATTCTCCTCTAGTTTTTCTTCTATTACAAGTTCCCTCAACCTCAATATAAGATTATTTTGGAAAATTTAAAGGGTATTAACATGGAATCAAATTCTTTTTTATTATCCATCAATGAATGATCAATGAGAATGGTAGATTGGATCATAGATTTAGAGTTTGTTACGGTAGAGGAAAAATACACTATAGAAGGGATGTGTGGAGATAGGAAGAAATTGAGGCATAAATAGTGTGATATTAGGGGCTGTGGAGGATGGGTGTGAAACCATTGAGGAAATGTGGAAGTAGTATCCAATTTATTTATTTTTATATTCTAATTGTTGTGGTAGAATATAGTGGGGTGTTATAATTCATTTTTTTCTAGTATTGTTGTCTTGTATTTTTTTACTGATGGTTATATTTACTGAAATCGATTGGAGGTAGCCTTTTTTCCATACTAAATGTTTCATGATAACGTTCATATAAAAGTAGGTTGAAATATCTCCAATTTAAAGGTTATCTCAATAGTACTACGTAGATACCATAACAAGCAGGAGTGGTAAAACTTTGTGGTAGTAAGAGTATTTTTTATAAACCTAAATTTTAATTTAAAGACCATGAATTTTATAAATGTTGATATATTATAAGTAAATTAAAAAAATAAAATAATATTTTTAATATTTTTAATTATTCAAAAATAAAAATATCAGTATTTTCATATTAATTTGAAATAAAAATACATCAATAAAAAATTTAATTAGTTCATTTGACATCTAATTTATAAATTCAAAAAAATAATTATTTTTACCAT
This sequence comes from Viscum album, assembly GCA_963277665.1. Lineage (NCBI taxonomy): Eukaryota > Viridiplantae > Streptophyta > Magnoliopsida > Santalales > Viscaceae > Viscum > Viscum album. Next base: position 1,914,432,644 of record OY728151.1, read on the forward strand.
AGAATTTGATTAAATTAGGTGTTTTTTCTATGATTTAAAGACTAAAAGTAATGAAATTTTCTATTCACATTAGTGGATGATAATATTTATTTAGGATTTAGACTTTAAAATCATCTACATCATGGGGAAATAAGATTTAGTGTGTCATAAACAAATTTGGAAGTCATTGGGAGGTGTTGGTTGAAAGTGTCAAGATGCCTTGAGAGTCATAAAGGAATATTCAATGAAGCGTCTCAATAAATATGTGGATGGTGGTAGAGGATTTATATATCGTATTATAAAAAATATGCATTTATGTATAGGTTTTGGTATTTTTAGTCGGGATGCATAGTGTTAGAGGTCATACATGACCATGTCTTCAATAATGAGTATTTCGGGGGGTGGTTGGATGATGATCATCATTGCATATTTTTAGGGGTGTTATATTCACCAAAAATGGGGTGATATAAGTTTATTAATAAGAATAATATATTATATTTTGTAATAAATAATTTAATTTAGATGAATTATCATTCCATGAAGAGACATCTTTAATGGTTTGTAATTAAATAGTAAATCGTAGTGTTTTTATGAGGTTTTATATATCGGGAGTTAATGTCCTAATATTGTGTTATATCCTTTTCATCTAGATAATAGTTGTCCATGATTGATAGTGAAATGATGTATCTATGGAAAAATTCATTGTATTATCCTTTGAATAATTAATATGTGATTATATATGAGGGATTATGGACATGTTAAAAAACATGATAATTTATTACAGATTATGGAGTTTAGTGTTGTTTATTATCTAGTGATTTGATCTATAGATGATATTGTGAGGTTTCATGGGGTACCATGGACCATGTTTTTTTATCAGTATCCATTTATCATCATTTGTTTCCATGTAATTATTCAATATGATTTTCGATGTCAACTCAACTTTAGTATTTCCATTCATCCTTGGATTAATGGGTAGATAGAGTGGACTACCTAGAAATTTTTGAATATAATGTGAGCATTTTTTCTAGATTTTTCCTTGATTTTGGGTAACAAGCCATCCCTTTGTTGACATTGAATACAAAAATAGTTTTCAGTATTACATTGGGATGGATCCATTTGAAGTATTGTATGGATAAATTCTATAGTCTATATTACGCTAAACTAATGTTTTAGTGTTAGTGGTCATTATACCAGATGTTGTTCTAGAAATGATATACAACGTTCAAATGATTCCAGAGTAGTTAATGAATTTATTTGATATTTATATGTCATATGCTAATTAAAGGAGGAAATTGGAATATGAGGCTAGTGATCATGTGTTTTATGGGTTCCCATCATTGTGGACAATATTTTTTTCAGGTAATTATTCTCTCTATATAGCTTATAATTACATTGGATGTTGGAAAACATGTTTTTCATGTGTAATATTCGTTTCCAATTCATATAATGTTATATATAGTATGTGATGATTTTTATTAGACATATATTCAACAATATCAACAAATTAATTCTAATTTGATTTGTGGAATTAATTTGGATTTATATGGTGATTAGTAATCTATGGAGTGGCCTATCAAGATCCAAGATCAGTGAGATGTGGTTTTTCATGGTTGATTAATTCCTTTGGATCATGATTTATTAAGGTATGTTAGACTGATGGAGATCCCCTGGGAAGGTTTGATAAAATTATATTTTAATATCTTTATACATCAAATGAATTATTTTTCTATACTATTCAATATAAATGATATTATGAATCATTGAGCATTATTATTCACCAAGAAATATAATATGTATCGATCATTATTTCATTCAGTTTGAGATGTAAGTCTAGTGGTGGTCCATTGGTTAATTTGTTGTTTTACCCTTTTAGTCTAGTTTTATCCTCAACAAGAAGAATTTATTTAGAAGTATCTAATGTAATGATCTTGGCCTACCATTAATATTTCTTCATGAGATTTTTGTTCCAGAAGTTTTGGTATGTGTTCGTTAAAGGATAGGTGTTTTGGAGTTTAATTTTTTGGTGATGGAGAATGTTCATGGTGTGGCCATTGGATTCATAGTCTGAGTAGATAGTCATAATATATTTGAATATGTCACTTATTGCTCATAATATGGATATTTTTTTCATAACATGGAGTCTTGATGTGTATTTTCATTGTTATAATAGGTATATGTTCCACAATGTGTCCTTAAGTGATTTAGGGAAAACCTAGATGTGGAACTGAAAGGTTCTGTCATTAGAAGTTCATGGTGAACCCAAAACTATCATGTTGTGAGGTCATAGAGGCTTTGTTTTAGGAGTACTATCTTGAAAGACGTCATCCCAGGAGGCCACAAAAAACATAACTTTCCATTGATTTTATTATATTTGAAAAGATGAATTATTTTAATTAATGAAAAATATAAGGGATTCATGGCATTTTTTTCAAGGATTATAGGAAATTAAACATTCATGGCCTGGTCATGGGCAGTTTAACCAATGTGTATTGTTTCCTAGTGTTGATATAAATTCGTAATTTTATATAAAATATTATATTTTACATTCTTTTCTCCAAACCATGCATTCTTAGTGTTTGACCCTAATGATCTAAGAACCCTTATTGAGGGTTGTTTACACCTTTAAATACTATATTGTTCGATTGTGATCTATGTGATTTATCTGCTTATTTTATAATGAATTTTTCATTATTATTCATATTATAAGGATATAGTATCATATTGGGAGTTTGTATTAATAGACATGATTAATTTCCGTAATTTTAATTACAGAATTTTGGGTTTTTTGGGATTATCTTTTAAAATTATGTTTGAGTGATCACATTTTCCTCAAATAATAATTTCACAAAAAAAAAATTGAATCTTTAATTAAAGTACTGCATTCGAGGACTGTAACTATTTTTTTAATATTTGATATTTTATGATTTTGAAATATTTTATTGGTTGGTAAAAAATTTATTTAATGATGAAAAGGAATAAACACTAAAAGGAATTTTATGGGATGGGGTGTTTGGCCTGTGTTTATATATCTTCAAATTATTTCTCATGTTATTGATTTATATTGGCTATTATTTCTAGATTTTGTTCTTCAATGATTGTGTGGTTTTGATATGAATATACTATGTAAATCGCATTTTATAAAATTTTTCTAATCCAATGTCAATAATAAAATGTTGTTTTAATATAAAAATTTATTTAACTATTTATTTGTGAAATTGGAAATGATTATTTATTAAAATTGAAATTAAATAAAAACAATTGAAATATTCACTAAAAAAATTGAATGATATATCATGTAATAACATTTTTTTATATTGGGATTTTTGTGGAATCTGTCGAGAATATATGTCGCCAAATATGATTGGATGTTAAGAATAGTTGTCAATATATAAATTTTGATTAATTGAATGATGATAGGTTGTGGTTTATAAAGACTGATATTGTTGATATTATTGTGGAAATGGTATTGTGATTGGATACATGGGAATGTTATATGATTGTGATGGATGTTGCAGATTTGGCATTGTGTGTTGATATGGGGTGGTGGTCATGATTCTCATTTGTATGGAATATACACTTAGTAATAAACAGTATGATAAATGAATGTTGTTGAAATTGAAAAAATAAATTGTTTCTCATGAAATGAATGACTGACAACTAAATTAAACATGATAAATTAATAAAAATGGATAATCACTAAATATTGAATTATATGAAATAATAAATGTCACATTATTGGAAACTATTAAATATATAAATGGTTTTAGAGGTTAATTACATGGTTATAATATGTACTATGTTATGGCTACCTTTTTGGGAATATATGTTGGTAGATGAAGCTGAGTGGGAAATAGTTGTTCATGAATGGTTTTGGAAGTGTGGTGATAATTGTGGTATATGATGATGTTTCTTTAGTGTGAAAATACTAGGATTCACAAAAAAATATTTATTAGGGTTTTCCCCAAACATCCTTGTTGTTGAGAGAATATAAGTTTGCATACAGTGTCTTACAAACACTACCTTTTAGAAATGATATTGGTGTGATAATTGTAGGAGGTTAGGGGTATGTATTATATGTGGAGGGCATGATGATTATTTTGTATCATGTTCATGATACCATTCTATGGTGGTTACCAATATATAACTTTATATAAAATTATTAATTTAAAATGTTCCTTATGTGAGATGTTGGTAACTAAGAGAGGTAGGGATATGTAAGAATAAAATCAATCATATATGTGTAGTGATGTGAGTATTTAAACTAATTCCACCATTTTGTGATAAACTCTTTATTATGTAATGATTGGTAGTGCTATGATCCAACATATATTACATGAGACATGTTATATATTATAACTAGATATTGTTTTCCCGATATGGAAGATATGATTGAAGAAAATGTTTACTGTTTGGGAACAAGACTGAAAAACTAGTGTGGAAGTGGTTGAGTGTAACCTTTTATACATGTGTTCCTACATATTTTTATACCATGAGATACTATTTGGTGACTGGGCCATTATGAAGTTGGTTTTTAATAACATTCATTGGTTCTTTTTGGTTATAATCATTATTCACAATAGCATTAGTATGATTATTCCACATTTTTATCAATGTAATTGAGGATTATCTAATAGAAAATACATTTTATGTTCTCATATAAATATATATATATATATAACTCTTTTTTTAGGATTCTAGGATGTATTTGGTTATTGGGATACATTGCAATTTATCAAAGTTGTGTGTTATGACTAGAGATTCTTCTTAAAAGTGTTGTTGGTATATTAATTTTATAGGGTTTTATTGAATGAATTATAACTCATTTATGGATTTTTATGAGGAATTGGATTAATTTTAATTTATATAGTTGACGAGTGGTTTGTTACATATATTTATAATCATTATAAGGGTAATGAATTCAATTTAAATGAATTATACCATTAGTGTTAGTCACCACCCTATGTCCTATTGGTGGCAGGGTTTATAGTTCACACTTATCATTAATATAGTTCAAAGAGAGGTTCCATATAATAAACCATTTCCCATAACACCATTAAGTTCACTACATTAGTCCTCATTATTTATAAATCAATAAAAAATGAAATTTCATTAAATTAATAAATTTTCATTATATTAATTAATGAGAAATAAGAAAATATTTTTTTCATTAAAAGAGAGAAAAAATAGTTTCAAAACTAAATAAGAATATTATTTATTATCATATGAATAAAAAAATATAGAATTTTTTTTGAATCAAATTATTAAATAAAATATTACATTATCAATATATAATTGATTAATAATCAACTCACAAAATATTCTCTCAGAAAATAATTGAGTGAATATATTTTTTCAACCATACATAAAAAATTATTAAACAACATATGAGAATAATATGTACACAACATGTAAAATTCATATAGAAAATAAAAAATGATCATGATAAGCATAGTTTATGATATTATAGATCCCATCCTTTGTGGAATTAATAATAGCCACCTAAAATCAACTGATAGTATTTAGAAAATATTCCAAACAAAACATATATAAATACCATAATGTCTCAATGTCAATCACCCTCCTATTAACATTCATTATAATATAATCATGTTGTCTCTATATATTATTGATATTGGTTGCATCGTATTTATCATCAAACTATATACAAAATTTATATTTCATTTTATTTCAAGAATATTATCACCTAACAATAATACTTTCTAAATTTATTTTTTGGTTACTATTATTTAAATCAAAGGGACATAGATATATTCTTCTATTATATGGTTGTTATAAATCCTTAATTGTCTTCATTAATAACATTTCAATCTGGAATTAACAAATGTATCCTACATTTCTGTGATAATATGTCTCCTTAATTTTCATTAATAAATAATAGTAAATTACTCGTGATGTTTATTAGTAATAATCCAAAATATATAGACTATTATAAATGTTCAAAAATAAGAATATCCAGAGACACATAAAACAAGTGGAATTTATATTTTTGGGTCATGTTGTTGTAACGTCACCTCCACCATTAGATTACTCAGGATTAACTACATGATAATAAGACTAAATTTTTTATAAACCCCTATCCCAAATAAACTATATCATTTTCCTCTCATAAAATGATATATAATACAAATATATCATTGATGTAAGAATACAACCATAACACTTTGGAGTTTGTGACATAGTGTGGAACTTTTATGACCTTTTGGTGTGAAATTGAACCTCATGAAAATATCACAAATATCTCATGTATACTAACTATTATCATGTGATAATATGGTTATATATACTCATGAATGATGATTTTTGAAATATAATTTTTATATTAGTTGGTTATCTGCAACCAACTCCAACAGATACCATTTTTCACATGAGTTAGATGTTATCTAACTAACTGTATAACAACACATGATAAAAACTCATAAGTTGATATATGATGATAGATAATATTATGTCAATTCTACTAGTGGTTGTTCAACTTGTCATGTCCTCATATATGGAAAAAAAAATCTTTCATGTGTTGAGATTAAGTAGTATATAATATCATCCATATATCCTTTCTAATATCTTGGATAATACCATAACTTAAATTCATCGTGAAATGAATGAATTATAAAATATAATTAAAACACCATGATATGGAAAATTTAATCTATAAACATAATTAATAACATACATAATATGCCACATCATACTCATTCAAATTGGAATATTTCATCTAAAATTTGTGAAAATCATTACCCTTTCCAGTTACCTTATTGTAATTGAAAATATGGATCAAAGTGATATAGAGAATGAAAATTCAATATCCCATAATAACTAGTATTTCTATTTCTCTAATTACTAAGAACTGATACTATTTTTACTTCTTAAGAACCTGTAGATAATTCAAACTATGGCCTTATATAGATCTCATAGTCTTGTTTGATATTTTCATTTTATGATATATAGATATGAAATTTCAAACCTATGTACATATAAAAAAATGTGAGATCAATTTCCAAAATACTATTATTATGATATAGTCTATTCATCATTATAATAACATGTGATGCATGAAAATATTTGGCTATATTATTCCATTTTTATGTTTCAATAACATGTCAAATATCCTCTTTTTGTTGTATTATGTTACCCATTTATCTCTTTTAGAAGATATTGTGACATAGAATACGAGTTTCTACAAAATTGTTTTTAATGAAATTAATTTTAATCGTAATTAAATTTTTTAGTAATCAAATTATTTTAATATTTTTCCAAATATATATTTATTGAACAATATTTCAATCACCCAAACATTTAATAAATTTCTAGGAACACATTAATTACCATTTAATTTACTATGGTAATTATTATTGTTTCAATCTATAAATGGATCCTTGAAGTCTATATATAATTATTTTAATTATTGATTTCACTACGATTTATAGATGTTTCATATTAATACTCTCATAAAATTTCAATTATGGAAAATGATATCTATACTCAATACATAATAAATTTTCCTGAAAAATATATGATAATAAAATTTTCATTGATATTTTTCATGATGATTATTGATAAGAAATTATTTACAATTGTGTATAATATAAACATTTCATAGATATGTTAAACCATTTATTAAGCATAAATTGTTTATTTACTCATACATTAGCATCCATTTATGGTTTCTCTTGAGTATCTAACATTGGATTTCCATAAACTCATGAAATTTGAAAAATGATGTAATATATTTCTGTTGATGAAATATACAATAGCATTTAAATAAATTTGTGAACCATGTCAATATTATCACTTATGACATATTGTAGAAATAATTATGCATTAGAAAATATATATATTACCCACCATAGATAATATGAAACCACCTATATGTTTTTAACATTCCAAAATTGTTTTTGTATCAGTAATGATTCATCCAACTATTAATTATTGAATTAATTTTTCTTATGCCAACATGTGCAGTTGTATTCATGTTTTAATAAATTCCATTCTTACTCAAACTATTTTAAAGGATATATAATTCCATCATTGAAATTTATTCGATATTATGGAAACAATTTATCTGGGTAACGTTAGTATCCACAGTAGTTATAACATAATTTATTGAGATACATTTTTTTCTGTTGATATTCATTTCTAGCTAAGGATAACTAAGAAAATGATTCTTGTCCAAAAACCATTGGTTTTGAAATTATGGAACCCCATAATATCATAACATATATGGAAGATATTTTTTAATATATTTGGAATATTTTTAGTTGTAACAATTCTATAAAGTGATAAATTACAAGAAATATATCAAAGAGTACATGAAATATATATATGACCAATCATTTCTCTAAAACATCTTATCAATACACCTATTACGTGAATAATGTAATATGAGTTTTGGAAAAACAATTACACAATATTTAATGATAATTGAATACTATGTTATGATATTCTCTGAACTATTATCTCATAGGATCCTTTATAATTTACAATGTTAATTTATTACATTCATAAATAATTTAAATAAAAATTAATTAAATTTAATTCTGTATTTATTTTCCACTATGCTGACTTTGGAATTATTTATATTAGTAAAAATTAACAATATCTAGATGTATTGTTGAATAATGTTATTTCAAAATTATTCCTTTTCTGAAACATGTTATGAATTTTTGTCAGTATACCTAATGTTTTTCCAAAAAAATTAATAATATCAAGGTATAATATTTTCAAATATTGTTACATATTATTGAAATTAAATATTTTAGAAATACTAGTTATGAGTATTATAATTTATATTTTATTATTGATTTCATATTTAGATATTTATGATTAAACAATTAATTTTTTTTGTTTAGTATAAATAAACATAAAAAAGTATCCCGTGAATAAAATAATGATTAATTATGTACAATTGGAAATTCAGTACTTTTTTGGTAAAAAACACAAAATATTTGATTAATTTTAATAAATACTCTTGGAAATGATATCACTAAATACCCTTATTTATGTAATAAAAAATATTTTTTATCTATCATGAGAGAAAAATGTAACTTGTTTAATGTTTATTAGTTTCCATGGTTCATATGACCAAATACACATATGAAATAGGAACATTATATTTAACACACAAAAATTATAGAAAATAATAATTCCGGTTATTATGAATTTACCTGAATGAAAAACACATTTTTTCATCTTCATTAATTCATTTTGTTTTTTCATGTAATGAAAATTGTTAAAAAAAAAGAAAATAGCATTCCATTTAAACTTTTTCCTGATAATACTTATTCATTTAAAAGTAAATTATCTTGACCTCATAGACATATTACCATTCATTGTATTTTCAACCATGACATTTATATCACTATAATGGCTAAAATATAGTATTAATTACATTAATTTTCTTTATGGTGATGATTAGATAAAAGACCTATGTGAAATCGAATTGAAATACTATAAATGATTAATCATGGTGGTAAGGATGAGAATTTTATATTAATGGATAATATAAACTTAAGATAATTCCAAATTTTACAACTATTTAATGAACAATAGTATTATGAGGGTATGATTGCAATCAAGGATCCCCTATTCTAGATTAAATTTCTATTTTGTAGTAAAATTCTAATAAATATTTTGCATCCCTTTATCCTTATCAATGTATTATGGAATCTTTTTTTTGGTATGATCATATTTTTATTTTTTTTCATCCTTATATCTATAAGAATTGATGATAAAATCATTCAACGATTATGTGTTTCATCTTCCATGAACATAAAATATACATTATATTCACCACAACACACACACTGATGTGGAAGATCGGCTATAGGGGATTTAATATTAATATAAAATCCTTCTAGTTAAAAAATAAAATATAAATTAAAATTACAGTCTTTGAAGTTAGTGATGGATAAGATGTTATCTTCTGTAGAAATAACCATAGTATAATGATAATTTTTCTTACCATATTAAATAGTAATTAAATGAAAATTTTAGTTTTTTTGTGACTAAGATAATACATGACATAATAAATTTATTTAGTAGTATCCAAATATTTTTTCAAAGCCAAATATCTCTCACAATTAGTTTTCAATTTTTATTTCAAGAGGATTTTCTTATGGAAAATATATTTATGTCCCTTCTCAAAACTCAGAATTGGGAAAAGAAATACATTCATTAGTATATAGGTAATGGGTCCTACAAAATACTATAAATAATATCTCCTTGAACTTTTTAACAGACTTCCAAATCAATAAATACAAGAAATGAATTTATTAATAACTCTATATTTTGTGAAATCTTCTTTTTTCTAATAAATTCATTTTTTTATATCTTCCCTTACAGGAAACAAGGATTTAAAAATGATATGTAATATCATATACCATTATAATCATGCTAAATAATTTGATGGTTTGTATATAAATAAATAAACTATTAAAGGTATATGTTTTATTATATAATCATGGAAAACAAATTGATTATAATCAAAAATAAATTCATCTAAAAGTAAAATAATTGTTTTCATAAAAAATGATTTTAATATTCACAATGTTGTTTATTAGAAAAATTATATTAATCAATATTTTTTTATTATTTTTATTATATTTATTAAATTTAATAATTAATCATTAATATATTATTATTTATTGGAGTGGGATAATAATAATCAATGTTTAATATTTCAATAATATTTTTCCAAAAAACGTTTTCACCCATTTTATGGTCTTATTTAATAATATATTTTTCTTATTTAATAAAATGTATTTGAAAAAATGAAATTTCCTTTTGAAATAATCATTAATAAATTTTTATATATTTATGTTTAGAGAATTTTAGCAATATAAAAAAAATTTCATCCTGGAAATAAAAAATATTTTTTATTAAAATTTGAATTTTCGTATGAATAAATTACAACTACATTTTGAAGATGTATTTGAAATTTATTTTACTTAAATTATAAAACTTTTACTAAAATTTGTGTTATTTTAATTAATTATATACTAAATATATTTATAAAAACTATTAATTATTATTGAAAATGAATATTGTGAATTTTTTTCAATGATTGTCATTGATTAATATTAATTTCAATTCTTCCAAATCTATGACTAATGGGTAAAAATTGATATTTATTTTGAATAATAATTATTAATACATTATAATATGGTAGAAAATAGTTTTTTTAATGCTACATAATAAAAATAAAAAAAATTATTTATCATAGTTAATCTTAAAAAAGATTTACCGTGGGGTTGGACTAAAATTTTAAGTGTTATATTGAACTAAAAAAATTTCACAAATAATTTTAGATGGAAATATTTCTACCATATATCATATAATGTCCTGTAATGGTGGATTTTTAGTATTTATTTCCTTTAAAAAGTTGTTATATCTTTTTCTTTTAAAAAATTCCATGTGTGTCCCCCACACTACTTATAAAAGGGCACCAAATATCCTAATCTCTTAAATATTTAATAACATATTTTCCACCCAATACCTTCCGTAATACATTATATACATCATTGCATAATTTATAGGGGTATTTTTTTAACTATTATACACTCGGAATAATTATTTTTCCTACAATCATAAACTGGTTGTCTGAAGAAGAGGCAATGTTTTTAACATAGTGTTTTTAATTTATTTATCCTTCAATGTCATTAAAAAAATCATAATATATGAATATATAATAAAATATAAAATATCAATATCAATATATTTTATTATGTTAATTTTAATTCCAATATTTGTTTCCTTCTACATAAAATTTTAATCAAAACTATCGTTAGTGTCTATGTAATACAATCTCTTCACAAATGTATAAAATGTTTTCCATCACCGCCTCATATGGGTGGATATAATAATGGATTTAAAATATATATATGAAATTTATGATATAATTATACATATTTATTAATAATATCACATATGAATTATTGTCTTACAATCCTTTGGAAAATGATAACATCACTCATATGTTTTTGTAGAATAGCTCTAAAATGAAGGGATGTGATAGATTTTTTATTTTATTTGGATTGGATTATATTAAGGATAAATTTATTGAATATATACCATATATATTATATAAAAAATAATTAATATATTTTATTTTATATTTTATTTTCATTTATTCAACCTATTGAGAATATGGAAACAAAATTCATGTGTACATATGGCCAATGTTCTCCACGAATGGTGTAATTCATTTTCCAATCACTATAATTTATGGATGAATGTAAATATTTTAAATAAAAATGTATATGATATTTATATCATTATCCAAATTATTTATATCATAGAATTATAGTAAAATTATATGGACCAAAACTACAAAACAAAAACAAAAATGAAAAATGAAGCAGTTCTTACCAAGAATAATGATTTTAACAAAGAATAGTTAATAAATTTGTTAAAATGGTTATAATAAAATAATATATGATATTATACATCGTATTATGATTGATTAATACATTTACATATGACTATATTTATTTTTTATGAGGATATTTGGTGTATCATGTAATTAGAGGCTTGAGGTGAGATATTTTCATCTCATTATTGTTTTCATGGGACACAAGCCAAAATCACCACATGTTTTTTTTGGTTTTGTATATACGTCTTATGGATTTATTTTAATATTATTATCATAAAAATTATGGGATATAAATATCTATATATTTTTCTATCATTCATGGGACTTATGATTCATATGTTACCAAATTTGTAAAGGCTTTATGTAACAATCTATTTGTTTATTGGGATATTTAATGATTATATTTAAAATTATGAAATTTCATGATCTATCTTCTAAAAACAAATTAATTTTATTAAAAATTGTATTTTATTTAAAACAAATTTTTTCCTCTCATATTAGGCTTTTTTGTACACCACATTCTAAAATAGATTTTAACAAAAAAGAAACATTATATAAGATTTTATTAGAAACAATTTTATATTCAATGAAATTATTTTTAAAAATAATTGTAAATTTTTTTAATATTATTTAATTTCTTTTTTGAAGTCATTTTTATCGATGTTTTAATTTTTATTAAAAAATTAAATGGATTCTTATTTTTTTCAAATGAGGTAGTTTTTTAATTATTACAAAAAATGTAACAAGAGAAATTTCTTTAAAAGTATACAGCACTAATAGAATATTACACCATCATGACCATACAATTATAAGAATATTTATTTGCAATATTAATATTATTTTTTCAAATAAAATTTTTGTCACGACCCGTCCTCAGTTCCCGTGCCGTGACAACCCGAAGCCTGCCTCACATAGGCCAGGGGCTGGTGACTAGTACCAAAGGCTTAAATCCAGATAAAAAGCGAAGAGATTGCCTTTATAAAGTAAACTAACACCACAGAGTAAGCCAACAGAAGTAAACACAAAGTAAAACTGGTTAAAAAAGTATGTGTGGAAAAGTAAGTGGGCCAGAATACAAACACAAAGTGAAAAGTGCAGTACAACGGAAAGTAAAGTACAACTGAAAGAGAGTACAACAGTAGAAAAGTAAGCAGCAAGTCCAAGCCGCCTTCTAGAAAATCCCACCTAAATGGTGGGTACATAACATCTCCTCTTCTCCTCAGCTCCAACCGTCCTATCCAAGTATGTCCCGCTCAGTGGTCCAACTCTAGGTACTGTCTTGCTCCTCAAGCCTCAACCACGATCAGCGTTGTCCTTCATCTGCATCCAACACAACGTAGTGTGGGTATAGCTCGTGCAGGGGAGAGTATACGCTACTCAGTAGGGACCCCGAGACCCTTAATGTCTCCCAGAATCCACATAGGATAATCCACAAAGGAAGGAAACAATCAGGAAGTAACAACCAACACTACTTAGGTATATTCACATACATATACCTAAGTCACCAATTCCAGTTCGGCTCAAACATCCGAGCCAAAGATCGATATAGTACACACAGGATAGCACAACCAACCCACACAGGATAACACAACCCAATCCATATAGGAAAGCAGGTCTATCATATCGAATATATTGATTGAGTAGTCAAGACTCTGCTCACACAGGTGTACTTCATCATAAGGTGATAGAGATGACCAGATGTAGCCACTAATTCATCTATGCTGGGACCCAGGTAGGATACTAAACCAGCTAAGCTATTGGACCCATGTAGGATACAAGACCAGCTACTCTACCGGACCCACATAGGATACAAGTACAGAGTCAAACATTGTCGGACCCACGTATTATACAAGAACAGTAGTACTGCCGCACCCACGTAGGTCACATGAACAATAGTCATCTCCGTCGAACCCATGGAGGATTTTAGTACATTCTTGATCACTGCCGAACCCATGGAGGATTTCAGTTAAGTCGTCATCACTTTCAAACCCACGGAGGATTTCAGTGCAGTCGTCATCGTCATCGCAGTCGTAGCCAGCTCTAGGGTTCTCGTACACAACATGCTCGATTTCAGGAGGGTCCTCTCCATGATCCATGAGGTTCGATACATCAACTAACACGCATTACAGAGTTGATGAATCTTAAAGTTCGGTCTCGGCAATAGAAACTCAACGTGACAGATAGCGCGTCCATCAAACGCCCGGTCTGAGAGTTATTGGCTTTTTCGTTCAAGGGTCCGGTTGGTTTTAAGTAAAAACCAACCAAACCACACTCTAACTGCGTCTAAACCTCGATCAGAGTAAGCAAAAAGGTCTATCTCATCAAGAGGAATCCAAAAAAGTCGATGACGCATCAATCAGACTTCTGGAGCTCATGTTATAAGTGTTTCCACTCCGAGGGCCCGGTTGGTTTTATGTTGGAACCAACCCTCCCATACCCAAGGTTCTCCGAAACCTTGAGTGTAATATACTGAAACGACCGTATCTATCCAAGGACCCCAACGCAACTAACAGGGTGTCGATCGGAGGTTTCAAGCCCATGAAATGGGCCAATGACTGAAAACAGTCCGAAATGGGGGGTCTGGACCCGGCCCGGCCGACCCAACCTCCCCTGGGTTGGCATGAACCGGGTCTGACCCGACCCGGTGTGGCCCGGTGCGGCCGGGGGGGGGGGGGGGGCACTCTGGCTCGGCCAGTGGGCCGAGCGGGGGGGGGGGGACGCGGTCCCCACCATTACCAGCAGAGGTTTCTATGTTTGCCACATCTTCACCGGATCCCGCGCGGTCGCAAGATCCGGTCATCCCGCTGCAGCCGCGGCACGCGGGCAGCGCCTTCTGCGGGCCACCGGACGCACTCCAGTTGTCCATTTTTCCTTCCATTTGCACCTGCGGCTCTCCCGGGACCTGTATATTACTACGAAGGTTTCAAAACGCCTTTGCGTCCCGCTTAGTCATCGCATGTTGATCTGCACACCAATAATTATACTAAGGAGGGTCGTCGGGTCGTGTTTGTTCGGCCCACACCCTCCGCGTTAGGTGTTTTTCAAAGGCAATCTTTAAAAGACATGCTTTAGATGATGGTATATTTTATTCAAGGTAAATTATTTAAACACCCTAAAATCAAAATACGCATGCACGGGGGGATAATTCATATATACATTATACGAAAACACCCTACCTGGAAGAAGTCGTCGAATGATGATTGTCATTGAGAAACGGCGTTGTGGAAGACGGCGTCGCGGAAAGATGCTCCGTACGTCATCAATTTTCCCCTGATGAAGGATTCAGAGTCTCGCTTCCTTCAATGCAGGAAGAAGATGTAAATATGAGATGATGTTCCTCGTTGAAGATTCGCTGTTCTTCGCGTTCTTCAAGAAGGAAGAAGAAAATCTTCGAGGGTTCTCACCTCCACATAGTGAATCACCCCACTAAAATAACACGTTGTATTATATAATTTACACACACAGACAAGCCATCATCAATTTTAAATTCCAAATGAATTCATAAAATTAATTAATGCATGTTATCCAATTAATTAGGCGTTTTATTGTCATGTAATTACTATGGAAGAAAAACTGCTTGAGTTGACTTGACATTAAAACAGAGGAGGTGCGGGTGTGCTACACAAATAAGTGCACAAGGGAGTTTCTAAGGGGGTTTGAAGGGGTTTGGATCGTGTGGGCCCCACCTAACTATTTTCCTACCATATTGAGTTTGGACGTAGTGGGTCCCACCTCAACTTCCATGCATAGGTTGTAACTACTTAGAATAGAAATACAATTTAGAGCCCAAATTTTTATTTCACTCCTCAATTAACTTATTTATTTAAAAACCTCACCCAAGCAAACGTTACTCCAGAAAACATGTTCCTAAGAAAATACCGGCGCTACGGTTTCATTGGTGCCCTCAGATTTCGATTCTAAGCACCGGTTCAAATGTTAGAAAAACCCGGACGTTTGTTCACTGAATGTACCTGAGCTAAACTTTAGTGAATTGACTCCGAGCACACCGAGCCTCGGAATCAGGTGTCGTAAAAAACTATGTAATCATAAAATCTCAAAGAAAAATATAAAAAAATTCCTTTGGAATTTATGGGTCTTTACATTACTCCCACCCTCAGGGATTTATGTCCCCGTAAAGATACACCACAAACTTGGGAAACAAATGAGGGTACTGAGCACGCATCTGAGCCTCCTGCTCCCATGTTCTCTACTAGAGGTTCTCGTGCTGCCATAAGATGCACACTAGAGGAATCGACCACCCACATAGGACCCGCTCATGTCGATCCTTGATCTCCACCGGGACCTCCAAAAAATTTTCAACATCGTCAATGTCTAGCTCCCCATGGTGGATGATATGTGTCGGATTGTGCACGTACCTCCTCAGCTGAGATACGTCGAAGACGTCGTGCACCTGGTGCAACTGAGGTTGTAGAGCCATGAGATAAGCCACCTATCCTATCCTACTAAGAACATGGAATGGTCCGATGAAGCGTGTAGAAAACTTACCGCCCAGGTCAAATCTCTGTAATCCACGTCGAGGTGAGACCCCTAAGAAAACGTGGTCGCCATCCTCGAACATCAATGGTCTCCGCCTCCTATCAGCATAAGACATCTGCTGGATCTAAGCTATCCTCATCCTCTCCAAGATGATCTAGACCTTCTCTGTCGTGGCCTGGACCATCTCCGGTCCCACAAGTGCCGACTCCCCAGGGTCTGTCCAGCACAGAGGTGATCTGCAAGGTCGGTCGTACAATGCCTCGTATGGTGCCATCCTGATGGTGGAATGGTAGATGTTTTTGTACGTGAACTCCGCCAAGGGTAGGTGGTCCTCCCAGCTGCAACCAAAGTCGAGGACACATGCATGGAGCATGTTCTCAAGAGTCTGAATGGTCCTCTCCTTCTGACCTTCCGTATGAGGGTGAAAGGCGGTGATCACACGTAGATGTGTCCCGAATGCCTCCTACAACCCCCTCTAAAGCCGGGAAGTAAAGCGAGAATCTCGATCGGAGACGATAGATGATGGCACACCATGAAGCCGCACGATCTCTTGAACCTAAAGATTTCCCAATCTCTCCACCGATCCCTGCTCTCTGATGGTTAAGAAGTGGGACGACTTGGTGAGTCGGTCGACAATCACCCAAATGGAGTCGTGTCCTCTAGAAGTATGTGGTAGTGGAGTCACAAAATCCATATATATCCCATCCCACTTCCACTCTGGGATCTCCAAGTTCTGTACCAAGCCTTCTGGTACCTGGTGCTCCGCCTTCACTTGCTGGTACTTGAGGCATCGAGAAACGAACTCTGCCACAACCTTCTTCATATCATGCCACTAGTGCTGTCATCTGAGATCCTGGTACCTCATTTCCACTCCTGGATGTACTACTAAAGGGGAAGTGTGGAAATATCTCATAGCCTCCTCCTTTAAAGTAGCTGGTACCATGGTACGTCCTCTAAAAATGAAGACGTGCTCTCCACCCATAGAAAAACCATCAGGTGTCTGTCCCATGGAAATCTGTGCATGTTGTGTCTCACAGTCAGAATCCCCATGCTGGGCCTCTCTGACCCACTGCAGTAGTGGAGGGGTGACTGTGAGTGAATAAAGAAAGGCTTCTCCATCTCTATACACGAAGGATATCTGCAAAGCGGGTAGCTACTCCATCGCCTCCCAAAGTAGTTGAATTCCCATACTCCTACTGAGAGCGTCGGCTACTACATTCCCCTTTCCTGGTGTATAGACTATCTCAAATCCATAGTCATGGAGGAACTCAAGCCATCACCGCTGTCTCAGTTTTAGGTCCTTCTGCGAGAAGATCTACCTGAGACTCTAGTGGTCAGAGTAGACTGTAAAGTGCTCGCCCATCAAATAGTGTCTCCACATCATCAGAGTGAAGACCACTACTACTAACTCCAGGTCATGGGTAGCGTAGTTCAGCTCATGCTACCTCAATTGGTGTGAACCATAGGCAATCACTTCCTGCTCCAGCATCAGGAGACATCCGAGTCTGGTCCCTGATGCATCGTAGTAGAATACGTACTGTAGTCCATCCTCTGGTAGCCTCAAGATAGGTGTGCTGGTCAACCTCTGTCTCAGCTCCTGGAGGCTCTACGGACATCTGTCTGACCACACGAAAGGGTTTCCCCTTCTTCTTCAAAGTTAATAGCAGTGTCACAACTCTGTAGAAGTCTGGAACGAATCTCTGGTAGTATCCAGCTAGCCCCAAGAAACTCCTCACCTCCGTCACACGCTTGGGTGGCTCCCAAGATAGCACTGACTCGATCATCGCAGGGTCCACCGCAAATCTCGCCTGAGAGATGACATGTCCCAAAAAGTGGACCACATGCAACCAGAACTGACACTTCAAAAGCTTACCATAAAGCTGGTTCTCTCGGAGTGTGTCCAGTACAACCAGCAAGTGGTAGGAATGCTCCTACTCAGTGGTCGAGTATATCAATAAGTCGTCGATGAAGACCATAACAAATCGATTGAGTTATGGCTGAAAGATCCTATTCATGAGACTCATGAATACTGCAGGAGTGTTGTTTATTCCTAAAGGCATAACCAAAAACTCATAGTGGCCATACCGACATCTGAAGGTCGTCTTCTGCACGTCCTCAACCCGAACTCTGAGCTGATGATAGCCTAATCTAAGGTCTATCTTCGAGAACCACCGTGCTCCTTTGATCTGATTAAAGAGGTCATCAATCCTCGGTAGCGGATACTTATTTCTCACGGTCAGCTGGTTCAGGCGATGATAGTTGACACACAGTTGTAAGCTCCCGTCCGCCTTCTTGGTGAAAACATTCGGGGAAGCCCATGGTGAAACACTGGGTCAAATGAATCCCTTGCCCTGCAAGTCCTGTAGTTGTACCCATATCTCTCGAAGCTCTGTGGGAGCCATCCGATATGATGGTGTCGATATCGGGGTTGTCCTTGGGTAAAGGTCGATATAAAATTCTACCTCTCTGTGATGAGGTAGTCCTGGAACATCATCAGGAAAAATGTCCACATACTGATCCACCACTGCATGAAAACTTGGACTCTGCACATCCACTGCTCCTAGTATGAGGCTAGCCAACTAATGAGTGATCAGCTTCCCAATCCTCTGTGAGAGTCCGTCATGCGCTAAAAAATCTCCCTTCTCGCTGGTGAAGGTGAACCTGCTCCCATCAGTGCGAACACACCACACCTTGCGCCTAATACAGTCGATATGAGCATGGACTGTAGATAACCAATACATGCCCAAGATGATGTCGTAAGGCCTCAACGCCGCTACAAGAATATCCCAGCCAAAGCTCTCATCTCCTAGAGTATGCTCACACTGTCGGCAGTAGTGCGTAATCGGCGATTCTGCTCCCGTAGGAGTCTCTAGCCGTAAGGATTGAGCCAACGGCTCCGTCAGAATCTCCAAGCTCCAATCAAGGGTAGCGACAATAAAATAATGACTAACTCTTCTATATATAAGAACTACAGAAAGGGTGTAGTAGACACAGATAGTACCGCGAATCATCTCTGGTACACCGTGGTCGTAGGCCTCTGCTGCCTGAAGCTGAGTCTAACTCTGCCCGCCAGCTCCCTGTGGACGGGGTGGGCCTCCTGGTGGTGGTGGTGAATCCTCAAAGTGTCGCCCACCACCTGCTACTCGGGCTTCTCCTCCTCCTCATCCACCTTCTACCAGCGGACCGCCACGGTCTACCCTCTGCCTCTGCCTGGGTGGTCCCTCAACCATCTGCTGATCCTCTGCACAACGGGTCGGGCAGTCACGAGCCATTTGGCCCTGACCGCCGCATGCATAGCAGTGTCTTCTCCTCGGAAGTCTGGCTCTGCACGGTGTGCCCTGCACCTCTGAGCCAGTGTCTTGAGGTCGTCCGCCTAATGGTCTGGTCTGCCTGGACCCCTATGACGTCTGTCGACTGCCAACTACAGATGACTCTGCTACCTGCCGCCCTACGGTAGGTCTCGCTGCCGGTGTAGGCTCAGTAAGAAATCTCTCTATGAGAAGGGCTCGTTCCAGCACTCCTACCTATGTCGGAATTCTGAGGGAGATCATCGATGCCCTGATCTCATGCCTCAACCCCTGCTTGAAGGCCCAGGCCTAGGAGAATGGGTTATGTACCATGTCCATCGAATAGCGTGAGAGATCGGTAAATTTCATCGAGTACCGGGCGACCATCATGTTGCCCTACCGCAACTATTGTAGCTCCTGGATACGAACCACACAGAGGTTGGCTGGGACGAACATTGAGCGAAAGAGGCTCTCAATGTCCGTCCAGATAAGGGATGCATCATCGTGCACCTAGAGCATCAAGCTCCACCATCCGCCTGCTTCCGCGTGTAGGAGGCTCGTTGCAAGGATCACCATGAGGTTATCTGGTGTCCCCACTAACATGAAAACTCACACAACTGCCTCTAGCCAATCCTTGGCTACCTAGGGTCCATCTCCCCATGGAACCTGGGCGGTCTCTGATGCTGAAACACATGCAGTGCCCTAAGGCGACGTGCACTCTCAGCGGTTGGGGCTGGGGGAATCGGTGGCTCTGTGGGTAGAGGCACCGCCGGTTCCTCTACTATAAGAGGGCCATGTACCGAGGCATCATCGCTGAGTGGGCTGTCGTCTCGCACAAGGCTCAGAACCCTACCTTGCTGCCATTATGGGGCCATCCTGAAAAGAAATAGGTGGTCCATGGTCAAAACAGTATACCTGGTGAGCTGACACAAAGTAATTACAAAGAAAAAATTTAAACACACATCCAATCAATGTTTTCGTGCATTGAGTTGGAAATCAGAATTCAGGGTCCTAGTGTATAGATACGTCCGCCGCTGCACCAACACTAGACTCCCTGGACTGATAACCACACTTAATACCCTTAGCACTATTGCTTCACATAGAAGTAAGATCAGAGTCCTGATTTCTGTGGTATAACTGAACTCCTATGATACCAATTTGTCACGACCTTTCCTCGGGTCTCGTGCCTTGACTAGCCCAAGCCCTCCTCCCATAGGCCAGGGGCTGAAAATTATCCCCAAAGACATAAATCCCGATAAAAAGAGAAGGCATTACCTTAATAAAGTAAACTAACACCACAGAGTAAGCCAACATAAGTAAACACTATGTAAAACAGGTTACAAAATTAAGTGCGGAAATGTATGTGGCCAGAATACAAACCCAAACTGAAAAGTGCAGTACAACGAAATGTATAGTACAACAGAAAAAGAGTACAATAGCAGAAAAGAAAGCAGCAAGTCCAAGACCTCTTCTGGAAAATCCCACCTGAAGGGTGGGTGCAGATCGTCTTCTCATCTCCTCAGCTCCAGCCGTCCTCTCCATGTATGTCCTGCTCAGTGGTACACCTACAGGTACCGTGTTGCTCCACAATCCTCAACCACGATCAGCGTTGTCCATCATCTGCATCCAATACAACGTTGTGCAGGAATAGCCCATGTAGGGGTGAGTATAAGATACTCAATAGGGAACCCGAGACCCCGAAGGTATCCTAGAATCCACATAAGATAATCCACAAAGGAAGGAACCAATCACAAAGTAACAACCAACACTACATAGGTATATGCCCATACATATACCTAAGTCACCAATTTCAGTTCAGCTCCAACATCTGAGCCAACGTTCGATCTAGTCCACAAAGGATAGAATAGCCAACCCACACAGGATAACACAACCCAATCCACATAGGAATGTAAGTCAATCATATCGAAGATATTGATTGAGTAGTCAAGACTCAGCTCACACAGGTATACTTCATCATAAGGTGATATAGATGATCAGACATAGCCACTGATTCATCTATGTTGGGACCCACGTAGGATACTAAACTTGCTAAGCTGTCGGACCCACATAGGATACAAGACCAGAAACTCTGCAGGACCCACGTAGGATACAAGTATAGAGTCGAACACAGCCGGACCCATGTAGGATACAAGAACAGTAGTACTTCCATACCCACGTAGGATACAAGAACAATAGTCATCGCCGTCAAACCCACAGAGAATTTTAGTACGGTCATCATCGCTGCTAAACCCATGGAGGATTTCAGTGCAGTCGTCGTCACTGCCGAACCCATGGAGGATTTTAGTGCAGTCATCATCGTTGTGGCAGTCACAGCCAGCTCTAGGGTTCCCGCACACAACATGCTCGATTCCGGGAGGGTTTTCTCCATGAGCCAAGGCGTTCAATACATTAACTAACAAGCAGTCCGGAGTTGATGTATCCCAAAGTTCCGTCTCAACGATAGGAACTCAACATGACAGACGCCGCGTCAATCAGACGCCCGGTCTGAGAGTAATTGGCTTTTTCGTTACAGGGGCCCGATTTGTTTTTGAGTTAAAACCAAACTGACCGCACTCTAACTACGTCCAAACCTCAAGAGAAGTAAGCCAAAAGGTCAGTCCCACCTAGAGGAATCCAACAAAGTCGATGACACGTCAATTGGACATTCAGTGCACAAGTTATAAGCATTTCTGCTCCGAGGTCCCAGTTGGTTTCGTGTTCGAACCAACCCGGCCGTACCTAAGTTTCTTTGAAACCTTGAGTGTAACAGACCAAAATGACTGTTTCAATCCAAGGATCCAAACGCAACTAATGGTGTGTCGATTGGAGGTCTGAACCCCACGATATGGGAGAATGACTGAAAACAGTCCGAAATGGGGGGTCTGGGCCCGGCTCGGCTCGGCCCAACCCCCACTAGGTCGGCCCGAACCGGGTCGACCCGACCCGGGACCAGGTCTGTCCTGGAAAGGTGCGGGCCGGCCCGACCCGACAGGGAACAGCCAGGCCCGACTGGGCGCGACCCGACCTGGTCCACACGACCTGCCCCGACCCGGCCGGGGGCGCGCGCTGGCTCAGCCATCGGGCCGAGCTGGGGGGGAGGACGCAGTCCCCCCCTTTTCCAGTGGACGTAGCGCTGGTCGCCACGTCTTCCTCGGATCTCGCACGGCCGAGGGATGTAGTCTTCCTGCCACCAACGCGGTTGCATCTGCGGTGGCTCCTGCCGACAGCGCGCCGGCAGCTCCTTCCGCTGACCACCAGACGCGCTCTGGTGGTCCGTTTTGCCCGCCGTCTGCGCCTACGGCTCTCCTGAGACCCATAGATTACAGTGAAGGGTTAAAAATGACTTTTCGGCCCACTTCATCATCGCCTGTCGATCCTCACACAAATAATCAAACATCGGAGGGTTTTCGGGTTGTGTTTGTTCGGCCCGCACCCTCCACGTTAGGTGTTTTCCAATGACAATCTTTAAAAGACTTGCTTTAGATGATGGTATATTTTATTCAAGGAAAATTATTCAAACACCCTAAAATCAAAATACGCTTGCACGAGGGGATAATTCAATTCTAATTTATACGAAAACCCCCCACCTGGAAGAAGTCGTCGAACAAGGATCGTCGCGGAGAAACGACGTCGCAGAAGATGGCATCGTGGAAAGAGGCTACGTACATCGTCTATGTTCTCCTGATGAAGGATACAACATCTCGTTACCTTCAACGCGTGAAGAGTATGTAATTATGAGATGGTGTTCTTTATTGAAGCTTCGATGTTCATCGCGTTCTTCAAGAAGGAAGAAGAAAATCTTCGAGGGTTCTCACCTCCCCATAGTGAATCACCCCAACAAAATAAGATGTTGTCTTATTTAATATACAAAAACAGAAGCCATCATTAATTTTAAATTCACAATGAATTCATTAACTTAATTAATCCTCATTATCCAATTAATTATGCGTTTTATTGGCATGTATTTAATGTGGAAAAAAACTGCTTGAGTTGACTTGACATTAAAACGGGGGAGGTGCGGGTTTGTTACACAAATAAATGCACGAGAGAGGTTTTAAGGGGGTTTGAAGGGGTTTGGATCAGGTGGGACCCACCTCAATATTATTCTACCATATAAATTTAGGACTTAGTGGGTCCCACCTCAAATTCGATGCATAGGTTGTAACTGCATAGAATAAAAATAAAATTTGCAGCACAAATTTTTATTTCACTCCTCAGTTAACTCAGTTATTTAAAAACCTCACCCGAGCAAATGAAACACTAGAAAAAGTGTTACTATCAAATATCGGCGCTGTGGTTTCATCGGTGCCCTCAGATTTTGATTTTGAGCACCGCTTCAAAATTTAGGAAAACCCGCTTGTTCGTTCACTGAACGTACCCGAGCTAAACTTCTGAAATTGATTCTGGGCACACTGAGCCTTGGAATCAGGTTCCATCAGAAACTGGATTCTCGTAAAATAAAAAAGGTAAATAAAAAACACATTCCTTGAAATTTTCAGGTCTTTAAAATTTTTTCTTTATTACATTGGAAAATATAATATTATAAATAACTGATTTCCATGTGGAAATGTTATTTTACACACGAAATGTTCATGTGATATTTAAAATTCTTTTTCAATTTATAATGGAATAATTTTATATTAGATAATATTTATAATGTATATAATCCAATTACTGAATATTTTTTATTTTCTCTATCGTTTCTATTTACATGAATATATGTTTATGTATCCCATTCCATTTCCTTGTGTCTTTTTTAATTTAAGAAATAATTATGAATCTTTTTTTATTTTTTATGAATGATGGTGTGAATAAATATATCTGAAACAATTTTTTTATTAGGATTCAATATAAATAATATATAGGATATTTTGGGACACAATGTTATTGATTTATTATGGAAAGGGTTGGACCAAAATACTATATCACCCACTAATGCATTGGATAATGATTTATATCTCACACAGTAAACAAGACAAGAATGTTTAGTGAACCTAGATCGGAAAGGGAAATTATTCACTATAATTTTCTTAGTGGTTAAACTTCAATAATATGATTCTTCTGTGGTGGGAAACAATTCAACTATGACAATATTGGTATTGATCCATTTCTACAAATTTGATGATTTTCTATTCTTTTGTGTATCAAAAAAAGTCTATTTCTTAATCCAATGCTTTCATTTTATAGCTCAAGTTCCTTTATTCCCTTATGATTCATGTCTTATTTAAAACCTATAGTTAATAAATTACTCAAAATTATGATATTTTATATGATTATTATAGTTTAGAAATGTTATTAACATGTTTACATACACATATACTCATGTAATTATTATGTGATCATTGAAATTTCCCAAGTCTACACATATCTATCATCATAGATCACACATTACAGTGTTTCCATTACATGATTTATAATGAAAATTTAATGTGTGATACGAATAATAAGGGTTCTAGTTATGAATAACTTTTTTTCAAATTTTGTTTATATCTTCTGCACTAATTATTTATGTGTCCATGTATCCAATCGAGCAGGACCTATAATATTTTTGATTGGGTCATCTAGTTATCTAATGTATACTAGTCTAATACGATTATATATATATATATATATTATTGGTCAGTAAATGTTTTATATGTTAAATTTTTAGTGAACCAATATATTCTAGGATTAGAAAACATTAGTCAAATATATATATATAAGTAAAAGAATAGTAATGTGCATCTACTTTTGTGGAATGATTGTGAAACTATTTTCCAAAAAAATATATCCTTGTTTAGATACTACAAGGGCATTCAAATCTTCCATTACAACAAAAAGGGGTATTATCATTGAAATGGTTGCATTGGGATATCAGTTAAGTGGTTGTGTCATGATTTTAGAATCCAATAACTGATTATTTGGTTTCATATTTTGATAATTTTTTCTTATACATGTATTTTTGGTTTAGTCAATGGATAGAACTAAGAATAATAATCTTAATAATAACTATGATAGAAAAGGAGGTAATTATAATAATACAAATTAGATACTTATAGGAGTATAGAATAAACATATTATTAAAAATTGGTTATCAACAACAGGTTATTAATAAATTCAAACATAACTACATATTGGACTGACCTAATAGTATATTTGTAGATTTTTCTAATATAACATTTGGTGGATACGATGGACAAAACGGGGCTTAATTTTATCCATTTCATAAATGTGGAAGGATACAACTAGGATCATTTATAATATGACACAAAAATGACTTTCTTTGTTGAAATATGGTCTATTGACTAATTATAATCCAAGGAGTTTAATTACATATGTGTGCAGAACATGAATATTACTCAAGTAAATTCCATAATGTATAGGTTAAATAATTGAATAAATAAGTATCAATTCATGGTGAATCATTTATATTTAATTATATAAGTGTATATATATTTGGATTAGACAACACTATTGTATAATTGTATTATCAATGATGTTTTGGGTTTTTGAATCATCAAATATATAAGGATTGTTCATTGGTTGTTTTCATTGTGTATTCAAAAATATATATGATTGGAGATGATAAATATTAAAAGATATTTTACAGTAAGGTGATATTTTATGAAAAAAACATTCTTTAGGGAATGATAACTATTATTTTATCTATATGTTTAGATTAAAATATTTTAGATAAAATGTTTATTGATATGGGGGAATGTTTTTATTTTGAAGAGAGAAAAGGATGATAAATTTATCTCATCATTTATTTTCATGAAAAATAAAATACCACTATCAAGAAAAAATATCCCCTACACCATATCGATTACTTACTTTCCCACTATGAGAATATCAATTCTTATCTAGGATTGATCATCATTCTTGATATCATCAATTAATGATCAAATAGGAGGATATATCAATGAAAAAATTTCGTAGATATTATAGAAACAATGAATATATAGATGTTCCAGTTGGTATTAATAAATATCCATTTAACTTCATGGATTTAATTAATATTGTATGTACATATTACATTGATAATTTATTTGAAATCATTATAGAAAATATTTTCATAATCAAATTAGATTTTAATAGAAAGAAAATTTGTTTGGAATTTTTTTGAAGACCCCATGGAAGGGGAATCTATATGAAAAAATATAATTGTAGGAATTTTTCCTATAATAAAATTCATTTTTGGATCATAAAATTATATGTGGGTTTATATGTATAGATCTAAAATTTAAAAATGTTATTGAACAATGTCCTAAACCAAAAACGGTTACTAAGAACAATAGTTTTATTGTATTGATAGGTTATTATCAAAACATTGTTGAGAATTTCTCATGGATTCCTAATCCACTCACCAAGTTAAATCATAAATTATTGAAGTTCATTTTTAAAAATAAATATGAATATAATTTCATGAAAATAAATATAATGTTAGTTATTGAACATGTGTTTAGACTACCCTATAGTGGATAAGGGTTTTTAATCCATATTGATTCAATAGTAAAAGAATAGGGATGCGTTCTTACATATATTTTTGTATTGATATATTTCGAATCATTAAAATTGATGGATTATGAGAAAATTTCCCACCTCGTGAATTCGAGATAGATGTTGTATTTTTTGAAATACCTTTGTTGAGGAATACTATTTATACAAATATTTGTGATATAAATACATATATATTTATTGAAAATAATTATATAATGTAATCAAATAATGAAATTATATTAATATTCTCCTGATAAGATGATTGGAGATGATTAAAAATTATGACTTCAAACAACATTACATCCCAGAGAAATTGAACAAGGTGGAGAATTATTTTAGTAAAATTATCATGCTAGAATATCAATATGAAAGTTAAAACATATATATTATTTAGGTATTTTAAAAGCATGGATGTAGAAATATTTTTCTTATGTGATATGTATAATCATTATAAAATGAGTGTTCAACTATGTTTCTATTTAATGAACAAATATCAGTATAAAAAAGATATAGAGATGTTGAATATGGTGAAAAATAGTTTACGGTTAATATTTTTTTGATGTAATGATATTATTAAATAATTGGGTATGTGATCCATACATACCATATTTGAAGATGTTTCAGTTATTGGAGGCTCATAGTTATTCTTTCTGTATTCATCCTGGAAGTATGGATATATGTAAATATTTGAATGTGTATTTATTTACTGATAGTGTGATGATATATTTTCTAGAATTTTTATCCTAGTTCATTGTAGGTAAAATAGTTTATGCTTATCAAAAAAGAATAAGTGGGTTTTACAACCATTACCAATACCAGAATAAAAACCAGAAAACCTCACCCCTGATTTTTTCAACACACTCCCCAAAAGATTTAAATTGAATAATTATAGTTTTATTATAGTAAATCACCATAAAATGATAGAACAACTCATTTTAAACTATGAAAACATATATTGGGATCAAGATTCCATGATATACATAAAATAAGTGGAAATTATAATGGGACTACTATATTATATTGTTTCTAATTAAGAAATGAGTTTTACCGCAATGTTCTAGTGATTTCCTCATTAATCACATCAAATATAGATTATTTGGATCCCCATGCATCAACCTATGAAATATGTTTAGTATGAGAGGTCCATTAAATCCATGTATGATATGATTATATCATTTTATATGAATTTATAGGGGGTTGGGATCAATAACATTATTTAATAATTTTCTCAAACAATAAAAACGATGCATCTGGTATTTAGATAGATCCTCATGAATCCATCTTTAAAAGGAAGTGTATAAATCATGCATACATTGGTGAAGTTGGAAAAAGAAATATATTTGTACATTAGTTATCTGAGTAAATGGTAGAAACCATTATAGCTATACAATAACACATCAATGTATATGATAGTCAAGAAAAAATTTAACTAACAATCATCTTTGTGGTCTACATTTTGATGTCTATTAGATGGTGGTTTTGTGAATTTCACCATCAAACATGGTTATGATATTTATGAATAATGAAATTATTTTCCAACAGAATATTTCCCTTTTTGAATTTTTTATTGTGTTGGGATGTTAGCTTATCAAATGACGTTTCCACCAAACCTCTCCCAAATACATGATGTGTTACATAGATCTCTCCAAAATTGGTACATAACTAATACATCACATGTATTTCCACCAATGTTCATAAAATATTACAATGATACATATTTGAATAAAAAGAATGTGTTGATTTTGTATCAAAGATAGAATGTGCTATGAAATAAGAAAACTCAGTGGGTTAATTTTTTTTTTTGGAAAAACCACTATTATAAAGATGCGACATGAGATCCAATGTTAATGATAATTTGTAAGTATACTCATTTTTTTTATAACTATGATTTAATTTTTAATTTGAAATTCATTTTATGGTGGAAAAAATGTAAAACCAGGATAGTTTATAATATATATATTTTTTCAAATAAATAATTTTTTCAATAGAGTGCATTACTTGAAACTCCATGCTTTATTAAAAAATTAAATATAGTATACCATTATTACATATCAATTAAATTGGGGACTATGAATAATTGTATCCAAATTTTGGGAACTATATAGCTTATATGTGTCTTCATGAGAAATCAGTTGATTAAAAATAAAAATAAAATCATTTAAATGTGAATGAAATGATTCTCTGGATACTTAGTTTTGTGGATGAATTTTTTCTATATCATAATTAATTAAATTATTCACAATATTTGAATAATATTAATAAAATTTAATTGTTAAATATTTTTATCATTCATCCAAATTTTTCCTCATGTGAAAGAATAAATCCAGTTTTATGAATTTTCATTAATGATGGGGTTGAACCCTCATTTTTATTTTTAAAGCAACGACCACTATTTTATCTTGGTAGGGGGACACCAATTACATATAACAATGGCCAAAGGATAAGTGGCTTGAATATATTTTCAAAGCCCATTTTTTGGCACAAAGGGCATTTTAGTGAATAGTATTTCTACCGTACCTGGCACTTACAGTATCATCCCTGCCATAACTCCTTCAATAGTTTTTCTTCTTCTATAGTGTCACCACTACTATATTAACTCCATTATACCATAAAACAACTGTACCCTTCTACAATGTTGCTATAGTACCCCATAAACTCAACCCAGTCGGATTCGATGCTTGGTCTTTTGGATGCAAAGCAGGAGCATGTGCCACTTAGGTAAAGGCTCTTTAGTACCCAAATTTTTGAATAAAAACTATATTGTTCTCAAAATGAGTCTCATCCCATTTTCACCCTTATTTAAAAAAATATAGTCATAGAATAAATATTTGAAAAATATAAATAATTTTTGAACATTCTAAGATCATTTTCCAATAGTGACGTTTTTATAATATTTGTAAAGTATTAATTTTTCATCAAATATTTAAAAATTATTATATTTTTATAGAAATGATATTTTAACATAAAAAAATTATAGCTTACATATTCTATTAATATGGTTTGAAAATGTAAAATTTAGTCAATATTATTATTACTAATACAATTTAGGACATTTTAAACATTTTTTCATTAAATATTGAAATAAATTTTTTTTATTCTTATAAAGAGTTTTTCCAGGGAATTTTTTTTAATCCTATCTATGGGATTTTTTAGAAATAAAATTATTTCACATTTGTGTAATGAATTTTAAAAAAATATTTAATATTTTAAATAATATAAATTATTTTTATATAATAATTTCATCTTAATTTGTTGTCAAAATTTAATATAAATAAATAAAGATTAATTATTATGTTTATGGTTTAAATGGGTTTACTCGGGGTTAAACTAAAAACATATCGGTTAAAATGACCCGAAAACTGGTAAAATTCCAATTTTATTTCAATATTTTGATGTTAAATAAACTATGTAATATTAATGAGCGATTTTGTTTCCATTTTAATGAGTCAAACATGGGTATGAATGTTTATTTTCCAAAAGTCCATGGATTTCCTCTAGGACACATAAAAAAGGGAACCCACTATCGTCTCATATTCCCAATTCAATGGACATTTATTTTAGAAAATAAAAAGCCAAATAAATTCCTTAATTCTCTTCCAATAACCTAGTGTGAATATTTTTATTTGGAAACCAACCTAAAAAATACTTTTGTGAAAACATAATGTTATTTTTTATGAAGGGGCATTGTTCATAGCCTCTAGTTTTTGTGTTATTCGGATATTCTACATTCATAAAATATTATTAAAATATTCATATATAATATCATAAATTTATATAAAACACATAGTTATTATTATTTTAATCTCAATCCTTGTATGCATCACCACTTTCATTTCATGTTAATCAAAACTATTGATTGTGTGTTTACTGGACTACCAATGATCGAACTGATATAATTTTTTTCCATTAAAACCTCTCAAGGAAGGATATAATGATATATTTATAGTATATATAGGATCGTCATTATATAATTGTACTTTATAACTATAATAACATATTTACCTTTTTATATTCCAATCAATTGAGAAATTATAACATCACATATACATTTGTGTGGACTACCACTTCTTCGAATCGATATGATAATGTCTTCATTTTATCATAAAGTGGATGGTAATAAGGATATATTTAACGATTATATATATGAATAATATTATTTAAAAATTATTCTTTATTTTTTAACAATAAAATTATTTTATTTCATTCCATCCTCCAATAAAATGAAAATAACGTTCATATGTATGTAAAACCTACGATCTCAATTAATGGAGTAATTTATTTTCCTATAAATATCTTTTATCGATGATACTCAATATATATATATAATTAACATATGTTATATTTATATCATGATAAAAAATTTAGATATTATGGATTTACAATAAAATTACAAATACGAGTTTTTCCATACAAAACCATGCATGAAAAAACGATGGAGTTATAACAATGAAGAGTTATTTTAGAAAATCATTGTTAATTAATGGGTGATAAAATATTATTACTAAATAACATCTAACAAAATAATTACCAACATGGATTGGGAATATATTAATATTAAATATATATTTATTATACATGAGGTTCCAATGTATTTGAAGAATTTCATGACATGAGTTAATTTATTTTTGTATCACTTTTGTTTCCATTGGAAACATGCCACATTCACAAATATTGCCTTTTGGGTGGTCTATATATGTTCCAAGAATATATTATTTTATTATTATCATAAAAAATTGGGATATAAATATCAATAAATTGTTATTTCTATTTATATTTTTTGATTAAAAATTCACAAATTTTGTAATGGAGTTATGTTAAAATCTCATAATTTATCAATATTATTCCTCATTTTTCTTCTAATGATGAAATATATTGATATATCTCTCATTAAACTCAGGAATTTTCATTTTATAGGGTTATTTCTTGAAATTAATAATTTTCCATTGATTTTTTTCTTATTATGTACTCACGATTCTGAAAATATGTTTTAAATTAATTTTTAACCCTTTCTGATATTATATAAAAAAATTTCAATGAATGTTTTTATCTTTTTCCAAAGGATTTATTTTTCAATTTTTATCAAAAATGGAAAGTTAAAAATTTCTTTAGCTCACATGGTATTATAGAAAATTTCCACCATCATGCCCAAAAAATTAATTTAATACTACTTTAAAAAAACTGTCTTATTTTAATTTAAAATTTTCATTTTAAAATTTTCTATATTTTTTTATTTTAAATAAGTCTTTTGAAAGTGAAAATTGTATTTTCATCAAGTAATGTTCTATGAGACGTTTAAAAATAATTTTTCATACATGATGAAATTATATAATGTTTATTATGAAATATTGTGGATATAATCCAATGAAACCATCCATATTTTTTCTGTGAATAGATTATATTTATAATGAAAATATGTTTGTGAATCCCTTTTATATTTCAAGGGTTATGATTTGAATAATTTTATGTTAGAATTATGAATGTTGTTTCTTCAATATATGTTATGTAATGTTGAATTGTTCATGAAACTAGTTTTATTTTCATATGTTATTATAAGATAAATATATTATGATCTAGTGAAAAATATATTATTGATTATTTTTATGTGATCAGTTAGACCAAAATAATTTATCTCTCTAATTCATTCAGTAAATACTGATACCTCAATAGATAAATAGAATTGGAATTAGAAGTGAACCTAGTTTGGTATGAGGGTTTTACACTATAATAGTATATAGATTGAAGAAAAACAACTAAAATTATATTGGATGTGAAATAATTCAACATTGATAGTCATTGTACTAATCCATGAAAACTATTGAAATAATTTTATATTCTTATGTGTATGTCAAACATAAAAGTAATATTCCATTTTTATGTTCCCATGGATAATGCTATTTGATTCCATTATGATTCATCTCGTATTAAAGTACAACATTTTTTCCGTGAATAATGATTATGATCATTGATATGAAAGGATTGGTTTTAAAATTATAAGATCATTTTTTCCAAACCAAATTACAATATATTTTTTATGTGATTATTGATATATTCTTTTTTAATATTAATATGTATCTTAGATTTCCATTTAATTTGTTACCATTTCCTAAGTATGAAGAAAGTTTTGATGTATGATTATTCTATGAAGGGTTATAAATTGGAATAACCTAGTAGTATTGAAGAAGTTCCATTATGAACTAGTTGTTTGTGTATCTATTTTACAAATCCCACATGAACTATAGATATATAGAGTTTATCATTTTTATATAACTAATATTCCCCTAATAAGATAGAATATATGTGTATAAAATGTATGTGTTTCTATAGACTTAATCTCAGTTTTACTCTTTATTACATCAAGTCCGTATTGGGTTGTCATTCCATGATCTGAACTAGAGTATGTAAACTAAAAAGTAAAATTAAATTTCCATAATAATTGAAATCACCCAAACATGGTCCAGTCAAGAACATTGATTTGTGTTTTAAACATAACATATGTATTATAATTATTTAAAGTTGTAATATTTATATTTTATGTTCTTTTATCATTATCTATAGATAACCATTTTCTCATTCATAAATTCTTTTTAATATTATGATAATTTTATTTATATGATTATCCAAGCCCAGACAAAATTAATTCATAGAAAAATCATTTTTAATTCCATCATACATGAATAATAATGTATTCAACATGTTATTATGATAAAATATAAATAATTAATTAAAAATTAAACTAATATAAATAAAATAATTAATTTTGTATGGTACTGATAATTTATAACTGTTATTTTACCTAGAAGATGAAAATATGACTCATGACCAAGAGGTGCAACCTATTTAATCATAACTAGGATTATGTTACAATATTACAAACGTACACTACTGCAACTCTATAGTTGGTTTCACCATAGTTATTATATCAATCCACCTCTTCTATATAATATTTTCTGAATATGTATGAGAGGTGAACCAGAATATTTTTTATGGGGTTCATATAAAACAAATTGATAACATAGATTTCCATAAAAATTTGAAAAGGGGTTCCACAGATACCAATATTTTATTATAATAAAATATTTTTAGAAAAACCATGCAATTATAATTAAAATATTATAATCTAAGTACATACACTTGTCAGTATATTATCATGATCATCAATTCATGCATCAAATACAAATTTTCACCCTTTCGTTCTTTCAATTTAATTAATTATGTTATTATTATATTATTTCATCAAATTAATCTAATTATTTATCCAATTGATTTATTAATTAGTTTATTTTATCCTCTAAAAAAATATCTTAAAAAATATCTATTCCATACTTTTAAATAAATTATTTTATTTTATTTTATTTAAAAGTTATTATAAAATTGGGTATTATAAGAGTAAACATAGAGATTCATCCCAAATCTGACACATAATTTTTTGGGGATCAGTATTTAATAAATCAGTTCTACATTGTGTGTTTCCCAGTTTAATATTATAATTATTTTTATTTCTTTTTAAATTAATTTATATATTATCAACATGAAATTAATTGTATATCATGATAAAAATTAATTACAAAATGTATATTAAACTCTCTATATGTGTATTAATAGTACACATGGTGTGAATTGATTAGTCTTCATGTGAATTTATAACATCACGTGAGAATTAATTAATAAAAACTGAAGTGAATTAAATACAATATTTTATAATTAATTAATTACTTCACTTGTGAATTAATTAAACATCACAATTTATTCAATTACACATCGTGTATGAATTATTTACATCATATGTTCATTACACCAATTTTGAATTATTTAAATGGAATTATGACATTTTTATTAAAAAAACCATGTGTGTATTAATTATATTAAAAATACATCAGGTGTATTAGATATTCATTCAATATTTTAATTTAAGGACAACCATGTGATGTGAATTAATTACTCTGTTTCTGAGTTATCAGTCCTTTGAATTTGGTAATTATTTCATGATGTGTCTCTGACCATGAGGATTAAATGATATAAACTCTGAAAACTCATTGAATACATGGTCTATACTCGATATGAATATATTTTAATATAAAATAATACATTCAAGTCTAGAAGATCAACACGTTACATGTTATAATTATAGAATTATTTGTCACACAATGTAGTGATATGTGCACCCTATGTCTCATCTATATTTTATTTAATTAGGTACACTACATATACTTTTCTATTACATGTAATGTTTCAATTTCATTAATTTTGAATATTTGGGACCACGTAATAAGTTCGATAAACTATATTTTTATCAATATTTAACATGTTCATGGAAGCATTATGTTTAATTATAGTATAAAAATTACATTTTTATTAAAATAATTAATTTATTGAAATGAAATACTAATAAAAATATACCTATTAAAAACAAAAATGTAAAAATTATATATTATTTTATGACCAAAATTATACCATTTGAAGGATCTTGGGTATAATAGAAGATTTTGGGCCCATGACCATAGATGGATCAAATCCATCAGTTTTATCATTAGATATGAAAGAAATAATAACACTTGAATCCATTATAAAAGATCATAAAATATGATTTATAATTAATTTGATCCAAGATAAAGAATTTTCACTCATTGGAATTCATTATTTCTCAATCATTTGACTAATACCACTTGTTTTAACATCATTTTTTAGATTAATAATCTATGTACTACCATTAAAAGTGATCCAGATATGTTCAATGAAAATTCGATCAATGATGTATACTATTTTTTCTTTAATCATTTATTTTTAAAATTATTCCATTGATCCACATTGATCAAAAATATAATCCATCACAGGGAGGAGGAATCACTCGGGATAATGAGAATCTTCCACCATTCTTGAGAGAGTATAATAGGAAGAGATATATAGTTGATAAGATTATTTTCTGTAGAATGTTTTTGATATGTTAATTACATTAGTGGATATGATTAAGTAGGAATATATATTATAATATTTATATATTAATAGTCTTAGGGTTATAGATAAAATAATCAAACATGGGTCATTATTATTCTGCAAACCTAGTTCTATAAATAATTTTTTATGTCATTCTGTAACATTAATTA
Organism: Viscum album; assembly: GCA_963277665.1. Classification (NCBI taxonomy): domain Eukaryota; kingdom Viridiplantae; phylum Streptophyta; class Magnoliopsida; order Santalales; family Viscaceae; genus Viscum; species Viscum album. The sequence continues at coordinate 1,914,469,378 of OY728151.1, forward strand.
ATCCTAATAAATTTTGTGCACACTACATTATATATATATTCTTATAATGACCTATAGAGATCATTATCTTGATCAATGTCAATAATGAATCATGATTATCCTCCTCCACTGGAGCAATTATTTCACACATTTAAGGAGCATATTTCAATCAACAATAATCAATGAATCTGTATGAACTATCTATCATACACATAGATAATTCTAAAATAATACTCAGTGGTTTTTTGGATCATGTGTGGATCACTATTTTAGGGAATCTACCCATGATTCCACAAATGCAATAATGATATCAGAATTGGTATTAAAACATTGAAAAAGAATGAGTTCCAAAGAGGTAATTATTATTCCTAAATAAAATTTGTTATAAATTTTATGTTATTACATTGTATCATGGATTATAGGTCTTTTATTTCATTTTTTATATGAAAAAATTTATGTATGTGATGATAAACTATTCTTAGTCATGAGACAGACAACTTTTACTACACCCTTAAATCCAAAAAAAAGTTGTTTGTTCATGATACTCTCTTCATATGTCATTTCCTACTTGAGATTTGGAATTACATTTACATAAATTACATTTGATGCAATACAAATAAGATGCATATAAATGTATTATCATGTTCCATGCCTTAGATCATTATTAATGGATTATAATATTTCTAATTTATAGACTCTGGTGATCTATTGTTTTATACACTATGGAATTTATATAACTCAACCTTTAATTTCCATGTTCACACCATGTGTCCGTCGACTGATTTTAAAACATGTACTATATATATATAATTTTTATTTGACCTAAATGAGATGTCTATTAAGGATACAATGGATGTGTGACTCACATCTATATTTTGAATTGTACACATAATACTGGTTGAGTCACGCTACTAGAGTACATGAAATTTAATCCAATATAAAAGTCGATTTTACTACCAGAAAAAAGTTTATTAGGAGTTTTCTAAAACTATATGCTATGTAATGTACAAAGTTTTATGCGAACATTGGTTTTTTTGGGCTCTACTTTTCTACCCCCAAATCTTATTTTTTCTTATATATATGGAATGCGACCCAAAATTACACCATATGTGTCATTTATAATCCATGGAATCCCTAAAAACTAAAAAGAAAAATACACCACCTGATGATCAAGGTAACATTTAATCTTATTTTTATAACTCAGCTTGAAATCTCATTCATTGTGCAGAACGATTCACAATATGCATCCTATAGGACTACTTGTCATGTTGATGGGAATTTCAGATCTCGAATATAAAATTCCATACAATTCATTCAATTTCTTTTATCATGGCCTCTCCTGTCCGCAGTACCATATTGGAACCAACCAATTACTTCATTGTTCATTAACCCATGTAACCAATGATTACCATCCTTATCACCACTGATTATGTTATGACCCCTTTTTTCATCATTCTATAATGAAAAAATCTTCACAATAGATCTAGTGTCTTCCATATCTCACTATTATTTTGTTCCCCACTATTTAAAATCATCAATCCTAATTCCAACACTACGTATATATTAAATATTTGTGGTACTCCATGGTTTAAATAGTTTCATCCTCACCAATCAAAATTAATCTCTCAATATATATCAACTAATTTCTATTAGTAGCCATTATGAATGCTGGTGGTGACCGTATATCAATATAATGAAAAAAATTACGGAATTCAAAGGGGAGAATTATGATAAATGATAATAAGTCATTATTTTTTTACCAAGTAATGAATGAAACGTTAATGATTATAATGAATATATTTTTAATACAACATTTCATATCAAATAAATGAATAATTGATGAATACTTATCAAAATATGGAAAAAATATTATGATAAATCTCATGTCAACCAAAATATTTGAAAAAAAACATAACACAATCATCATAAATAAAATATCAAATCAACATTGGATTATCTATTTTAAACAAATATTATAACTGTTTAATATAGAAAGATGATTATTTAATGAGTACTAATAATTTATTTATATACAGATTTTATGAAAATAAAAAATAAGAGATGAAAAATAAAATCATGCAGAGAATGAGGTGAATGAAAAAATTACTAAACAACCTTATAAATAAAATTTTGATGTCATAATTAATTTTTCGATTTCATTTCATTCAATATTTATTTTCTCATTTTCCCACAATAAATATTATTCATCCACTAATTGATATTCATCCAAGGATATATATTCCAAAACCATATAAGGTTCATTTCATCAACAACAAATTTTTAAATTTAGTAGGGAGGTTTACATAAGAGTTTATAGTTGAGATATAAGTAAATATATTAAAATAATGAAATCACAAATAAGTATTAGAAAATGACCCAGCACTAAAACAAATATATTATTCCCCTCCTAGTTAAACCACAAAATTTCAGAAACAACCATGGTAATAAAATATTTTATAACCATCTATTTATGAGATGCCATGGTTTACACATGCAATATGAATATCTATTTATTTGAAGAACATTAAATATCCTTGAAAATCTAAACAACATTGAACCTCAACAAAATCAATCAAAAGGGTAGAAACCATATTTCATGACCAGTGAAACTATCAATAAAATTATGGCCATTATCATTTTTCAATTTACCAGTTCGTCCATTTACAGGACAAGATGATATTATTATCATAAAATGAGTTATGTACCACTTGGGGAAAAATCCAAGTCGACACATAAATGAATTATTCATTACCATTATTATTATTCATACTCACTACATTATCCATATTTATTTATTCAATTTCTTTTACAATTTATTATTTGATATATAATTATTTTCAATATCTACTACATCTATAAAATTTATGTGATGATTATAATTTATGTATATTTTTTATTATGTTTTCTTCAAAGTAATTTTTAAACTCACCTTTCACTTATTTTACCTATTTACTCAGGATCACATATTTAATTTTTTTCTATTGTATAAATAATTATGAATAAATTTGAGAATGTAATGTAAACTATTTTTGTAATGATATAAAATATATTTTGAAAATAAATTGAAACCTAAAAATTTTTTTATAAATTTTTACATTAATCATGATATATTATGAAATATTATATCAATTTTTCTTAAATCTGTTTTTATTGATTATGTGTTTCCTCCTGAGTTTCAATAATTTATATTTCTTTTTCTGTTTTTTGAAGGTATATATAGGATTGTGTAAGATAAATAAATGGGACAGAGTTAACAATGAACATGTTAACCCATGGGTCAAGATAAAATCATTCTAAGATGAATTAATGATCGAAATGAGGTTTAAATTGTATATGACCACTTCACCATGATTCACCCACTCTCAGGGAACATCATACTTGATAGTTGGCCATATAATTTGTATTGGATAATTTTTTTGATATCTCAATATATGTTGTTTATATATATATATATATATCTAATTTCCCAACACATAACATGATTATTAATGTTTTGATAAAAACAATTCCTTATTTTAAATAATTGTTTTTAATAATTCCCAAAACCAGTTTACAGACACTAATATGGAGTTCACCATTTCCTCAATCACATAAACCTATATACAAAATCTTTTAACTAGTGATGTGGGATATGTCCAGAATATGTTAAATAATTCCCTCAATATCATTATCATAAAACAAATAAAGAATAAATAATATAAAAAATAAAAAATATAATATGTAGTAATTGATTTATGCTTAACATTCAAGTAATAATGTAAAGTAATAAAAAAGGAAACCCATGATACACATATATTCATTGTCTAATAAATAATCGACATTTGTGGTCAATAATATAAATGGTAATCATAAAAAGGAAAAAATATTGGAGGATCCACTAATAATGGTCAAAGAGAATATGTTGGAAAAACCTAGATATATTAATCAATCTCTCCTAGTGAAACCATATTTCATAACAGCATTCTCTTTACCTATGTCCCAAATAGTGAAAAACATTTCGCCACCAAGGAGTACATCAAATTATCGTTTGCATATTCTATATGAAACCTACAAGTTTTCCTAAAATTAATACAATATTATATGTGGGTTTGTATATAGACTAGTAAATAAGTAGATGTAAAACACATAACCAATTTTTATTTTCCTGAATTAACCAATCCTCTATGAACCACAATAGTACATGCCTTTTTGAATTCCAATACAAGTAAACATTTTATAAAAAATGAATATTAATGTGTAAAAAAATGATAATATAACAATATATAGTTAAACCCATCATCATTGATTATATATAAATAACGGTAATATATTAATATGGTGTGCCAATGAGATCTAATAGTCCACATCATAAAAAAACACTCATGTTAACCAATATAATCTAATTGACTAAGAAGACATATGTATATATGAAGGACAGGAAAAAATCAAACCACCAAATATTGTAACAAAATTAACAGAAGAAAGAATCACATGTACATACATTGTAATACCCCATAATAAGAAGTGATCTTGAATAATTATGTGGGCATAACATATCATTCTTATTGAAAACATATAATAACATAATTCAAAAATATATACATCCTTCTTTAAGAATATAACATAAATATATAACTATTTATATGATATAAATTCTATTAATCACTCTCTACTAATATGTATTTATCCTAAAGAACACTCATGTATTTTCGAATCCCCTTCCACGACTTTTCAAATCACTAAATCTATCTTGAACTGATTTTTCATTAAATGTGCTAACATTTATGCCTCACACCATATCACAATAAAAACTTATGGTATTTTCCCATTTCTATATATACATACAAGGATTCTGTCAATTAAATTTAGTTACTAAGCCATGGACAATTAAAAAAAATTATAAAGCACAAGCGCCCGACATGATTACTAAATATTTAAAGGATATATCCCAACACAAAATTAACATACACTTCGAAAGATGGATAAAATGACATTGAATATTCTCAAATCACATTCTATGAGTATTTTCCACCTCATAGAAACATCAAATGATGCCTTAAATACAAATAAATTATAAAACACACAATTAAACAACCCCACAAGCATAGTATTTCATATGAATATATATAATAAATGGATAATGTTTTGTACAACATACCGATATCATGAAAAAATTGAGAATAAAAAAATCACATATATTATTATCAATCACATAGATTTAATAAACCTAACAAAAGCAACCTATTTATTGTATTTATGATAGTTGAAGATGAAACACAGAGAAAATTACATACTAATGATATGGAGTTGTTATCCATTTTCATATATGATGAGTAGATATAAGATGACTAGAATATTACATTAAATGTGGTATATAATGATTTAATGAAAATGAAGAATTTATGGAGGGGATGGGTTTATGTTGTTACCAATAGAGAATGAAAAATAAGTATTTAAATGGATTATTTATATTTTAAAAATATACCATAATGGAATTTTGTTTATATACCAATGTATACCTGATTGAAATATATTGGTACCCGTTATCTCAATAACGTCATAATATAGACCCACCAACCCATTAATGGGCCTCTTGGTGGTTATAATTCTCTTAAAACAATAAAAATGAACCTAATAGTCCTCCATTGAGAATCTGATAGGACCTGTTGTTAGAATTCCATATTGAATCCCGTGAAAACATACTCTGAACCACTAATGACTTTCAAATGATCTCAATCCCCTAGAAAATATTCTATATAATTAAATTAAATGATAAAAAATTGTTAATATAGATGTCCAAATCGTTAGTTTGTTATAAATTTTCCACCATGTGGTATTCATCCTGATAAAATGTCAGATTCATTTTCATAAAATATATTGACCAGTATGATCAGAGATTAAATTACATAAACAATATAAATTCTTTATCATAACCATTATTCCACCGTACACACACTAAGGGAACAAATATATCATGAAGCACCGTCATACTCTTATCCTTTAACAGTGTTGATATCTCATTAAGAAATAAATCTATCTTAAGTTATACATGATTATTATCAATCATGCCTAAAGGTTTCATATCAAACCCCCATTTTTCAATCGTTAAATAATCAATTTCTTGTGGGATTCACTTGTTTGTGGCCTCGAAATCCAATCAAAAAATGTATATCATTCGATCTTATAGTCCATGGAATTAAAATAATATATTTTTTAACCACTGATGACTCAAGTATCGAGACACGCCCAAGAATTCTAGACCAACCATGGTAATATATATTAGTTTGTATATTTTTCCAACATATGAAAAATATTATCTCTATGTATATAACAATTTATCATTGGAAAAATTTATCATCTTTATTGTTTTCAAATCTAGGCCATGGTATATAATCAATAACTCATCTTCCACAAACTATTATTTATGTGATAAACATAGAAATCCATAAAAATTGTCTTATGTATCAATCTATTCCAATCACTAATAGTTATTTTTGTGTATACATTATTTAATTTCTAGTTGTTCCATCTAAATTCAAAAAACCTAGCATAAATTCCCATAGATAATACTAGAGTATTCAAGTCATTCTCTAAAACTAAAAATTAATATTTTCAGTGATGAAGTATACCTAGTTTTATCTGATTCCACCATACCATTTATAAACAAAATAAATTTTGAAATATAAAAAATGAATCCCTATCTAATTAAATGTTCAATAGGATCCCATATATGAAAATAATTTCAAAAAAATATTACTAACCCATCCTATCCAAAAATTACATTTGTCAAATATAAATGAAATGTGATACTGATATAATCTTTTGTAAAAAAAATGTATACTTTTAGGAACGTCATATAATCCTAGAAGAAGAAGAAAAATTAAATAGTAACCTTTTTTTAATTGAAATTGGAAACCCCAAGTGGATAAAGTATGTTTTTTGTATCTAATTCTCTTATTTAACTATATAATTGGTGATACCTCAAGACACATAGAGTAATGTCTATATCCTCATTCATAGCCACTTGAAATAGTTATAAATATCATGAAATATCATTCTCAATCATACATTAAATTCTAACATATTTGTTTAGGATTACCCAATTAATTCATCTATCATAGACATAGAAATCACCACACATCCATGATATTGAGTACCCTGGCCTTATTCTATTTCCATGATAGTGGGGAATATGACTCAAAGAGTACACCCTGTATCATGAATAATTATGAAATAGAATCCATGAGAGCACTCACAAGATCTAATATATTGGATTTAGGAATAATTGGATAAAAATTCACAAATACTTCTTCTATATCACAACATGGATCCACTAAAAAAATTATACTCTACCATGATTCCTCACTCGATTCATTCACCACTAGCTCATTGGATTTCTTTGTAGGTGAAAAAATGAAATATTCTCTTTCATTGGGGAATAATCCATCTAAAAATGTGATGCCAAGAGGAACATGACCCAGTATCTCTATAAATTATTAGAATACTATAGAAAAATATAATCCATAATCTCCAGTTTTATGTGTATAGGATAGATACATCTTAAAATAGATAATGGTGTCAGAAAATCATTGAATTGATATTTTTGTCTTGATTCAATTCATAGAATGGTTAGTTTCTCTAATGAGGTTTTAGATAATGCATTCCATAAGTGAAAAATATATACTTATAGATCAATTATTTACACATTCTAACCCACAAAGGATCTCAATGTATGGTATATTTACTAACCATGTCAGATATGATAAATATTTTTTTATTCATGAGCCTCATATATAACTAATTAAAAATGAAAATAAAATAAATAGACTATCATAAATTCACATCTTCCTTGTTGGGGCCATAATTTGAATTACCAAGTGAGAGATATCTCGAATGAAGTATGGATATAAGAATATTAAGTTAAGGAAATTCTAAATCAAAAAAAATATTATTTGGTTTAGACTATGATCTCACCATATTTACCTTCCCTGTACGAAAAAAAATATGAATCCCTAATATGAAATGAACTCTAAAATACACCTCTAAAATCCCAATGTTCAAAATAATGTGATTTACATAAATATGACCCACTCTAGTAGTGCTCAATACAATATAAGAATATTCCCCATACAACTCATAGGCCTAATGATACGCCACAATATCATCTATGAAAACATTTATAATCGATTTAAAATAGTGTTAGAATATCCTTCTTATGATATCCATAAACACTAAAAAATATTCATCAGGTTCCCCTAACCCACAATCCATTTTCGTTTGCTGAAAAGAATTTCCTAATTCATTTTATTTTTAATATAGTGAGACAATCCAATCATTATTTAACATAATTTGTATAAAATAAAAACTATATCTAAAAAATAATTACACAAGACCAGGAAAAGATTTTTTATTATCATATAGGATTAGATTTATAGAAATTTAATCTCAAAAAGCTCATTAATATATATATATAATAAAAACATAATTGACATCATTATTGAGTACTCATATGATAAACTCGTCTTCATAACCTAAATAATATAAACATAAGAAATGGGTGATATAATATAATCATTCATGGAAGAGCGAGATAAAATTTCAATAATATTTATATTAAATAAAAAAGAAAAATTAGGAACAAGGGAGAATTATATTCTTAAAAATAACAAGTCACAATAATATCTTCCAACAAAACATTATATAATGACATGTAAACTCAAATGATAAAACATATAACATGTAATTATAGTGTATAAACTTGAGACAATAATGATAATATGTGGTAATATATCATAATTATATGACACAAAATTGTTTTTAATGTTATATCATTGAAAATCATAACCAAATTAATGAGGAATTGCATCCTGATTCTCATAACATATTAGAAATGGGTAAAACCCTTTGTATCCTCCAGGGATTGTAATGAAACCTATATACCCTCTTTATATCATGATATTAGCTATATACCAAACTAGTTTCAGGATAATAAACATATACCCTCATATATTATTCCTACTACATGTGTAACCTCTTGGACAGAGGGTACTAACATTGTACACTATTTATCTCAGACTATTAGGCATTTTCCCCATTGGCCATGGGATATTAATCATGGACTCTCATTAGATTATAATACATTTCATGTACCATATTAGTAATGGGACACTACCCATGTATCATCTTTGAGATAATGTGATATAAAATATCAACCAATGCATTATAAGGTGATATATGATCCCACCCATCAATAATAGAATCCATAAATTATTATTTATATACATCAAGAAAACATTCGTATTTAAAAAAATGAATTATCATGTTTAATCGAGAAGGGTATCATGAAAACGTTATTAAAATACCATATATTTTATTTGAAGGAAAATATAGATTATGGTATAATAACACATAACAAATGTAAGATAATCATAATTATGGATGTTTTCATTGAAGAATAATACATCTTGAAGATTAGAAGGTTAATAAATTTGAAAATAAATAATAAATATATAAATTTAAATCGCTAAAAATACATCTTAAAATTAATTATTTAATTAAAATACTTTTAGATTTATAAATCAATATAAAATTTAACATTTAATGAAAAATGGGTTTTTAGAAAAAAAATTATGAAAGATCACTTTATTCAAAAATATCAATGTTAAATTATTATAAATCTAATTAATTTTTATCAAAAACACTATCCATTAAAATCCAATGAAAACAAATCAAGATTTACCTACTAAAATAAATCATTACTATTTGATAAATATTAAAATGTTTTATATTATTCTAAAAATAAATAAGAATCAATATATTTTGGAAAACATTTTATAATAAGGAAATTTGTATTCATTTATATTAATGATCATATATGAGAAATAATTCCTTCACATAAATAGTAATTTTAGAAAATAAATTTTACATGACTATAAAAAAAGACATTAAAATAAAATTTCTATAGTTATTTGGAACCAATTGATTAAAACTTTCTAAAAATATATAACTAGAAAATAAAATATAAATATAGATCCTTGGATAATAAATAAATACTATTTCAAGGAAATGGGGAGTGGAAAAAAAATAAAACAACTATTGAAAGAACACTGAATTAAAAAGTTTAAAATAATTTAATGAATCCCACATAATAAAATTATTTATAACATATCCTTTTGAGGGGAGTAAAATGGAAATATAATGGACAAATGATATAACACATAAAATGGTTTCCAAAATGGATAAAATATGAAGGCAGAGAAAATATAGACATTTGAATTTATCCATAATTCAAGAGGATTGGAATTATTATTAACAAGGGTACTCATTTTGAAAAATAAGTTCATCAAGGTAAAATATCATAATTAAAAATTCCACATTTCCCAGAGAAATAATATGTTAGAGTGTTATAAATTATCATAAGAGACCAATATTATAAAACAATAGTTAAAAAGGAATCATTATGACTCAAGAAAAGTAGTTGAGGTAGGAAAAAGACTTATAGATTACGAAACAATTTAATATATACCCCTTGAAAGAGAGAGATTTAAATTTTATTTGCAATTCCATGATTAAAAGCTATTTATAGACATTATATAATCATCAAAATGTGTACACTCCATTTAAATGATGTTTATAAAATATAAAACATGTCTTAATAAATTTTAATTCATATTAGATAGTGTTATCTTTAACACAATTCATCAATCGGTCTCTAACATCCTATATAAAAATTTACCATCTTAATCACTTATTTAATAACATTATTCATAACTATAATATTTTATTAACATCATTGATATTAATTTATAAAATTTATATTATCTTGTTTTAATTTATTTTTTTATTAGATTTTATTGGATTAAATTGTATGTTTAGTGAGAGTTTCATAACGGTGGTGTAGATTCATATTTATACACTAAAAATCCATCATTATAGTATCATTATAAATAATATTATAGATGTCGGATAATAAATTTTTTATGTTATAATTTTATTACTCATTTCTTATAGTTACTTTCTACAATGATTACATTGGTGATGAACAAGTTTTGGTAAATATTAAGAATCCTAATCATGGTACTGTAATAATAAGTAAAATATTTGTATATATTTTAATGAAATATAAACAAAAAATTATTTTTCTCTAATATCCAAAGAAATAAATACTTATGTTTATATTATAATCCATGATATCTATATCATTTTTGATGTTGGTTATTAAACTTACCCAATCATGAACAAGCTATAACCTATTAGGGAGTGTTGATTATAAAATGAATTTTGTGGTAATATGATTATTAAAATATCTTATTTATATTATTTATATTTTACAATGTTCTTTAATCTAGTCATATTGTTGTGGGATAATTAATAATGTATTATAGTGGAAAACAAAATATGTTACATAGAGGGGACGACACCAAGTGTGTCCGAATGTATCACCATTTTTTGAATGGTTCTAATAGAAGGTGTGAAAACTATATTACATTACTATAATAACATTTTATAGTAATAATGTTACCATTTTCAACCAAAATATTTTGATAGAATAAGTTTTAAGAGGTAGATGATGAAAATAATTACGATATTACATTCCATAATAGTACTTCTTTATTTGGACGAAATTTTTATATCCCAAAATTTTATTATAAATACATTGTTCATTAGAGTATAAGATACACAAAAATAAGCTTTAATGATCAAAAATAATGTTACTATATAAATATGACTATTATAACCCAACCATTGAAATGGTGGGTATTTCCACGATTTAATATATTATGAAATATATATATGTTTTCATATATAAAAAATATTTTTTAATTATTAATAAATAATCCATTAATTTTATCAATGTCAATATAATAATGAAAAATAAGTTTTCATCAGTAATATGTTTATTGATTTGTGTGGAAAATTAAAATTATATATTTATGGAATTTTTAAAATTTAAATTGATAAATATTATATTATTTTCTAAAATAATCATGTTATTATTATATTAGAGTTTAATGATTAAAACTTTTACCAATGGAATGATTTTCGATTAAATAGTGAAAAAAACAGATCATGATTAAAACCTATATATTGTTTGAAGAATTAAAAAAATCAATATTATGATTTATAATATTTGCATAATAATTAGTTATCATATATTATTAATCATATAATTATGTTCATTTGAATCATTTTTATAAATGATTTTGTTAAATGAAATATTTATACATAAAATTTATTTTAATAAATATTTTCCTTTTTATGGGTTTTGAGTGTTTAATTATCAATTCAATTATAACAAATACTAAATTTTATTCCTAACTATTGGATTATGTATTATGAATAATGAGTTCAATTTTTAATACTCTCTGAGAAGATCCTCCTGAAAATGAACTGGTACTATCATCTGATTCCGAAAACACCAAACAAATTCTACATTCAGTTGCCAACCTTAAATGTTCTCCACAACATTGAGTTTTGACCTCATGGTCATAGATTGAGAATCAGATATCTATGACTCATTAACCTGACCAACCACGTCAGGAATCAACAAAACCAGCTAAAAGACTGCTCAATCGCCCTGGTCCTCACATTCCAACTGCGTGTCAACTATAACCGACATCAACTACCACAGGTCCGATGCCTGTTTCACCACCTAAGCTTATGTTTTTTAACTTAATGAATCTGCCTTGAATTTACCTTACCCAGTGTGTACATCAAGTCAAAATCAAACATTTATAGATATTCCATCCACCTCTTTTTCCTCAAGTTCAAATCCCATTGTGAAAAATGTGCTTCTATCTCTTATGATCTGTATATATCGTGAATTTTTCACCAATGAGATAATTATGCCACACTTTCAAAGCCTGGACAACTGCTTCCAATTACAATTAATGAGTTGGGTTGTTCTTCTTAGGAACCCTCAAATCCCTTCATCCATACGCAACCACATGACTTTCTGTCCTATGAATTCAACCCAAACCTGATCTTGATGCAGCTCAATAAACCACGTACCCTTTTACATGGTTCTGAAAAAACCAAGTTTGGGGATGATGTAAGGTGGCCCTTTAGCTATTCGAAACACTACTGAAACTATTCATTCCACTAGAATGGAACATTTTTTCTTGTCAAAGCAGTCATCGGTGAATCCAAACGTGAAAAATCACGAACAAAACGCTAATAATATCCACCTAGAATGAAGAAACTCGTTACCTCAAACACATTCGTTGACGGTATCCACGATATAACAACCTCTATCATTTCTGGATCCACTAAAACACCTCCTTTCAGAAATCACATGGTCAATACAATGGATATCCTGTATCCAAAAATTAAACTTTGACAATTTGGCATACAACTGATGATCCCTAATGTTCCCCAACACTATCGCAATGTGTTTCTCATGCTCCACCCTTGTCTTGGAATACACCAGAATATCGTCTACAAACACCACCACAAATGAAGACAAATATCTCTAATATATATTATTCCTTATTTCCATGAATACCACAGGGGCATTCGTAAGACCAAAGGGCATAACCACATATTCATAATGACCATATCATGTTCTGAAAGCTATTTTAAGAATATCATCCTTCCTCACTCATAATTTTTGA